>JACBWV010000788.1:964257-1020022 GCA_013435795.1 Chlamydomonas sp. ICE-L | reverse complement strand
TCCTCCCGCTTAAATCTTGTATCTTTTCTCCCGCTTAAATCTTATCGCCAGCTTAAATCTTAAATGTCTGTTCGCCTCCGCGGAAATATAAATCTCGCGTGTCTATACAATATCTGTTATCCCGCGCGAAAATGAATATCTCGAAATGGCATTCCGACAAGAAATAAATACCCCGAAATGAAACTCCGACTTGAAAACAATACCCGGGAGTGGACTGTTCGCTGATACGTTTCAGGCGTCGTTTTGTCCCCTTCCGACGGCCACCCTCACTCCGACTTCACCCGCATGAGTGGCCATGGTTTGGTGGCGAAATTACTTGTCTTTCTGTTTTCGGCCACGGATGGTGGAGGCGCTGGAATGCGCAGTACCTGGGCATAGCGCGGAAGATTGGTTGAGTTGCTGGAATGAAATCGGGCCCATTGGTGTTTGTTTTTGTGTTGCTGTCCGTTGGTGTCATCTGGGTTGCTGTAATGGTATTTTGCTGTTATGGTATTTTGCTGTGTAATGGGGCTTTGTATTGTGGTGGGGTGTGTTGGTGTGTGTTTGTTGTGTTTTGGCCCCCCCCCCCCCCCCCTGAATAAGGCTCCCCCCCCCCTCCCCCCCCACCCCACCTCTGAAGCTTTTTGGCTCTCAAGCTGACCCCCCACACCCACACCCACACCCACACCCACACCCCAACCCCCCCAAACCCTCAACCCCCCAACCCCCCTTGAATTTTACTCCAAAGCTCATTTATGCTGGTACTGGTGGTTCTGTTACTTCTGTTATGGAGTGGGCTTGTCATGGGCCAACAGTGGTGGTGGTGGTGCTTGTGTTATAGAGTGGGCTTGTCATGGGCCAAAAGTGGTGGTGGTGGTGGTGGTGGTGGTCCTTGTGTTATAGAGTGGGCTTGTCATGGGCCAACAGTGGTGGTGGTGGAGGTGGTGCTTGTTTTAAGGAGTGGGCTTGTCATGGGCCAACAGTGTTGATGGTGCTTGGGCTTGTGTTATGGAGTGGTGCTTGTGTTATGGAGTGGGCTTGTCATGGGCCAACAGTGGTGATGGTGTTTGTGCTTGTGTTATTGACTTATGGAGTGGGCTTGTCATGGGCCAACAGTGGTGATGGTGTTTGTGCTTGTGTTATGGGGTGGGCTTGTCATGGGCCAACAGTAATGATGGTGTTTGTGCTTCTGTTATGGGGTGGGCTTGTCATGGGCCAACAGTGGTGATGGTGTTTGTGCTTGTGTTATGGGGTGGTGCTTGTGTTATGGGGTGGTGCTTGTGTTATGGAGTGGACTTGTCATGGGCCAACAGTGGTGATGGTGTTTGTGCTTATGTTATGGGGTGGTGCTTGTGTTATTGACTTATGGAGTGGGCTTGTCATGGGCCAACAGTGGTGATGGTGTTTGTGCTTGTGTTATGGGGTGGTGCTTGTGTTATGGGGTGGGCTTGTCATGGGCCAACAGTAATGATGGTGTTTGTGCTTCTGTTATGGGGTGGGCTTGTCATGGGCCAACAGTGGTGATGGTGTTTGTGCTTGTGTTATGGGGTGGTGCCTGTTCTATGGGGTGGGCTTGTCATGGGCCAACAGTGGTGATGGTGTTTGTGCTTGTGTTATGGGGTGGTGCTTGTGTTATGGAGAGGGCTTTTCAGGGGCCAACAGTGGTGGTTGTGGTGGTGCTTGTGTTATGGAGTGGGCTTGTCATGGACCAACAGTGGTGGTGGTGGTGGTTCTTTTGCTGTGGAGTGGGCTTGTCATGGGCCAACAGTGGTGATGGTGTTTGTGCTTTTGTTATGGAGTGGGCGTGTCATGGGCCAACAGTGGTGGTGGTGGTGGTGGTGCTTGTATTATGAAGTGGGCTTGTCATTGGCAAACAGTGGTGGTGGTGGTAGTGCCTGTGTCATGGAGTGGGATTGTTATGGGCCAACAGTGGTGGTGGTGGTGGTTCTTGTGTTATAGAGTGTCTTGTCATGGGCCAACAGTGGTGGTGGTGGTGGTTCTTGTTGTTATGGAATGGGTTTGTTATGGGAGAACAGTGGTAATGGTGTTTGTGCTTGTGTTATGGAGTGGGCGTGTCATGGGCCAACATCGGCGGTGGTGATGGTGCTTGATTTATGGATTGGGCTTGTCATGGGCCAACAGTGGTGGTGTTTTTGATGGGGGTGGTACGTGGTGGTGCTTGTTATATGGGGTGGGCTTGTCATGGGCCAGCAGTGGTGGTGGTGGTGGTGGTGGTGGTGGTGCTTTTGTAATGGAGTGGGCTTGACATGGGCCAACGGTGGTGGTGGTGGTAGTGCTTGTGTCATGGAGTGGGCGTGTTATGGGCCAACAGTGGTGGTGGTGGTGATGGTGCTTTTGTAATGGAGGGGCGTGTTATGGGCCAACAGTGGTGGTGGTGGTGATGGTGCTTTTGTAATGGAGTGGGCGTGTTATGGGCCAACAGTGGTGGTGGTGGTGGTGGTGCTTTTGTAATGGAGTGGGCGTGTTATGGGCCAACAGTGGTGGTGGTGGTGATGTGCTTTTGTAATGGAGTGGGCGTGTTATGGGCCAACAGTGGTGGTGGTGGTGATGTTGCTTTTGTAATGGAGTGGGCGTGTTATGGGCCAACAGTGGTGGTGGTGGTGATGGTGCTTTTGTAATGGAGTGGGCGTGTTATGGGCCAACAGTGGTGGTGGTGGTGATGGTGCTTTTGTAATGGAGTGGGCGTGTCATGGGCCAACAGTGGTGTTGGTGGTGGTGGTGCTTTTGTAATGGAGTGGGCGTGTTATGGGCCAACAGTGGTGGTGGTGGTCATAATGCTTTTGTAATGGAGTGGGCTTGTCATGGGCCAACAGTGGTGTTGGTGTTGGTGGTGCTTTTGTAATGGAGTGGGCGTGTTATGGGCCAACAGTGGTGGTGGTGGTGATGGTGCTTTTGTAATGGAGTGGGCTTGTCATGGGCCAACAGTGGTGGTGGTGTTGGTGGTGCTTTTGTAATGGAGTGGGCGTGTTATGGGCCAACAGTGGTGGTGGTGGTGATGGTGCTTTTGTAATGGAGTGGGCGTGTTATGGGCAAACAGTGGTGGTGGTGGTGATGGTGCTTGTGTTATGGAGTGGGCTTGTCATGGGCCAACAGTGGTGGTGGTGGTGGTGTCGCTTGTGTTATGGAGTGGGATTGTCATGGGCCAACAGTGGTGGTGGTGATTGTGCTTTTGTAATGGAGTGGGCTTGTTTTTGGCCAACAGTGGTGGTGGTGGTGATGGTGCTTTTGTAATGGAGTGGGCGTGTTATGGGCCAACAGTGGTGGTGGTGGTGATGGTGCTTTTGTAATGGAGTGGGCGTGTTATGGGCCAACAGTGGTGGTGGTGGTGGTGGTGCTTGTGTTATGGAGTGGGCGTGTTATGGGCCAACAGTAGTGGTGGTGTGTGATGGTGCTTTTGTAATGGAGTGGGCGTGTCATGGGCCAACAGTGGTGGTGGTGGTGATGGTGCTTTTGTAATGGAGTGGGCGTGTTATGGGCCAACAGTGGTGGTGTGGTGATGGTGCTTTTGTAATGGAGTGGGCGTGTTATGGGCCAACAGTGGTGGTGGTGGTGATGGTGCTTTTGTAATGGAGTGGCGTGTTATGGCCAACAGGGTGGTGGTGGTGATGGTGCTTTTGTATGGAGTGGGCGTGTCATGGGCCAACGTGGTGTGGTGGTGGTGATGCTTTTTAATGGAGTGGGCGTGTTATGGGCCAACAGTGGTGGTGGTGTGATGGTGCTTTTGTAATGGAGTGGCGTGTTATGGGCCAACAGTGGTGTTGTGGTGGTGGGTGCTTTTGTAATGGAGTGGGCGTGTTATGGGCCAACAGTGGTGGTGGTGGTGATGGTGCTTTTGTAATGGAGTGGGCTTGTCATGGGCCAACAGTAATGTTGGTGGTGGTGGTGCTTTTGTAATGGAGTGGGCGTGTTATGGGCCACCGGTGGTGGTGGTGGTGATGGTGCTTTTGTAACGGAGTGGGCGTGTTATGGGCAAACAGTTGTGGTGGTTACGGTGCTTGTGTTATGGAGTGGGCTTGTCATGGGCCAATAGTGGTGGTGGTGGTGGTGTCGCTTTTGTTATGGAGTGGGATTGTCATGGGCCAACAGTGTTGGTGGTGATGGTGCTTTTGTAATGGAGTGGGCTTGTTTTTGGCCAACAGTGGTGGTGGTGGTGATGGTGCTTTTGTAATGGAGTGGGCGTGTTATGGGCCAACAGTGGTGGTGGTTGTGATGGTGCTTTTGTAATGGAGTGGGCGTGTTATGGGCCAACAGTGGTGGTGGTGGTGATGGTGCTTTTGTAATGGAGTGGGCTTGTCATGGGCCAACAGTGGTGTTGGTGTTGGTGGTGCTTTTGTAATGGAGTGGGCATGTTATGGGCCAACAGTGGTGGTGGTGGTGATGGTGCTTTTGTAATGGAGTGGGCGTGTTATGGGCCAACAGTGGTGGTGGTGGGGGTGGCTTTTGTAATGGAGTGGGCGTGTCATGGGCCAACAGTGGTGTGGTGGTGGTGGTGCTTTTTGTAATGGAGTGGGCGTGTTATGGGCCAACAGTGGTGGTGGTGGTGATGGTGCTTTTGTAATGGAGTGGGCGTGTTATGGGCCAACAGTGGTGTTGGTGGTGGTGGTGCTTTTGTAATGGAGTGGGCGTGTTATGGGCCAACAGTGGTGGTGGTGGTGATGGTGCTTTTGTAATGGAGTGGGTTGTCATGGGCCACAGTGGTGGTGGTGGTTGGTGCTTTTGTAATGGAGTGGGCGTGTATGGGCCAACAGTGTGTTGGTGGTGGTGATGCTTTGTAATGGAGTGGGCGTGTTATGGGCCAACATGGGGTGGTGGTGATGGTGCTTTGTAATGGAGTGGCGTGTTATGGGCCAACAGTGGTGTTGGTGGTGGTGGTGCTTTTGTAATGGAGTGGGCGTGTTATGGGCCAAAAGTGGTGGTGGTGGTGATGTTGCTTTTGTAATGGAGTGGGCTTGTCATGGGCCAACAGTGGTGTTGGTGGTGGTGGTGCTTTTGTAATGGAATGGGCGTGTTATGGGCCACCGGTGGTGGAGGTGGTGATGGTGCTTTTGTAACGGAGTGGGCGTGTTATGGGTAAACAGTTGTGGTGGTTACGGTGCTTGTGTAATGGAGTGGGCTTGTCATGGGCCAATAGTGGTGTTGGTGTTGGTGGTGCTTTTGTAATGGAGTGGGCGTGTTATGGGCCAACAGTGGTGGTGGTGGTGATGGTGCTTTTGTAATGGAGTGGGCTTGTCATGGGCCAACAGTGGTGTTGGTGTTGGTGGTGCTTTTGTAATGGAGTGGGCGTGTTATGGGCCACCGGTGGTGGTGGTGGTGATGGTGCTTTTGTAATGGAGTGGGCGTGTTATGGGCCAACAGTGGTGGTGGTGGTCATGATGCTTTTGTAATGGAGTGGGCTTGTCATGGGCCAACAGTGGTGTTGGTGGTGGTGGTGCTTTTGTAATGGAGTGGGCATGTTATGGGCCAACAGTGGTGGTGGTGTTGATGGTGCTTTTGTAATGGAGTGGGCTTGTCATGGGCCAACAGTGGTGGTGGTGGTGGTGGTGCTTTTGTAATGGAGTGGGCGTGTTATGGGCCAACAGTGGTGGTGGTGGTGATGGTGCTTTTGTAATGGAGTGGGCTTGTCATGGGCCAACAGTGGTGGTGGTGTTGGTGGTGCTTTTGTAATGGAGTGGGCGTGTTATGGGCCAACAGTGGTGGTGGTGGTGATGGTGCTTTTGTAATGGAGTGGGCTTGTCATGGGCCAACAGTGGTGTTGGGTGGTGGTGCTTTTGTAATGGAGTGGGGGGGGTATGGGCCAACAGTGGTGGTGGTGGTGATGGTGCTTTTGTAATGGAGTGGGCGTGTTATGGGCAACAAGGTGGTGGTTACGGTGCTTGTGTTATGGAGTGGGCTTGTCATGGGCCAACAGTGGTGGTGGTGGTGGTGTCGCTTGTGTTATGGAGTGGGATTGTCATGGGCCAACAGTGGTGGTGGTGATTGTGCTTTTGTAATGGAGTGGGCTTGTTTTTTGCCAACAGTGGTGGTGGTGGTGATGGTGCTTTTGTAATGGAGTGGGCGTGTTATGGGGCAACAGTGGTGGTGGTGGTGATGTTGCTTTTGTAATGGAGTGGGCGTGTTATGGGCCAACAGTGGTGGTGGTGGTGGTGCTTGTGTTATGGAGTGGGCGTGTTATGGGCCAACAGTAGTGGTGGTGGTGATGGTGCTTTTGTAATGGAGTGGGCGTGTCATGGGCCAACAGTGGTGGTGGTGGTGATGGTGCTTTGTAATGGAGTGGGCGTGTTAGGGACAACAGTGTGTGTGGTGGTGATGGTGCTTTTGTAATGGAGTGGGCGTGTTATGGGCCAACAGTGGTGGTGGTGGTGATGGTGCTTTTGTAATGGAGTGGGCGAGTTATGGGCCAACAGTGGTGGTGGTGGTGATGGTGCTTTTGTATTGGGGTGGGCTTGTCATGGGCCAACAGTGGTGTTGGTGGTGGTGGTGCTTTTGTAATGGAGTGGGCATGTTATGGGCCAACAGTGGTGGTGGTGGTGATGGTGCTTTTGTAATGGAGTGGGCGTGTTATGGGCCAACAGTGGTGGTGTGGTGATGGTGCTTTGTAATGGAGTGGGCGTGTCATGGGCCAACAGTGGTGTTGGTGGTGGTGATGGTTTTGTAATGGAGTGGGCGTGTTATGGGCCACAGTGGTGGTGTGGTGGATGGTGTGCTTTTAATGGAGTGGGCGTGTTATGGGCCAACAGTGGTGTTGGTGGTGGTGGTGCTTTTGTAATGGAGTGGGCGTGTTATGGGCCAACAGTGGTGGTGGTGGTGATGGTGCTTTTGTAATGGAGTGGGCTTGTCATGGGCCAACAGTGGTGGTGGTGGTGGTGATGGTGCTTTTGTAATGGAGTGGGCGTGTTATGGGCCACCGGTGGTGGTGGTGGTGATGGTGCTTTTGTAACGGAGTGGGCGTGTTATGGGTAAACAGTTGTGGTGGTAACGGTGCTTGTGTTATGGAGTGGGCTTGTCATGGGCCAATAGTGGTGGTGGTGGTGGTGTCGCTTTTGTTATGGAGTGGGATTTTCATGGGCCAACAGTGGTGGTGGTGATGGTGCTTTTGTAATGGAGTGGGCTTGTTTTTTGCCAACAGTGGTGGTGGTGGTGATGGTGCTTTTGTAATGGAGTGGGTGTGTTATGGGCCAACAGTGGTGGTGGTGGTGATGGTGCTTTTGTAATGGAGTGGGCGTGTTATGGGCCAACAGTGGTGGTGGTGGTGATGGTGCTTTTGTAATGGAGTGGGCTTGTCATGGGCCAACAGGGTGTGGTGGTTGGTGGTGCTTTTGTAATGGAGTGGGCGTGTTATGGGCACCGGTGGTGGAGGTGGTGATGGTGTTTTGTTAACGGAGTGGGCGTGTATGGGTAAACAGTGTGGTGGGTACGGTGCTTGTGTAATGGAGTGGGCTTGTCATGGGCCAATAGTGGTGTTGGTGTGGTGGTGCTTTTGTAATGGAGTGGGCGTGTATGGGCCAACAGTGGTGGTGGTGGTGATGGTGCTTTGTAATGGAGTGGGCTTGTCAGGCCAACAGTGGTGTTGGGTTGGTGGTGCTTTTGTAATGGAGTGGGCGTGTTATGGCCACGGTGGTGTGGTGGTGATGTGCTTTTGTAATGGAGTGGGGGTGTTGGGCCAACAGTGGTGGTGGTGGTCATGAGCTTTTGTAATGGGTGGGCTTGTCATGGGCCAACAGTGGTGTTGGTGGTGGTGGTGCTTTTGTAATGGAGTGGGCATGTTAGGGCCAACAGTGGGGTGGTGTTGATGGTGCTTTTGTAATGGAGTGGGCTTGTCATGGGCCAACAGTGGTGGGTGGTGGTGGGTGCTTTTGAATGGAGTGGGCGGTGTTATGGGCCCAACAGTGGTGGTGGTGGATGATGGTGCTTTTGTAATGGGTGGGCTGTCATGGGCCAACAGTGTGGTGGTGTTGGTGGTGCTTTTGTAATGGAGTGGGTGTTATGGGCAACAGTGGTGGTGGTGGTGATGGTGCTTTTGTAATGGAGTGGGCTTGTCATGGGCCAACAGTGGGTTGGTGTTGGTGGTGCTTTTGTATGGAGTGGGCGCTGTTTGGGCCAACAGTGGTGTGGTGGTGTGGATGTGCTTTTGTAATGGAGTGGGCGTGTTATGGGCAAACAATTGTGGTGGTTACGGTGCTTGTGTTATGGAGTGGGCTTGTCATGGGCCAACAGTGGTGGTGGTGGTGGTGGCGCTTGTGTTATGGGAGGTGGTGTTGGATTGTATGGGCCAACAGTGGGGGTGGGTGATTGTGCTTTGTAATGGAGGGTGCTTGTTTTTGGACAACAGTGGTGGTGGTGGTGATGGTGCTTTTGTAATGGAGTGGGCGTGTTATGGGGCAACAGTGGTGGTGGTGGTGATGTTGCTTTTGTAATGGAGTGGGCGTGTTATGGGCCAACAGTGGTGGTGGTGGTGGTGGTGCTTGTGTTATGGAGTGGGCGTGTTATGGGCCAACAGTAGTGGTGGTGGTGATGGTGCTTTTGTAATGGAGTGGGAGTGTCATGGGCCAACAGTGGTGGTGGTGGTGATGGTGCTTTTGTAATGGAGTGGGCGTGTTATGGAACAGTGGTGGTGGTGGTGATGGTGCTTGTAATGGAGTGGGCGTGTTTATTGGCCAACAGTGGTGTGGTGGTGGTGATGGTGCTTTGTAATGGAGTGGGCGAGTTATGGGCAACAGTGGTGGTGGTGTGTGGTGCTTTGATGGGGTGGGCTTGTCATGGGCCAACAGTGGTGTTGTGGTGGTGGTTGCTTTTGTATGGAGTGTGGTGTTATGGGCCAACAGTGGTGGTGGTGGGTGATGGTGCTTTTGTAATGGAGTGGGCGTGTTATGGGCAACAGTGGTGGTGGTGGTGATGGTGCTTTGTAATGGGTGGGCGTGGGTCATGGGCCAACAGTGGTGTGGTGGTGGTGAGTTTTGTAATGGAGTGGGCGTGTTATGGGCCAACAGTGGTGGTGGTGGTGATGGTGCTTTTGTAATGGGGGGGGGGTTGGGTTGGAGTGGGCTGTGTTATGGGCCAACAGTGGTGTTGGTGGTGGTGGTGGTGCTTTTGTAATGGAGTGGCGTGGTATGGGCCAACAGTGGTGGTGGTGGTGATGGTGCTTTTGTAATGGAGTGGGCTTGTCAGGGCCAACAGTGGTGGTGGTTGTGGTGAGGTGCTTTTGTAATGGAGTGGGCGTGTTATGGGCCACCGGTGGTGGTGGTGGTGATGGTGCTTTTGTAACGGAGTGGGCGTGTTATGGGTAAACAGTTGTGGTGGTTACGGTGCTTGTGTTATGGAGTGGGCTTGTCAGGGCCACATAGTGGTGGTGGTGGTGGGTGGTCGCTTTTGTATGGAGTGGGTTTTCATTGGCCAACAGTGGTGGTGGTGGTGGTGCTTTGTAATGGAGTGGGCTTGTTGTTTTTTGCCAACAGTTGGTGGTGGTGGTGATGGTGCTTTGTGTAATGGAGTGGGTGTGTTGGGCCAACAGTGGTGGTGGTGGTGATGGTGCTTTTGTAATGGAGTGGGGCGTGTATGGGCCACAGTGGTGGTGGTGGTGATGGTGCTTTTGTAATTGAGTGGGATTGTCATGGGCCAACAGTGGTGTTGGTTGGGTGGTGTGTTTGTAATGGAGTGGGCGTGTTATGGGCCACCGGTGGTGGAGGTGGTGTGGTGCTTTTGTAACGGAGTGGGCGTGTTATGGGTAAACAGTTGTTGTGGTTACGGTGCTTGTGTAATGGATGTGGGCTTGTCATGGGCCATAGTGGTGTTGGTGGTGTGGTGCTTTTGTAATGGAGTGGGGCGTGTATGGGCCAACAGTGGTGGTGGTGGTGATGGGGTGCTTTTGTAATGGGGTGGGCTTGTCATGGGCCAACAGTGGTGTTGGTGTTGGTGGTGCTTTTGTAATGGGTGGGCGTGTTATGGGCCACGGTGGTGTGGTGGTGATGGTGCTTTTGTAATGGAGTGGGGTGTTATGGGCCAACAGTGTGGTGGTGTGGTCTGATGCTTGTAATGGAGTGGGCGTGTCATGGGCCAACAGTGGGTTTGGTGGTGGTGGTGCTTTTGTAATGGAGTGGGCATGTTATGGGCCAACAGTGGTGGTGGTGTTGATGGTGCTTTTGTAATGGAGTGGGCGTGTCATGGGCCAACAGTGGTGGTGGTGGTGGTGGTGCTTTTGTAATGGAGTGGGCGTGTTATGGGCCAACAGTGGTGGTGGTGGTGATGGTGCTTTTGTAATGGAGTGGGCTTGTCATGGGCCAACAGTGGTGGTGGTGTTGGTGGTGCTTTTGTAATGGAGTGGGCGTGTTATGGGCCAACAGTGGTGGTGGTGGTGATGGTGCTTTTGTAATGGAGTGGGCTTGTCATGGGCCAACAGTGGTGTTGGTGTTGGTGGTGCTTTTGTAATGGAGTGGGCGTGTTATGGGCCAACAGTGGTGGTGGTGGTGATGGTGCTTTTGTAATGGAGTGGGCGTGTTATGGGCAAACAATTGTGGTGGTTACGGTGCTTGTGTTATGGAGTGGGCTTGTCATGGGCCAACAGTGGTGGTGGTGTGGTGGTGTGTGTGTTATGGAGTGGATTGTCATGGGCAACAGTGGTGGTGGTGTGATGGTGCTTGTGTAATGGATGGCTTGTTTTTTGCCAACAGTGGTGGTGGTGGTGATGGTGCTTTTGTAATGGAGTGGGCGTGTTATGGGGCAACAGTGGTGGTGGTGGTGATGTTGCTTTTGTAATGGAGTGGGCGTGTTATGGGCCAACAGTGGTGGTGGTGGTGGTGGTGCTTGTGTTATGGAGTGGGCGTGTTATGGGCCACATTCAGTGGTGGTGGTGATGGTGCTTTTGTAATGAGTGGGCGTGTCATGGGCAACAGTGGTTAGGTGGTGGTGATGGTGCTTTTGTAATGGAGTGGGCGTGTTATGGGACAACAGTGGTGGTGGTGGTGATGGTGCTTTTGTAATGGAGTGGGTGTTAGGGCCAGAGCCATAGTGTGTGGTGGTGATGTGCTTTTGTATATGGAGTGGGCGAGTTATGGGGCCAACAGTGGTGGTGGTGGTGATGGTGCTTTTGTATTGGGTGGGCTGTCATGGGCAACAGTGGGTGTTGGTGGTGGTGGTGCTTTTGTATGTGAAGTGGCGCTGTATGGGCCAACAGTGGTGGTGGTGGTGATGGTGCTTTTTTATGGATGGTGCGTGTTATGGGCCAACAGTGGGGTGGTGTGATGGTGCTTTTGTAATGGAGTGGGCGTCGTGTCATGGGCCAACAGTGGTGTTGGTGGTGGTTGATGGTGTGTATGGATGTGGTGTGAGGTTGTTATGGGCCAAAGTGGTGCGCGGTGGTGGTGATGGTGCTTTGTAATGGAGTGGGCGTGTAGTGCCAACAGTGGTGTTGGTGGTGGTGGTTGCTTTTGTATGGAGTGGGCGTGTTATGGGCGCAAACGTGGTGGTGTGGTGATGGTGCTTTGTATTTGATGGAGTGGGTTGTCAGTGGGGGCTTGTTTGTCTGAGGCGCAGTGCAACAGTGTGGTGGTGTGGTGATGGTGCTTTTGTAATGAGTGGGCGTGTTATGGGCCACCGTGGTGGTGGTGGTGATGGTGCTTTTGTAACGGAGTGGGTCGTGTTATGGGTAAACAGTTTGTGGTGGTAACGGTGCTTGTGTTATGGAGTGGGCTGTCATGGGCCAATAGTTGGTGTGGTGGTGGTGTCGCTTTTTGTATGGATGGATTTTCATGGGCCAACAGTGTGGTGTGGTGATGGTGCTCTTGTAATGTAAGGGTGGGCTTTTTTTGCAACAGTGGTGGTGGGTGGTGATGGTGCTTTTGTAATGGAGTGGGCGTGTTATGGGCCAACAGTGGTAGTGGTGGTGATGGTGCTTTTGTAATGGAGTGGGCGTGTTATGGGCCAACAGTGGTGGTGGTGGTGATGGTGCTTTTGTAATGGAGTGGGCTGCATGGGCCAACAGTTGTTGGTGTTGGTGGTGCTTTTTGTAATGGAGTGGGCACGTTTATGGGCCAACGTGGTGGTTGTGGTGTGGTGAGGTGCTTTGTAATGGAGTGGGCGTGTTATGGGGCCAATGGTGTGTGGTGGTGATGGTGCTTTGTAATGTGAGAGGCGGTGTCATGGGCCAACAGTGGTGGTGGTGGTGGTGGTGCTTTTGTAATGGAGTGGGGTCGTTGTTATTGGGCCAACAGTGGTGGTGGTTGGTGATGGCTGTTAATGGAGTGGGGTTGATGGGCCACCTGGTGTGGTGTGGTGGTGGTGCTTTTGTGATGGAGTGGGCGGTTATGGGCACAACAGTGTGGTGGTGGTGATGTGCTTTGTAATGGAGTGGGCTTGTATGGGCCAACAGTGGTGGTGGTGTTGGTGGTGCTTTTGTATAATGGCATGGAGTTTTGGGCCACACGTGGTGGTGGTGGTGATGTTGCTTTGTAATGGAGTGGCGTGTTATGGGCCAACAGTGGTGGTGGTGGTGATGGTGATTTTGTAATGGAGAGGGCGTGTTATGGGCCAACAGTGGTGGTAGGTGGAAATGGAAGTGTGGTGTGTGCTTTGTTTATGGAGGGCGTGGTGGCCGTGTGGGGTGGGTGGTTGATGATGTTGCGTTTGTGTATGGAGTGGGCGTGTTATGGGCCAACAGTGGTGGTGGTGGGGTGGTGCTTTTGATGGAGTGAGTGCGTGTTATGGTGCCAACAGTGGTGGTGGTTGGTGGTGTGTGCTTTTGTAATGGAGTGGGTGTGATGGGCCACAGTGTGTGGTGGTGGTGGTGCTTTGTAATGGAGTGGGGCGTTATGGGAAACAGTGGGTGGTGGTGATGGTGCTTTTGTAATGGAGTGGGCTTTGTCATGGGGCAACGTGTGTGGTGGTGGTGGTGATGGGCTTTTGTTTGAAGGAGTGGCGTGTTATGGGCCACCGGTGGGGTTGGTGGTGATGGATGCTTTTGTAATGGAGTGGGCGTGTAATGGTAACAGTTGTGGTGGTAGGTGCTTTTGTGGTAGGGAGTGGGCTTTGTTGATGGGCCACTAGTGGTGGTGGTGGTGTGGTGTCGCTTTTGTTATGGAGTGGGATTTCATGGCCAACAGTGGGGTGGTGATGGGCTTTTGTAATGGAGTGGGCTTGTTTTTGCCAACAATGGTGGTGGTGGTGTGTGCTTTTGTAATGGAGTGGTCGATGATGTTAATGGGCCAACAGGGTGGTGTGGTGATGGTGCTTTTGTAATGGAGTGGGCGTTGTCATGGGCCAACAGTGGTGCGTGGTTGGTGGTAGCTTGTATGGAGTGGGCTTTAGGGCCAACATGGTGTTGGTTGGTGTGTTTTTGTAAGGAGGGGGCGTGTCGTGTTATGGGGCCACGGTGGTGGTGTGTGGTGTGGTGGTGCTTGTGTCCCGAGGAGTGGGAGCGTGTTTGGGTGGTAAACATTGTGGTGGTTACGGTGCTTTTGTGTAAATGGATCGTGGGCGATTGTCATGGGCCAATAGTGTGTGGGGTGTTGTGGTGCTTTTGTATGGAGTGGGCTGTGTTTTATGGCCAACAGTGGTGGTGGTGGTGAGGGTGCTTTTGTAATGGAGTGGGCGTGTCATGGGCCAACAGTGGTGTTGGTGTTGGTGGTTGCTTTTGTAATGGAGTGGGCGTGTTATGGCCACCGGTGGTGTGTGGTGGTGATGGTTGCTTTTGTAATGGAAGTGGGCGGCGTTATGTTGGCCAACAGTGGGGTGGTGGTCTGTATGCTTTTGTAATGGAGTGGGCTTGTCATGGGCCAACAGTGTGTGGTGGTGGTGGTGCTTTTGTAATGGAGTGGGGCAGTTTATGGGCCAACAGTGTGTGGTGGTGTGTGATGGGCTTTTGTAGGAAGAGTGGGCTTGTCATGGGCCAACAGTGGTGGTGGTGGTGGGGATTGCTTTTGTAATGAGGTGGCGTGTTATGGGCCAACAGTGGTGGGGAGATGGTTGCGTTTTGTAATGGAGTGGGCTTGTTCATGGGCCAACAGTGGTGGTGTGGTGTGGTGCTTTTGTAATGGAGTGGGCGTGTGTTTATGGGCCACAGTGGTGGGGTGGTGGGATGGTGCTTTTGTAATGAGTGGGCTTGTCATGGGCCAACAGTGGTGTTGGTTTGGTGGTGACTTTTTGTAATGGAGTGGGCGTGTTATGGGCCAACAGTGTGGTGGTGGTGATGGTGCTTTTGTAGGAGTTAGTGGGCGTGTTATGGGCAAACAATTGTGGTGGGTACGTGGCTTGTGTTATTGGAGTGGGCTTGTCATGGGCCAACAGTGTGGTGGTGGTGGTGTCGCTTGTGTTATTGAGTGGGATTGTCAGGGCAACATCGTGGTTGTGAGTGGTGATTGTGCTTTTGTCATAACTGGAGTGTGGGATCCTTGTTTTTATGGCCACAGTGGTGTGGTGGTGTGTGCGTGTTGTATGATGGAGTGGGTACGTGTTAGGCGGGCACACAGTGAGTGGTGGTGGTGATGTGTGCTTTTGTTGGAGTGGGCGTGTATGGGCCAACAGTGGTGGTGGTGGTGGTGGTCACCGCTTGTGTTATGCGTGAGTCTCCCCGAGGCGTGTTATGGGCACAGTAGTGTGGCATCGTTTGTGGCGTGTGCCGTGTTATTCACAGTAACGTGTGTGGTGGTGATGTTTTTTGTCACGATGTTCTGGGCCAACAGGTGTGAAGTGGTGGTGTGTGCTTTGTCAGACTGTATGGCTGGTGTGTGGTGTAGGTGTGGCAGTGTTATGGGCAACAGTGTGGTTGGTGGTGATGGTGCTTTTGTAATGGAGTGGGCGTGTTATGGGCCAACAGTGGTGGTGTGGTTGAGTGGTGCTTTTGTAATGGAGGGGCGTGTTTATGGCCAACAGTGGTTGGTGGTGGTGATGGTGCTTTTGTATTGGGTGTGGATGTGTGTCCATGGGCCAACAGTGGTGTGGTGGTGGTGGTGCTTTTGTAATGGAGTGGGCATGTATGGGCCAACAGTGGTGGTGGTTGTAGGTGAGTGGTCTTTTGAATGGAGTGGGCCGTGTTATGGGCCAACCGTGGTGTGGTGGTGGTAGGTGATGCGGAGCATTTCTGTTTCAACAGTGGGGTTATTAGTGTTCGGTGCTGTCTAGATCTTCGTGGGCCAATGTACACAGTTGGTGTTGTGTGTGTGGTATCGTCTTTTGTAATGGAGTGGGCGTTGTTACATGGCAACAGTGGTTGATGGTGGTGATGTGGTGCTTTTTGTAATGGTTTGTGGTGCTGTTAGCGTATGGGTGCATGCCGAAGGTGTGGTTGACCGGTTGGATGGTGCTCTTTTGTAATGTGAGTGGGCGGTTATGGGCCACAGTGGTGGTGGGTGGTGATGGGTGCTTTGTTAATGGGGTTTAGTGGGGCTGTTATTGGGCACTTTATGGAGTACAGGCTTTGGTCCGCATGTGGTGGTGGTGATGGTGCTTTGAATGGAGTGGGTGTGTTATGGGCCACTTGTGTGTTGGTGGTGGGTTTTTTGTGTGTGCTTTGTGCATGTTATACTGGAAGTGGTGGTGTGTTGTTTATGGGTATCGATGGGCCAGGCATGTGGAGTGTTTGGTGGTGGGGTGCTGGGTATATGGAGTGGGCCGTGTATGGGGCCACAGTGGTGGTTGGTGGTGGTGTGCTTTGTTAATGGTAGTGGGTGTTTCTATGGGCAACAGTGGTGGTTGGTGTTGGTGCTTTTTGTAATGGCTTGAGGCCTTGGTGGGGCTGTGGGTTGTGCTTTTTGGCATGAGTGGGGTGGAGGTGTGCTGGATGGTTTGTTGTGTCGACTTTTTTGTAATGGAGGTGCGTGGTCTGAATGGGCCAATTATACCAGTGTATGGTGCTGGTGGCGTGATGGTGATTTGAATGCGCGAGGGTTGTGTTTAGGGCAACATATGTCGGTGGTGGTGTGGTGTTGGTTGCTTTGTAATGGAGTGGCTTGTTGTGTGACACTTTATGCGTGTGGGTTGTTGGTGATTGCTTTATGATCATGGATGTGGGCATAGTCATGGGCCAACAGTGGTGGTGGTGGTGTGTTGTCTTGCTTTGTAATGGATCGTGTGGGCCAGACGTGGTCTACTGGGAATCGTGGTTATGGAGAGTGTGGTGATGGATGTTATGTAGTGTCTTTTGTAATGAGGGCGTGTCATGGGCCAATCAGTGTTCACCTGGTGGTTGTGTGGTGGATGTCTTTGTGTAATGGAGTGGGCGTGTTATGGGCCAACAGTGTGTGGTTATTTTCGGTTTTGTTTGGTGACTGGTGCTTTTGTAATGGAGTGGGCTGTATTGGGGCCACACAGTGGTGGTTGGCCTGAGTGGGGTCGCTTTTTGTTATGGAGGTGCGTGGCGTTATGGGCCCACATGTGGTGGTGGTTATGGTGCTTTTGCCTTGTAGGGCAACAGTGGTGGGTATTGTGTGAATGGAGTTGTTGTGTTGGCTTTGGTGGTGAGTTGATGGCTGTATGCCGAGTTGGCTGGTGCTTGGTGTGCTTTTGTATGGAGTGGGCTGTTATGGGCCAACAGTGGTGTGGTGGTGATGGTGCTTTTGTAATGATGTGGGCGTGTTATGGGCAACAGTGGTGGTGTTGGTGGTTTAGAGTGGTTGTTGTATGTGGTAATGGAGGTCGCGTGTGTTTGTATGGGCCATAACATGGTCGGTAGTGGTGGGTGGTGCTTTTGCTTAATGGAGTGGTTGTCTGTTATGGTTGCTCAGAAGAGTGGTGGTGGTGTTGATGTTGTTGTCTTTTGTAAGAGTGGTTGGTTGTGGTTAGCTGTGCTTTTTATGGAGTGGGCCAGGGCCAATCATGGTGGTGGTGTGGTGGTGCTTTGTTAAGGGCGTGGGCTGTGTTACTGGGCCAACTAGGTGGTGGTCCCCTGGTGTGGTGCGTGATCCGTTGCTTTTTGTGGTTCTGTCTAATGGAGGTGGGTGTGCCGTTATGGCCCGCCACACAGTGGTGGTGGTGGTGTCTTCTTCCCTTGTTGGTGGTGCAGTCGATCGCCAGGGTGTTGGTGTGATGGTGCTTTTTTGTGGAGGGCTGTTTATTGGGCCAACATGGTGGTGGTGGTGATGGTGCTTTTGTATTATGGTTTCTCAGTGGGTTTACTGTGTTACTGGGCCACTACACAGTGGTGGTGGTGGTGTGTATGCTTTTTGTAATGGAGGGGCGTGTCTGGGCCAACAGTGTGTGGTGGTGGTGGTGTTTATGGGGCTTTAATGACTAGATTTTGCCTTATTTGCTGGGCAGTGTTATGGGCCCAACAGTGTGTTGGTGGTGGGGTGCTTTTGTATGGAGTGGGCGTTTATGGACAGTTGGTTGGTGGTGATGGTGCTTGTTGTCCATGGTTGCCACACATGTGTGGGGTTGGTGGTGGTGCTTTTGTAATGGAGTGGGCGTAGTGTTATGGCCAACAGTGTGGTGGTGTGGGGTGATGTGTGCTTTTGTAGGAGTGGGCGTGTTATGGGCCAACAGTGGTGTTGTGTTAGTGGGCTTTGTAATGGAGTGCGTGTTATGGCCAACGTGGTGGTGGTTGGTGTGTGTGATGGTTGCTTTGCTGTAATGGAGTGGGCTTGTATGGGCCAACAGTTGGTGGTGTGGTGATGCTTTTGTTTTGGAATGGAAGTGGGCGTGTTATGGGCCCACAGTGGTGGTGTTGGGTTGACTGGGGGCTTTTGTATGGAGTGGGCGTGTTATGGGCCAACAGATGGTGGTGGTGGTGGTGCTTTTTATGGAGTGGGCTTGTCATGGGCCAACAGTGGTGTTGGTGTTGGTGGTGCTTTTGTATGGAGTGGGATGTTTGGGCCACGTGGTGGTGGTGATTGTGGCCTTTTGTATGCGAGTGGGCTGTTTTGGACAGTGTGGGTGGGGGTGATGGTGCTTTTGTAATGGAGTGGGTGCGTGTTATGGGGCCAACCGTGGTGGTGGTGGTGATGTGTGCTTTTGTAATGGAGGGGGCGTGCGGTTATGGGGCCAACAGTGGTGGGGTGGTGGTGGTGCTTTTGTAATGGAGGGGGCGTGTTATGGGCCAACAGTGGTGTGTGGTGTTTGGTGCTTTTGTAATGGAGTGGGGGGTCATGGGCCAACAGTGGTGGGGGTGGTGATGGTTTTTGTATTTATGGAGGGGGCGTGTTGTCTGTATGGGCCAACAGTGGTGGTGGTGGTGATGGTACTTTGTGTAATGGAGGGGCTGTGTTATGGGCCCCAACAGTGGTGGTGGTGGTGTTGGGGGCTTTGTAATGGAGTGGCGCGTTATGTCATTACATTGGGCCAACTGGTGGTGGTGTGATGGTGCTTTTGTAATGTGAGTGTTGGCTTGTAGGGCCAACAGTGTGTTGGTGGTGACTGGGTGTGCTTTTGTAATGGAGTGGGAGCTGTTAGGGCCAACATGGTGGTGGTGGTGATGTGCTTTTGTAATGGAGTGGGGTTTTATGGCCAAACAGTGGTGGTGGTTGGTGATGGTGCTTTTGTAATGAGGTGGGCGCTTTGGTGTCACAGTGGTGTTGGCCCCCGGTTTTTTGGTGATGGTGTTGTAATGGACCGTGGGCGTGGTTATGGACTAGGGTGGTGTGGTGATGGTGCTTTGTCATGGAGTGGTGGGGTTGTTATGGGCACATGGGGTCCCTGTTGGTGGTTTGGGTGGTCGGGATCGTGTCTTTTATTGCTAATGGAGTGGGCGTGTTATGGCCAACAGTGGTGGTGGTGTGTGGTGTGTGGTGTTTTGTAATGGAGTGGGCTGGCTTGATGTGCCAACAGTGGTGGTGGTGGGGTGATGGTGCTTTTGACATGCGCAGTGGGCAGGCGGTTATGGGCCACGTGGTGGTGGTGGTGATGGTGCTTTTGTAGAAGGTGGGCGGTATGGGCAACAGTTGTTGGTGTTACGGTTTGCTGTGTTATGCGAGTGGCTTGTCATGGGCCAACAGATGGTGTGGTGGATGTGTTTTGTCGATGATGGCGTGGTTGTTGCCAAGTGGGTGGTTGTGTTTGATTTGGATGGAGTGGGCTGTTTTTGCGCAACAGTGGTTGGGGTGTGTGATGGTGTTTGTAATGGAGTGGGCGTGTTATGGGCCAACAGTGGCTGGTGGGGGTGATGTTGCTTTTGTAATGGAGTGGGCGTGTTATGGCCAACAGTGGTGGTGGTGGTGGTGATGGTGCTTTTGTAATGGAGTGGGTGTCATTGGCGCCAACAGTGGTGGTGTGTTTGTGGATGCTGTCACTTGGAGGTGGGCTTGTTATGGGCCACAGTGCGTGTGGTGGTGGTGATGGTGCTTTTGTACTGGAGTGGGCGTGTATTGGGCCAACAGTGTGGTGGTGGTGTGGTGCTTTGTATGGAGGGGGCGTGTCATGGGCAACATGTGGTGGTGGTATGGTGCAATGGTGGTTCATGGGATGGTGTTTGTAATGGAGTGGGCTTGTTATGGGCCACAGTGGTTTGGTGGTGGTGAGGTGCTTTTGTAATGGTGGGCGTCGTGTTATGGGCCAACAGTGGTGTCTGGTGCAGGTAGGATGGTTTTGCTTGTGTGAATGGAGTGGGCCGTGTTATGGGCCAACAGTGGTGGTGGTGGTGATGGTGCTTTTGTAATGGAGTGGGCGCTTGTCATGGGCCAACAGTGGTGTTGGTTGTTGGTGGTGCTTTGTAATGCGCAGTGGGCATGATATGGCCCACAGTGGGGGTGGTGGTGGTAGGGGTCTTTTGAATGAGTGGTGTTCGGGTGTGTTAATGCGGCCAACGTGGTGGTGGGTGATGGTGGACTTTGTAATTGAGAGAGGTTATGTGTGTTCATGTGTCCAATCAGGGTGGTGGTGTATTTTTGGCGTGAATGGATGGGTCGGTTGGGCCACAGTTGGTGTGGGAATGGGTGGTGTATATACGTCGTGTTACTGGGCCAACATTGGTGTTTGGTGATGGTTGCTTGTTGTAGTAATGAGAGTGGGCGTATGGTGTTATGGGCCAACATGCGTGGTTGGTGATCTGGTGTGCTTTTGTATATGGACGTGGTGCGTTTGGTTCATGGGCCAACAGTGGTGCTGTCGGTGTTGACTGGTGCTTTGATATGGAGTGGGCATGCTTATGGGCCAACAGTGGTGGTTGGTGTGTGGTGCTTTTGTAATGGACGTGGGGGGTGTTATGGGCCACCAGTGGGGTGGTGGTTGATGAGTTGCTTTGTAATGGAGTAGGTGCGGTGTTATGGGCGCTACAGTAGGATGGGTGGTGTGGTCATGGGTGCTTTTGTAAGGATGGCTTGTTATGGGCCAACAGTGGTGTTGTGGTGGTGATGTATGCTTTGTAATGACGTGGGCATGTTTATGCTGGGTCCAACAGTGGTGTGGGTCTTGGATTGGTGCTTTTTGTAATGGAGTGGGCGTGTATGGGACCAAACTAGTGGGGTGGTGGTGGCTCGATGGACTTTATTAGGGAGTGAGGAACGTTTATGGGCCAACAGTGTGGTCAAATGGTGGGAGTGGTGATGGTTTGTGTTGTAATGCGTGGGCTTGGTGGCATGGAGCCCACGCAGTGGTTGAGAGCTGTGTATTAGGTGGTGCTTTTGTAAGCGATGTGGGCGTGTGGTGTATGGGCAAAACAGTTAACGTGGTTGGTAAGGTGGTGTGGGATGGTGCTTTGTAATGAGATCTGTGGGCGTGTTATGGAGCAAACACATTGTGGTGGTTACGGTTTTTTGCTTGCTGTGTTATGGAGTGGGATTGTATGGGCAAACAGTGTGGTGGGAATTGTGCTCGTACACACGGAGTGGGCTGTTTTTGGACAAAACAGTGGATGGTGGTGGTGATGGTGCTTTTGGAATGGGAGTGGGTGGTGTTATGGGGCAACCAGTGGTGAGAGGTGGGTGGTGATGTTTGCTTTGGTCATGGAGTGCGGCCTGTGTTATAGGGCCAACACAGTGGCTGGAGGTGGTGGTCGGGGCTTGTGTTATGGAGTGGGCCGATGTTGTACTGGATAAGGGGCAACAGAAGTGGTAGTGGTGTGGGCTTTTGATAATGGAGTGCGACAGTGGAGTGTCATGGGCCAACAATGGTTGGTAGGTGGTGATGTGGCGTATTTGTAAGGATGTGGGGGCAGTGTTATGCGGCCAACAGTGGTGGTGGTGGTGATGATGGTGTGCTTTGCTAATGGTTGGGTGGGTGTGTTATGGGCCAACAGCTGTGTGGTGTGAGTGGGGATGGTGCTTGTGTAATGGAGTGTGGAGGTGTCTTAGAGTTATGGGCCACCAGTGCGTTGGTGGTGTTGATGGTGCTTTTGTATTGGGTGGGCTGGTCATGGGCCAACAGTGGTGTGGTGGTTGATGGTGCTTTTGGATGGAGTGGGCACAGGTGATGGGCCAACAGTGGAGTGGTGGTGGTGGTTCGTGGTGATTGTGCGTTTGTAATGCACTTGTGGGGCGCTCCCCAGGTTATGGGCCAACAGTGTTGGTTGGGTGGTGATGGTGATTTTGTAATGGAAGTGGTCTGTCTTTTGTCAGGGGTTCCAACCAGTGGGCTGTGTGTGTCGGGTGGTGATGGTTTTGTAATGAACCGTGGGTCGCACGCACGTATGGGTCTTTTCACGTGTAGTGTATGGGCCAACAGTGGTCTGGTGGTGGTGATGGTGTTTTGTATGGTGACCTGGAGTGGGCGCTATTAGGGGCCAACAGTGGGGTTATGGTTGGTGGTGGTGCTTTTGTAAGGAGTGGGCGTTGTTATGCGGCCACACAGTGTATGGTGGTGGTAGATTGGGCTTTGTAAGATGGATGTGCGGCTGCTGGTCATGGAGGCCTAGAATAGTGGTGTGTGTATGGTGGTAGGTGATTGGTTGCTTTGTTGTAATGGAGGAGGGAGTGTTATGGGCCACTCGGTGGTGTGTCACGTGGTTGATGGTATGATGGTTGCTTTGTAACGGAGTGTGCGTGTTATGGTAAACAGTTGTTGCAGTAAACAGTCATGTGTGGGTGGATTATCGGTTGCTTGTTATGTGCTGTGTTATGAGTGGGCTTGTAATGGGCCCATAGTGGGTGCGTGTGGGCTGGTAGGGTCGCTTTTGTTATGGAGTGGAACTTGTACTGGGCACAACAGTAGGTAGGTGTGATGGTGTGCTTTTGTAATGGAGTGCGGCTTTTGTTGATTTTGACCAACAGTGGCAGGGGTGGATGATGGTTGGCTTTTTGTAAATGGCATGTGGGCGTGTTATGAGCCGCCAACAGTGGTGGTGTTGGTGCGTGATGGTGCTTTGTAATGGAGTGGGCGTGTTATGGCCAACAGTCGGTGGTGGTGGTGATGGTGCTATTGTAATGGAGTGGTGCTTTGTCATGGGCCACAGTGGTGTGGTGGTGGGGTTCTTTTGTAATGGAGTGGGGCCATTGTCATGTAGGGGCCAACCAGTGGTGGTGGTGGTGAGGGTGCTTTGTAATGGATGTGGCGTGTTGTGGCCCGCAAACAGTGCGGTCGATCAGGTGCGTGATGATGATGAGACTATTTGTAATGGAATGAGGGTAGAGGGCGTGTCATGGGCCAACACAAACGGCTGTGAGGTGATGGTGTTGAGTGCTTTTGTAATGGAGTGGGCGTGTTATGGGCCACAGTGGTGGTGGAGGGTGATGGTTGCTTTTGTAATGGAGTGGGCGTGGTATGGCAACAGTGGTGTTGTGTATGTGGTGGTTGCTTATTGTGATGGAGTGGGCGTTAGGGCCGAAACAGTGCCATTGAGGGGTGGTGGTTGTGATGGTGCTTTGTATATGGAGTGGGCTATGCATGGGCCAACCCCAAAGGTCGGTAGCTGGCTATGTTCGATGGGCTTTTACTGTAATGGACGTGGGCATTTTATGGGCCAACAGTGGTGTTGGGTGGGAAGGTGGTCATGATGGTTGCTTATTGTAACTGGAGTTGGCGTCGTTTGCGTCGTAGGGCCCAACAGTGGTGTGTGAGTGTGATGAGTGATTGGTAAAGGAGAGGCATGTTATGGGCCACCAGTTGGTGGTGGTGGTGGTAGGGCTTTTGTAATGAGTGGGCGTGTTTGGGCCAACAGTGCGTGGTGGTGTGATGTTGCTTTTGTCATACTGGAGGGGGGCCGTGTTGCTTGAGCCAACCGTGGTTGTGGATTGCTCGGTGGTGCTCCTTGTAAGGGGTGGCGTGTTCTGGGTTATGGGCCATTACAGTGGTTGGCGGAGGAGCTGGTGATGTTGCTTTTGTAATGGATGGGGCATTTGCCTGGGCCCACACGTGGCTCTACGTTAGGTGTCGGTGGTGCTTTGCTAATGGCCCGTAGGGCGCCGTGGTTCCCGTGTTATGGGCCACCGAGTCGGTGAAGGTGGTGGTGATGGATGATTTGACTTTGATGTAATGGAGTGGGCGTGTTATGGGCTTCAACAGTGGTAAAGCGTTGGTGGTGTGATGGTAGCTTATGTAAGGAGTTGGGTTGACATAGGGCCACCAGTGAGTGGTGGTGGTGGGGGGCTTTTGTAATGGAATGTGGGCTGTTATGGGCACAACGTGGTGGTGGTGTTGTGTTGAGGGCATGTTGTAATGGAGTGGGAGCGTGGCATGAGGCCAACAGTGGTGGGGTCGGTGGTGGGTGCGTTTGTAAGGGAGTGGGTATCCAAAGGGTTATGGGCCAACAGTGCGTGGTGGTGGTGATGGTGCTTGATAAGGAGTGGGCTTGTCATGGGCCAACAGTGGTTTGGTGTTGGTGGTGCTTTTGTAATGGATTGGGCGTGTTATGGTGGCCAAATGGTTGGTCAGGTGGTTCGATGGTGCTTTTGTATATGAGTGGGCTTGTCATGGGGCCAACAGATCGTGGTGTTGGGTTGTGATGCTTTTGATAGTTGAAAAGGATTCGATGGGCGTGTTAATGGGGGCCACAGTGGTGGTGTGTGGTGATGGTGCTTTTGTAATGGATAGTGGGGATGTTATGGGCAAAACACTTGTGGTGTTTTACGGTGCTGTGTATGGGAGTGGGCTTGTTCAGGGCCACCGTGGTGGTGGTGTGGTGTCGCTTGTGTTATGGAGTGGGTTGTCATTGGGCCAACAGTGGTGGTGGTGATTGTGCTTTTGTACTGGGAGTGGGCTGTTTGGCACAGTGGTGGTGGTGGGTGATGGGTGCTTTGGTAATGAGTGGGGGTGTTATGGGCAACAGTGGTGGTGGTGGTGTGATGTGCTTTTTGTAATGGAGAGCTCATGAGATGGGGGACGTGTTTCTGGGCCAAACATGGGGAGGTGGGGTGGTGCTTGTGTTATGGAGTGGGGTAGACGTACTGGGGACCAAAAGTTAGTAGGTGGGGTGCCTGTGTGATTTTGTAATGCGATTGGGGGAGTGTAGGGCCAACAATGGTGGTGTGGTGATGGTTGCTTTTGTATGGAGTGGGCGGGTTAGGGCCACAGTGGTGCGTGGTGGTTGATGGTGCTTTTGTAATGAAGTGGGGCGTGTTATGGGCCACAGTGGTGGTGGTGGTGATGGTGTTTTGTAATGGAGGGGGAGTTTATGAGGACAAACAGTAGTCGGTGGTGGGGGTGATGGTTGCTTTTGTATGGGGGTGGGATTGTAAGGGCCAACAGTGGTGTTGGTGTTGATGGTGCTTTTGTAATGGAGTGGCAGGTATGGGCACAGTGGTGGTGCTTTGGTTGGTGATTGGTGCTTTGTAATGGAGAGTGGGGTGTGATGGGCAACAGTTGGTGGGGTGGGGGATGGGCGTTTGTAAGGAGTGGCGTGTCATGGGCCAAAAGTGGTTTGGTGGTGGGGTGCTGGTTTTGTAATGGAGTGGGGGTGTAGGGGCCAAAAGTGGTGGTGGAGGTGATGTGTGCTTTTGTAAGGATGTGGGCTGTGTTGTATTTGGTTTGCCAATTACTAGTTTGGTTTGTTGTGGTTTTGTTTGTGGTGTTTCTTTTCGCTAAGGACGTGTTTGGAGTGTTATCGGGACCAAAGTGGTTTGGTTTTTTTGGGTGTGATGGTTGCTTGTAATTGGTTTTTTCACTGTGGGCTTGTCATGGGCCAAGTCATGTGTGTTCCCAGGGTGCGTGGTTTGGTGACTGGTGATCTTGTTTTTGTAATGGAGTGGGCTAGTGTTATGGGCCACCAGGTGGTGGTGGGTGTGATCGTTGCTGTTTACTTGTGTAAAGGTATATTGTGGTCGGCAGTGTTTTGTGGGTTTCATGTGGGTAGGGTTTTTGTGGTACGTAAACAGTTTGTCGGTGTGTTACTGGTGCTTGTTGTGTATGTGGGTGGTTCTTGTCATGAGGCCCATAATTTAGGGTGGTGTTCGGATGGGGTGGTGGATGTCGGCTGTGTTTGTTATGGAGGGTGTATTGTCATGTGTCGACCAACAGTTTGGTGTGGGGTGATGGTGGATTTGTATTGGTGTGGTTGATTTGCCAAAACAGTTGTTGGGTGGGGTGGTTGGTGGTGATGGTTGTCTTTTGTAAGGTGTGCGTGTGTGTTATTGGCACCATAGCTGTTGGTGGTGGTGGTGTGGATGGTGCTTTTTGTCATGGAGATGGGCCGTTGTTATGGTGTGCAACAGTGGTGGTGTGGTGTGTGTGATGCGTGTTGCTTTTGTTAAATGTAGTGGGCGTGTTTCTTGTCCGATGGGCAACCGGGTTAGTTGGTGTGGTGTGGTGTTTGCTTTTGTTATAATGTGAGTGGGTCATGTGTTATGGGGCCAATGCAGTGGTTGGTGGTCGGTGGATGGTGCTTTGGTAAATGGAGTGGGGATGCGCGTTGGTTGATGCGGCCAACTAGGGGTTGGGGTGGTTGGGGGTGGTGATGGTTGCTTTGTACTGGGAGTGATGTGCGTGTATGGAGGCCAACAGTTGGGGTTTGTGGGTCGGTGGTGGTGCTTTGTAGAGGAAGGGGGCGCTGTTATGGGCCACAGCAGTTGGTGGTGGGGTTGATGGTGTTTTGTCATGGGTTTTGTTTTTGAGAGTGGGCGGTGTTATGGGGGCCAACAGGCGTGTTGGTTTGTGTTAGGTGTTTTTGGTTGGTTTTGTGGGTTGTGGTCATTGTTTGTGGATGGTTTGATTCAGTTGTGGATGTCCTTGTGTTAGGGCCAAACAGTGGTTGGGGTGGTGATTGAGGTGCCTTTTGTAATGGAGTGGGTTGTCATGGGCCACAACTAGTTGGTGTGGTGTTGGTTTGGTGCTTGTGTAATGATCGTGGGCATCCGTGTTAGGGCCTAGGCAGTGGTGGTGTGGGTGTTTGGGTGATGGGCTTTTGTAATGAGATTTGATTGTGTTGTCAGGCAGTGTATGGGCCCAAAGTGTGGTGGTGTGATGGTGCCTTTTTGTAATAATGATGAGGGGTGTTATTGGTGCCATGCTAGTGGTGGTGGGTGTTTGGTGGTGCTTTTGAATGGATTGTGGGTTCTGTTTTGTCAGTACGAAGTATGGGTGTGAGGCTCAACATGTGGTGGTTTGGTTGGTGAGTTGACATTTTTTGTAATGGATGTGGGCCGTGTTTAGGGCCAATCAGTGGTGGTGGTGTGGGGGTGGTGCTTTTGTAGAGGGAGTGTGGGCGTTGTTATGGGCGATACACAGATGGTGGTTTTGCGTCGGTGATTGGTCGATTTTGTTATTACGGAGTTGGCTGTTCATGGGCCAACAGTGGTGTTGGTGTGGGGGCTTTTGTATATGGATGTGGGCCGTGTTATGGTGCCATCTTCGTGGCTGAGGTGTGGTGGGTGTGGTTGATGTGCTTTTTGTGAAGTGGGATGTGGGGCGTGTTGGTTTTGGCGGTTAGGGCTCAATGATTTTTGTTGTGGTGGTGGTCATGGTGGCTTTTGATTAATGGAGTGGGCGTGTCAGGGGGGCCATGAAGGTGCAGTTTGTTCGCCTGTTGGTTTGGAGAGTGGGTTTGGCGCATAGTCTGAAAATGGGCCCATGGTGTGGGCATGTTAGGGCCAACAGGTGGTGGTGGTGAGATGGTGCTTGTTTGTTAAATGGCCAGATTTGTATTTGCGCGAGAGCAGGGGGATGACAGGAACCATAAGAAAGTCAGGCACGGCCCATGGGGTATCGGGCAGTGGTTTCCGTTAGGGGATCGCGTGATCTATCGATACCCCTGGCCCTAGGTCCGGTGACATTCTGGGCACCTTGTCGAGGGGACCCCGGAGGGGACCCCCCCCCCCCCCCCCCCCCCCCCCCCCCCCCCCCCCACACACACACACCCCTTGTCAACTTGTTTCTAACTTGTTTCAGACAGCTCCATTTCATCTCTGGATAAGTGCAACGACAGTTTTCAGACACCTGCTATGTAATTAGAGGTACTCGGACGAAAATCCCTCCATGGCAGTGTGGGAAGGTCTGGACAGCTGATGATGATGTTGAGACGCACAGAGCATCTTGCCCTGTGAACAAAGCCCTCAAACCCCTTTCTGGACAACAGAAAATCAGCGAGTTTTTTTTAGACAATCCAGCCCAGCCCCAGCCCCTTGATGGAGGTGATGCAAATGCAAGTGCTGATGTGGATGTTGGGGACCAGAGCAACTAACTTGAAGGCCTGACAGGGGCCTAACCAACCTAACAATAGCTTCTTGTTGCGAATTCAGAGCAGAGCAATGTATGGACCCATAAACTGATGGACCCATACAATGATTCAAGACATAGCTTTTCTTTTAGGCTACAGGCAGCAGCTTCTAGGCAGCTCCCCTTGCTTGCTATTCAGCCCAAACAAAAGCAAGCTGGTGCACCTTGAAGCTGACATAATCATGGTGGTCGCAGGTGGGCGTTACATTTAGACCTTTTGGTGGGTTTCATGTAGCAGGTAATGATGGCGGTTATCTTATCCCGCTATTTATTGGATTCCACATCACATCACATCGCATTGACATAGGCAGGCCAGTGTTAACCCAAGATAAGCCTACACCACAACTTCCAGGGGGGTCTTCCAATTAGTCTCTCCTAGCTCTGTTTTTTAGCTCCTAGCTTTGTCTTTTTAGCCTCCTCTCCTAGCTATGTCTTTTTGTCTCTAATGCTTTGTCTCTGACGCTAATGCTAACGCATCCCTTACGCTAAAGTTAACGTGTCCCTAGCACTAATGCTTTGTCTCTAACGCTTTGTCCCCAATTATCCTCTCCTAGCTTTGTCTTCTGAGCCCTTCCTCTCACGGTTGGGCAATCCCCTTTTGCCTATTTGGTCCAGGGTACTACTAAGCGCGCGCGGCAGCGCGGTGCCGCGCTGCCTTTTAAGCCCCTGTGCGCGTTTCGCGCAGTTTTCTCAACCCCCTGTGGACCTGATTTGGTCTACCCCTGGACAAGGGTTTTTCTTTTCGGCTTTTCATTGCAGCTTCTTGGCAGCTCCCTTAGCCGGCCACTGGGCTGCACTGAACTATTTCAGCACTTCTGGATAGCTGATCATGACAGTTTTAAAGTGCTCAAGGTTGTACCAGTTTTGACCGAATAGCCAGTTAGGGGAGCTACCTAGAAGCTGCTGCTCGTAGCTGAAAAGAAAAACACTGACATGGACTTTAACACACATGCATACAGAAATAGTCAACATACTAATATGGATAGAGATACATGAGTCAATTAAATGTGCCAGCAGCTTGACCGGTCAAGGGGGACCTCGCTACTTAAAAACAGAGGGCTTAAGAGCACCACACAAAAAATGCAGGTTGTCGTGTACCACGCATGGAGCACCACAAAAAACTGCAGGTTGTCGTGTACCACGCATGGAGCACCACACAAAAAATGCAGGTTGTCGTGTACCACGCATGGAGCACCACACAAAAAATGCAGGTTGTCGTGTACCACGCATGGAGCACCACACAAAAAATGCAGGTTGTCGTGTACCACGCATGGAGCACCACAAAAAAATGTAGGTTGTCGTGTACCACGCATGGAGCACCACACAAAAAATGCAGGTTGTCGTGTACCACGCATGGAGCACCACACAAAAAATGCAGGTTGTCGTGTACCACGCATGGAGCACCACACAAAAAATGCAGGTTGTCGTGTACCACGCATGGAGCACCACACAAAAAATGCAGGTTGTCGTGTACCACGCATGGAGCACCAAAAATGCAGGTTGTCGTGTACCACGCATGGAGCACCACACAAAAAATGCAGGTTGTCGTGTACCACGCATGGAGCACCACACAAAAAATGCAGGTTGTCGTGTACCACGCATGGAGCACCACAAAAAAAAAAGCAGGTTGTCGTGTACCATGCATGGAGCAAAGGTAGGTGTAATTGGTTTTTGAAAAGAAAGTATAATCGCCTCAACAGGTATAACACGCCTCAACAGGTATAACAAGCCTCAACAGGTATAATCGCCTCAACAGGTCTCCGTGCGCTTGCTCTAGAGTCTAGACCCAAGGATGTATCGATGTGAAAGGCGCAGTTAATCCTACTTACGTATGTATGTATGTGACAGTCAAGGATAGCCAAATAGGCTAAGGGACTTGCACAACCTTGTACGATCCAGATCTGATCTGCTCTTATCTGATCCGATCTGATCTGAGTTGATTCAACTCTAGCTTACCAGGAACGGGTACTGTAAAGCCCCTTGAATGGACAATTCTATTGAAAGCCCGTTTAATGGAGCCCTGTGGATGGACAGCTCAGACAGATGGACAGCTCAGACGGATAGACAGCTCAAACAGATCAGTAGCATTCGTCATCCTCATCATTCAACTACCTCCCCCGTAGTGACTCCTTCTCCAGCTCCGCCTCGCGTGACCAGGAGGGGCTAATCGAAAGCCTGATGAATTGGCTCTACTAAAAGCCCTTTGAATGGAGCCCTAAGAATGGACAGCTCACATCGATCCGTAGCCGGTGTGGCGGTATCTGTATCCGTCATCATCAGCAGCCGGAGCCATGCGCCATAGCCCTCTGCGCCTTAGTGACTCCTCCCCCAGCTCCGCCTCCAGAACCCTGGAGTCGAACTTTGGGTCCCCATCCAGAAGCCGCGTCCAGGACTTGCACACCAGCATCGCATGCATCAGTTCCCTGCCCCGCAACAACTCAAGAAACATCATCTGCGCATGGTCTGGCAGCTGCAGAATCAGGGGCAGCGACTCAGGACCCATGCGCTCGTCAACAGGGCCATTCCTGACCCATCCCTTGACGAAAGTCTGTTGAAACCTGATGGAGGGGGAGTAGCCCAGGAGGCTGCCATCCCTAGGAGGCTTTATCTCGTCCAAAAGCAGGCCGCGCAGTGATGGGAACCGGTAAGCATCAGCAGCAGCAGCAGGCCGTGCAGAACTCAGGAACATGGATGGCACTTTTGACACACCCTTGTCGAGGGAACCGTTAGTGATCGCCTCTGTGAGTGTGAAGGGCCACTTCCAGCTGCGAGGTGTGCACTGGCGCCCGCTACCATGGCAAGTGTCACAATAGCAGATACGGTCGCCATGCTCATCGAATTCTGCAGAACAGCCGCAAACACGGCATGGTGACACAGCAGGGACACAGGCTGCGTCCAGTTTAGGCTCTAGGCTGAGCAAGGCCATCAACCGCCACCCTCCACCCTCCTCATCTGCCTCTGAGCTTGGCCCATGTCCGCATTCCTGCTTCTTGAGCATGCTGTTCAGCTTGCGAGACTGCACACAGTACTGGTCGCTCAGGGCGTCCAGGATGGCGTGCATCTCACAGGCTAGGTGACGGGGCAAGCAGCAAGTCAGCTGTGCCCAAGACTTGCCCCCGCACCGCACCGCATCCCAAACGGTGAGTGGGTGCATGTGCCTGGCAGCCACAGAGACCTGCTTGTAGGCTGTCTGCACTATCTTGTGACGCGAGCCATCTGCTGCACACACAACCCAGCCCTCCCCGATCAGGGGTGCCTGCTGCTCTGGCCACCTACCCCGAGTACTGGCCATCAGATCAGTGCCCCTCGCCAGCCTGGCGACCAGCTCCTCCCAGCTGCCGTGCAGGCATGGCACGGCCATCAGGCCCAGCTGCGCAGCCAGCTTTTGTCTCTCAGCTGGGTCCATCAGCTCGTGGCCCTCAGGGTCGTACGCCGCAAGCAGCAGCAGCCCTTCAAAGCAGTAGGGGACTAAGACGGTGTTCTGCTCGTACACTGCCTCGAAGAGGTATGTCCAGCCTGGATGCAACTCACCCACATTCACATGCTGCAACAGCCACTCCTTGGCCCATATGGCCTACATATAGCAAGCAGGTGTCAGTCAGGGCGGCAGTGTGCTCAGATGGAGCAGGGCAGGGCAGGGCAGGGTAGGGCAGGGCAGGAGAGGGCAACCAACAGCAAGCGGGTGTCAGCTATATTCAGTTATTTTCGGATCGGATCTGCACGGCACAGCATAGCACGGCATAGCACGGCATAGCACAGCACGGCGCAGCACAGCACAGCACAGCACAGCACAGCAGGGCAGGGTGTCATGTTCTGAGTTATTGAAACTGTGTTCCAAATGAATAAGCACACAAGTCGACTTGAAACGTGATTTGAAGTGAGCGGTGAGATACTGATGAGCCAAGTAGGTAATTCTAGCTAAGCCGGCAAGGAGGTCGTTACAAACGTCCATTATGTGAATTGCTATGCTTAGATGTGATCTCCTGGACACGTTGTGAACATGTATAATCTTATCATTCATCAAATAATTTATATTGTCGGTTAATTTTTGAATATTCTAATTTTGGAAAACAACAAAAAGAGGTCCGGCTAATTATTGTTTTACAGCACAATATAGTGCAGGGCAGGTCGGTACAGTTCAGTTCAGTTCAGGTCAGTACAGTTAAGTTCAGTTCAGTTCAGTTCAGTTCAGTTCATTACAGTACAGTTCAGGACAGGGCGTTCAGCAGTTCAGTTCAGGGCAGTACAGTACAGTGCAGAGCAGGGCCTTTATCCCATGGTATGGCCACACAAGCATAGCAAGCATGCAACAGCAAGCAAGTGTCAGGCAGAGCGGCAGGGAGGCAGGGTGCCCAGAAGGAAAATTATGGCAGGGCATGGCAGGGCAGGGCAGGGCAGGGCCTTTATCCCATGGTATGGATGCACAAGCATAGCAAGCAACAGCAAGCGTCAGGCATGGCAGTAGGGTGCTCACATGGAAAATCATGGCATGGCATGGCATGGCAAGGCAGGGCAGGGCAGGGCAGGGCAGGGTCTTTATCCCGTGATATGGCCGCGCAAGCATAGCCAGCAACAGCAAGCAATTGTCAGGCAGGGCGGCAGGGTGCTCAGACTGAAAATCATGGCAGGGCAGTTCAGGGCAGGGCCTTTATCCCATGGTATGGCCGCACCTGCTCCGAATCCATCCTGCGGCGTGTGGCCGTCCTCAGTTGCCCATCCCTCATGAAGGCAATAACAAAGCTGCCATCCACTTTAATGCTTGCTGTTGCAGCCCCACTGTAGAGCGACACCGCGAGGGCCAACGCGAGGGCCCTTGGATCCACGAAATCACTTGGCTCCTCGGGATCATCAGCTGGCAGCAGTTCCCCAAACCGCACAAAGGGAGTGGCCACCACCATTTGGCTTGGCTTGTGCAGCACCAGGCCCCTAAACATGGCTGCAGCTTCAGACTGTGGTGGACCCAGAGACTGGCTGTAGCTGAGAATTTCAAGTTGGCTGTCAGCATCCACAGAGCGCTCAACTGCCCCGGACTCTACCATCTCCAACACCATGCTGTGCAGCTGCTCAAACGGTAGCAGCCGGGCTGGGTGGCAGGTGAGGGCAGGAACGCTGCTTCCACTGCCACTGCTACTGCCGCTACAAGAGATGCTGGCCTGAACGCTGCCAACCACCTCAATAAGCTTGTATTGTGTCACTCCATCAGGCATCAGGCCCTTCTCCAGCTCCAGCAGTGCCGCCTCTGAGTTGCCGTGGGACTTGTCCCAACGCACCGAGCGTGGCGCCCAGTAGAAAAACCTTTTTTTGCAGACGGTACCCAGCGGTATTGGAACCCAGTCAACGGTCTCTGGGGAAGCTTTTATATTGTCATATCCCCAGCGGTACCTGCTCTTGCCAGGATATTGGTAGCGAGGTTGTTGACGATAGGTACACTCCAAAAAGAATAGCTGGGGAAGGCACTCATATGTCAGGTGGTCGTGAAGCCTGTGCTTTGACAGGTGCGTTTTTGGCATACGAGACAGGCTTAGGTAGCTAGGCCCTACTTGCCACTGTTTGCTGTGCAGGAGGTCTGCCGCCACTTGAGCCGCAGGCTGCCACTTGTACAGCATCTCAGACATGCCCAGGACATATGGCATGGCCATCGGTGTAAAGACCAGGCCATCCGTTGGGTATGGACAGTCCTCCTCCTCAACCCGCTTCAAGCCCTCAGCACTCACGGGGAGATGCATCTTGCGGAGGACTGTTACAGTGTAGGTGCCAACTGGTGGAGCCTGCTGCTTCTTCACAAGCTGGGGTGAACAGTCCCACGGAGCTTTGTTGCGGCCATTCGTGGCTCTCTGCACAACGCTGTCAGGGTTGCTTTCTCCCTCAGTGCTGCGGCAAGCAGCAGTAGCTTCAAGGGAGCAGGCTTCCCACAACAGCTGGCTCACATTTGCTTCCTCCAGCTGCAACACCCCTTCTAGGGCGACCAGGCGTTGCTGCAGCGGCAGGTGCCAGAGCTTTGAGCCTCCAGCGGACAGAATGTCAAATGCGAGGAAGAAGCCCTTGCGGTGTCCAGGCGGCCCTGCCCACAGCAGCTCCCCATCTAGAACTGTGCCGGGAGGCAGCGGAAAGCAGCTGCTGTTGCCACAGCCACTGCTGCTGCTGCTGCTACTGCTACTGCTGCTCAGAGGGTGTGCGTAAACAGACCCAGAGCGCGTGATGAAGTGTGATTTGCCACTAGTTGTGACAATGAGCAGGCAGCGGGTGCCATCAGCCTTCTGAGACACAGCATACCGGCCGGGATGCCCTACCCAGTGTGCGTCGTCCAGTGTGTTCACTGACTGCAGTGGCACAGGTAGATGGCCGAGCAGGTCATGCAGGCCGGTGGCCGCTGCTACTGCTGCCAGCACTTCATCCCTTTCCGCTCGGCTGGTAACCAAAGCAGCTGACACCACCGGCTTTATGCTGATTGCCTGCAGGCCAGAGCACTCCGGCTGCAAAGCATGCAGGCTGCCTGTAGCGTACCCCAGGGATGCCAGTGTACCGCTCTGCCCCGCCCCTCGCTCTGCAGGTGGTACTGCTGTAGAGCACCCTGGGGAACCAAGCGCATTCTTCAGTTGCCATTCCAACCACTTTGCCTCACACTCTTCAGTTGGCATTCCTGTAGAGTCAACCTCCTCCAGCACTCCAAGCGCCGAGAAGAACTCAATCAAGGAGCCTGCCTGCGAGGACCACTTGGCCTGACGCTCTTCAACCCGCCTCTCCCTGTCACGCTTTTGCGTACACCAAGCAGCAACAAAACAATGCACTCACGTGGAGAACATCATGTACGCATTCTTCGTAATTTGGTTGCTGGCCGTCATCATAGGTTATTGCAGGCTGTTTCAAGCTATTTCGGATATACGCCCAGATCCTACATCTATCAGCCCTAGCGTACCTTGGAGACAGAGCTCTTGTAATCTTTTCCCAGTAGATGAGACACTGTAAAAGCTGGCCTTGATAAATAGAGGACCTGTGGGGTGGGGTCAGGGCACGGATGGGTGGGGTATTGGATTTGGATTGATCAACCTTCAGGCCGCTCACTGTCTGCAGGCAGAGTAACCATGGGTAGTATAAACACTGGGGGCAGCATGTACAGTCCATGAGTGTCACCCTCAACGACCTTCACGGACTCAAGCACCCCTATAACCCCAAACCCTAAACCCTATACCTAAACCCTAAACCTTTGCTTACCCGCTGTAACGGAATGCCATGCTCATACAGCGCCTCCATCTAATAAGTGTGTAGTCACCCTCAAGGTCCTTCACGCACTCCAGCACCCCCATACCCCAACCCCCCGAACCCTAAACTCTAAACCCTAAATATTTGCTATACAGCTGCAGTGGAATGCCATGCTCCTGCAGCACCTCCATGAGTGTGTAGGCACCCTCAAGGTCCTTCACACACTCAAGCACCACGGTGGAGCTCTTCCCCGCGGCTTGTTGCAGCCCCTGGGCCAGAATGAGGGCCGCCCGCTGATCCATTTGCAGACGCCCAGCCTCCGTGGGGTTATCCAAGTATTCATCAACGAGGCCCTCGGCCCCTTGGGCTGTCGAAATTACAATATGTGTTCAATTATTGTACGAATGGAAAAAAATGAAATGGAATGGAATGGAAAATGGAATGAAAATGGAATGGAAAACAAATGGAAAAAAATATCGTAATATATCGTACGATTACGGTACGTTACACCTTTTTTGTTTGAAAATCAGTATGAAATCCAGGGGATATTACAGGAAACAGCCTTTACATGTCCATACAGAAAAAATCAAGTCGAATGAACCAATCATGAAGAAGATAGAAATAACGGTAATATCGAGCTCTTTTATCGTACGATATAGGGTCATTTACTGAATTCCCAGGCCCAGGCCCATTGCAAGAAAATCCCAGGCTGAGGTACCCCTGACGAGAATCGACCTGCTGCCCTCCAAATTGTAAGATACCTCCTGGACCACGATCGAGTACGATATCAGTACGATATAATAAGTTCGCCACACAGCACAATATATAGTATGATAATCACGAGAGGTAGAAAAATCGCAAAACGTCAGTTCACGCTATCGTAATATATTGCACCATATTGTACTCGACAGCCCTACCTATACCCCTACACCCCAAACCCCAAATCCTAAAACCTAAACATTTTCTCACCCGCTGTAGTGGAATGCCATGCTCCTGCAGCACCTCCATGAGTGTGTAGGCACCCTCAAGGTCCTTCACGCACTCAAGCACCACGGTAGAGCTCTTCCCTGCAGCTTGTTGCAGCCCCTGGGCCAGAATGAGCGCCGCCCGCTGATTCATACACAGACGCCCAGCCTCCGTGGGGTTATCCAAGTATTCATCAACCAGGCCCTCGGCCCGAAGCTGCATGCCCACGCTGATGAAGGCGGTGGACGGGTTGCCTCGGACCATGGCTTCACCCAATTCGCTTTTCCCTGAGCCAGGGGCGCCTAGAAGTAAAACTGCTGTTGTTTGTGGAGGGGCTGGCATTATTCCTGCTGCCCTTAATGCTGCTGCCTGCGGGGGTAAGGGGGTGGGGTGAAGGGTGGGAGGCCGGTGGATTGGGGTAAAAAAATATTCTCCACCCTTAGATAACAGGGGTGTGTGGGGGTGGGGTGGGGTGGAAGACTGTGGCCACTGCTTCCGTGTGTCATGTAGAGGCATTGGGGAATGGTTTGCATATAGAAGATGCATATACACCAATTCAACTAAACTCAAGACTGTGGCCACTCCTTTCATGATTCACGTGGAGGCATTGGAGGCATTCTAGGGGCCTACTGTGCACACTGACGAAGCCCCTAATCATAAAATAAGCCATACACAGGCTCAGAAGGTCAAGCTCAGGAAGATCTGGCCACCGCGAGAAAGCCAGATACCAGAATCCCCAGAGAGCCAAAAGGCCAGTTTTTTTAGTTGTGTACAGATTTTCACCCCAGGAGGTGGATCTCCCTACACCAACCAGCGATACCGAGGATTCAGTTTGAATGGCGTTGCCACTCCAACAAAAGAGTACGTGCCAGCTGCCAGAAAGATCTAGCAGCACTGATGGATGGCTCATGTCTGTGGGCGGCATATGATATGTTGTTGACCAAAGCTGAATATGATATCTTATGATATCCTACAAACTGCATCATATGATCTTGTATATAAATGGTAACTCTCGCCTAGTCAGACTGCCTGCATCATATGATATCATATTGCCGTACCCTACCCATAACAAGGGCATTCCACAGCATCAGTTATAAGGATGCATTTGGGAATTGATTGACGCATTTCGAGAAGCCACTCTCGCCTTCTTCGTGATTCAACAACTTGAATCAGAGGTCGGTCAGAGGTGGTCATGTTGTGGATTGTTTGCCCTGGGTGGCTGTACGCCGCACCAGGGCAGGGTATCCGTAGTTCAGCCCGGTTCAGCCAGTTCAGCCCGGGTTTAGCCCGATCCGGTTGCCGTTTTTTGCCGAATTCGCGCAGCAAGTCAGCGGGGATTAATCGTCGTTTCGGGCAGCAAATTCGAGTCATCAACCCGACAGGGATTATTCTTCATTTCGAGGGGGGAGGGGGGGGGGGGGGGGGGGGGGGGGGGGGGGTCAGCGAGGTTCGCGCTTGAGATCCCGGAAGAGTTTCGGCACTTCGACAGTCAATTTGGGATTTCAAAAAGAAAAAGACCCATGGCATGATCTGGACAAACAACTGGGAAAATCAACACAATCTCCTGAGTCTTTTGAGGGCTAGCACAAGGAGATTAGGAGACCTATCCTTTCGGTTGAAAACCCTTTCATTCTAAAAACAAATCAATTGTAAAGGGATTCAAAAGGAACAAGCCCCCCCCACCCCTCTTCCCCCTCACCCCTGTCCAATTATGAACTCGACTCGAATTTATTTAGGCATCCAAATCACGATTTATTACACCTGCGTAAGTACACGCATGCTCACAGCTAAGTACCGGTAGTTGCGGTCACCTCGTTTCCCCCGAATTAAAGGATACCCAGTTCTTCACCCTAGAGGATCGGTTTCATTCTCTTGCGCTAGCCCTAGACTCAGAGGATTTTGCGATTGATGTGATGTATTGTTACCTTTCTATCGCTCCTGCGCCTAGCTGCCCTTCTCAGCTGATGCGTTAAAAAGCTGCATATGCACAATAAGGTATTAAGGTGGCACTGCTGCCGGGAACTATTCGCTTGACTTCACGCATTAAAGCCTTGCTGTTGTGATGTGATCCCAACGATATGAACTTCCGGAGCCAGATAAACACTGATTTATCCGGGAGTTGTGGTGTGGGCTTATCTTGGGTCAACACTGGCCTGCCTAAGACAATTGGTCGGCCCTCGGTAATGTTCAATTTCATGATTTCGCAATGGTTTAGCACATGCTTTTCATCCCTGATTTAACCGCATTGACTGGAATCCCAACCACTTTTCGACCATTTCCAGTCGGAATCCCAACCGTTCTTTTAGGCATTCTAACCACCAAACGCTTCCGGCAACCGATTTCGGCAATTTCCGATCGGTGTCAATCCCTCTGGAGCCTGCTCTGGAGTCAATGCATAGGTCTGACGTCAAGGAACCCCAGCCGTCACAGGGATTCCGTCCGGCCCTCGATGTTCCTGTGACCCATCAATATATGGGTGGGTGGGTTGGGCTGGGGGTGGGGTGGGGGGTGGGGGGGTATACACTTATTGCACGAGGTCCAAAGTGGTGACAATGGACTGCCCTTACCAAGGCCTACTCATGGGTGGTCACATAATTGCATTTGGAGACCTGAGTAAAAATATAGCTAGAAAACAAATGAGGGCCCCCCCACCCCCCTCCCCCCCTAAATGAGGTGCTCGGAAAAATATAAAAATGCTCAAATTCACTGCAAATGAATGTCATATTCTTCCTACCGGTATACTCGGAATTAATTGAATGAACATTTCGTAGAGGATGCTACCTCCTGTCTCCACTGAGTATTTAGGAGTTTATTGTTGAGCATCACTAAAAATGCCAAATTTAAGTGAGTGGGCATTGTTTACGGTACGACAGCACTCTTTTTGCTAAGGGTGATTGCTCATCACTGAGTGGTACAGGAGTTAAATATTGATTGTCCACATGTGGGCTCGGGTATCTACCTTCCGAGCTCTGCCTGTACGTTGGGTTGTGGCCTTGAGAAAGAGACCTGATGCAAGGAGCAAACTTGCCCCGCCTGAACCCCGCCTGTAACTTGCTTGTAACTTGCCCCGCCTGTACCCCACCTGCAACTTGCCCCGCCTGACTCCCAAGTATCCTAACTAGATAGATGTCGTGGGATTAGCATGGTTTGGTTCAGCTATCCTGTCAAGGCTGAAGTCCCTCAAGAAAGAGTATCCTGCTCGTTGCTGAAGCCTTGATACCTAAGTCCTATTGCAAAATGAAATGCTCCGATTATGGCCTTATTTTTCCAATACTCCTATATTATGGAACAAATAATCTTGCTGGCAGACCATGTCTATCAGGTCTTGTTGGGGGTGCGCTTAGCTTGACCTATGGTTAGGTGTGCTTGGAGGCATGATTAGGTCCTTGCACAGCTCGGAGTTGAAACTCCCAGCTGTGCTGTACCTTCATGGCGAGCATGAGCTAAGCGTTCACCCCCCACGGTCAATCACTCAACAGCATCAGCAACAGCAGAAGAGCATTACTGAGAGTAGCAGCAACAACAATAGCGGGAACAACGGTAGAAGCAAGAGCAACAAGAGCAGCAGGACAAAAGGAAAGATGAAGACCCCCAATAGCCTGCACATATTAGGGTTGGGGTTACATTTAATATTAAGATCTGAAAGGTAAGGGGAGCACATCAAGTAGGCCCTCCCTACTTCAAGAGCCTGCACATATTAGGGTTGAAGTAAGAGTTAATATGACGATCTGAAAAGTAAGGGGGAACACATGATGTAGGACCCCCCTACTTTAAGAGCCTGCACATATTAGGGTTGAGATAAGAGTTAATATGACGATCTTGAAGGCGGTATAGATCATGTAGGCAATCCCTACTTTAAGAGCCTGCACATATTAGGGTTGGGGTAAGAGTAAACAGCTCGATCTTGAAGGCCGTATATGTAGTACCCTGGTCAGTTGCGTTCTTGGATGGTCTGTTACGTCCCAGACTGGATTTTTGAGGATCTGTTGCATCTGAGATGCAGATCTTGGACCTGGATTCGTCTTCATATGCAGATCTTGGAGTCCTCCATAACATCTCTGATCCCTTCGGTTGTACCTCCATCTAATGCTCTCAGTCCTTACTCTATCTGCCTGACTAATATTGCCTAACTCATTCCTTACTCTGTCTGCCTTACTCATCTTCCTCAAAGTTAACTATGCCTGGAGATGGTAAGCACGAATGAAAGGATTTCCACTCAAGAGGTTGACTTCATAATAATGGTGAAAAGAAAGGTTGGGATAAATTATCTGCATAGCACGAACTCCAGGCCACGTTAACAATTTGTTAGGATTCAGTTTACCATTGCTTGTTTCTGAAACTGACTTTCCTGGTTTAAGGTTGGACAAATTCCTTTAGCCTATTTGGCTGCCCCTGGAGTGTAAACATACATACATACATACATACATACATACATACATACATACATACATACATACATACATACTCAAGAGGATGGGTGTCCTTACTTGAGCTAGCTCGTGACAGTAAAGAATTTTGTCAGAGTTGGAGAGCTTGAGCTTGGTTACATGGCTCGACAGGCTGCTCGCTATCTTCATCAGTAACATCGACATTCAGTCTTATCAAACTATGCTTCATCCAACCTCTTCATACAAGCATTGATAATGAAAGGCAACATCTGAAACACCTACAACAGTGTTGCTTTGGAAAGTAGCCGACAATGATTTCACGACTACAATAGTATTGCTTAGGAAAGTAGCTGACAATTGTTTCACAACTACAACAGAATTGCTCTGGAAAGTAGCTGACAATTGTTTCACACCTACAATAGTATTGCCCTGGAAAGTAGCCGACGATTGTTTCACACCTACAACAGAATTGCCCTGGAAAGTAGCCGACAATTGTTTCACACCTACAACAGAATTGCTCTGGAAAGTAGCCGACAATTGTTTCACACCTCCAATATAATTGCTCTGGAAAGTAGCCGGCAATTGTTTCACTGCTCCAGATGGAAAGACGCAAAATTGTGTCTTCCCATCTTGGTAATCCTGCAACAAGCACACTACCTCAGAGTGGCCGCCATGTGCTGCTTCTTTCTCCATCTTGCTAGGTAATCCTGCAAAAGGACCACCACCTCCCTGTGGCCACCTCTTGCTGCTGCCTTAAGTGCCACTTGATCAGCACGGGCAGAATGCTCCGGGGCATCCAACAAGATGCGCACTACCTCTACGAGGCCACCTTCTGCTGCTTGGAAAAGCGCCTCTCCATCTTGGCAGTCAGCGTGGGCAGCATGCTGTGCGGCATCCAACAAGAGGCGCACTACGCCAAGGTGGCCACCTTCTGCTGCTCCCACAAGTGCCCACCCACCATGGCAGTCCACGCGGGCAGCATGCTGTGGGGCATCCAACAAGATGCGCACTACCTCTAGGTGGCCACGTCTTGCTGCTCCCACAAGTGCCCGTCCATCTCCGCAGTCAGCATGGGCAGCACGCTGTGGGGCATCCAACAAGATACGCACTACCTCATGGTTGCCATATTCTGCTGCACCCACAAGTGCCCGTCCACCTCTGCAGTCAGCATGAGCAGCATGCTCTGGGGCATCCAACAATGTGCGCACTACCTCCACGTGGCCACCTTCTGCTGCTACCAAAAGAGCTTCTCCATCTTGGCAGTCAGCATGGGCAGCATGCTGTGGGGAATTCATCAGACACCTGGCCAAGTCAGAGTTCCCATTCTGGGCGACCAACACCAGGGCTTCTGCAGACTCTTCCAAGGATCCTGGCCTGGAAACTAGATCAAGAGCAACATCCAAAGTTGTGATGACATAGGGCACGACGGAGGACAATGACCATGTTGCCGTTCTCTCTGAGCATCGACAGCTCGGCAAGATTGCGCACCACGATCGAATGCCAGAAGCGACAAACAGCGGATATTTCACTTATTGGGGCCTTCAGACGAAGGGCGCGCAGCACCAGATCTGCCACGACTTCTGAGGGGAGATGAGGGAGAGGCGACATGGAGCAGACCAGTCCTAAGCGTGTGTCGCAAGCGATGAGGGAAAACGCTTTAGCAGTGACGAGTAACTAGAAGGGCTAGGAGATTCGAGGAAATGTACAGCTCGAGGACTCCACGAACAATTCAGAGCGAGGAAGGCGAAGAGATTCGAAAAAGGGCGGAGGAACAAGCTCGCGTTTTGCGAACAATCCCGAACTGGAAGTTTGAAATCTGACGCCTCGGCTTTCACCCAGATCCCACGTGGCACCAGGGCGGTGGCGGTGGCGGTGGGGGGAAGCCACCCTCCATCTCTCCATTGAGCTAGCATCCTCCTCGGGTATAGGGTATAGGGGGGGTAGGGTTAAGGTTTTAGGGGTTTAGGATACAAGGTTTAGGGTGAAGGGTTTGGGATGATGTCAGAGAATAGAAGCCATAATTAATAGATGTTTTTTTGAACAGGCGATCAGAATCGCACAATTAAATTATCATCCCATGTGAGATGACGATTTAATTTAAATGTATAATTAAATTGGCACTGTAGCACGAACTCAGGTCCCTCGTCGGCAAAACGATTGTTTGGGGCTCAGTTCACAAATGCTTTTTCTTTTTAGCCCTTCCTTTCACGGTTGGGCAAGTCCCTTTAGCCTATTTAGCCTACCCCTGGACTGTAACAAACGTTCGCAGATACATGAATTGGGCCAACCGCTCTCCATAACGTGCCTACCTGTAGCACGCACACTGTAGTACTGGACTGCACTGGAGTGACTGGACCTAGTTTTTTGCCTGAATTCACTGGGTAAGCCTTTCTGGCTGACTTGGATTACTATTCTGCTGTTTGGATGTATACACCGGGTTTTGTAGCACATTCCAGGGAGGGCATTGTCCTATTTTATAGTGCTTTAGTTTAAAGCAGGGACTGCAGACTCGTAGAGATCAATACTCTTTACAGAGGTATAAGATAATCGCAATGAGATCTTGCGAGCTATACGATAAAAAGCAGTAGCAGTACAACCAGTTCTGCGACTGTAGTGCACGTGGCCTTGCCACTATCCGGCAAGCGGTACAGAGTCCGGTGGGGACTCAGACCGGAGCGCACTTGGTCACTCTTCGTATAAGTCGTACTATAACATCCTACCCTGGTGCAGCCTAGTGGGATGTTTTTATTTATTAGGAATAGAGCTGAATAGAGCATGATTTAGTTGTAAATGACTATAATATAATAATGGCAATGTACCATGACTCATTCATAGGATGTAAACATCTTGTTACATTTGTAAATGAATGTGCCACAAAACATAAAGTTAAATTGTCTGCATAGCACGAACTCCGGGCCCTCGTTGTTTAAGATCTGTTGGGGTTTAGTTCACCAGTGTTTTTGTTTTTATAGACTGCCTTTCATGTGTCAAGGTTGGACAAGCCTATTTGGCTACCCCTGGACTGTACAAATAAACAGATACCGGCTATATATTCAAGTAATATATTACGGTACATAATACCGGTATATTTACTTGTTTCTAGACCCTGGAGGTTTTCCCCTGCAGGCAGTCGTGAGTTCCGTACCTAGATAGAGAATTCGACCAAGAATAAGATGTTAGCAGAACAAAAAATGTCCGAGAGGTCCCACCTCCTGCGGTGAAATTCCGTTCACAAAAAAAAAAAACTGACTTCGTCCATGCGATTGCAATGGTGAGTCCAAGCGCATGTATATGCTTATGCTGATATCCTCTGTGCAGAGAGGTTTACAGCACTTGTGCCATCTCTGCTCACTTTCTCATGCAACGGTGAGACGAAGCGCATGCCTCTGTTGCTGATATCCTCTGGGGAAAGAGGTTTACAGCACTTTTGTCATCTCTGCTCACTTACTCATGCAACGGTGGGGAGAAGCTCATGCCTCTGCAATTGCTATAATCATCTAGATAGAGAGATCGCAACCTTTTACTCGCACCATTTGTCACTCATTCGGCATAGGTGACTCATGCATCACCACTCATTCATGCAACATAGATACTAAGCACATGTCTGTTCTGTTGCTAATATCCTCTTGGTAGAGGAATTTCAAACTCTTGTGCCATTTGTCACTTATATAGCAGAGGCGACTCATGCAACAGGGAGAGCAAGCACATGTCTATGCAGTTGCTAATATCTTTGGTGGAGGAATTTCAAACTCTTGTGCCATTTGTCACTTATATAGCAGAGGCGACTCATGCAACAGAGAGAGCAAGCACATGTCTATGCTGTTGCTAATATCTTTGGTAGAGGGATTGCAAACTCTTGTGCCATTTGTCACTCATATAGCAAAGGCGACTCATGCAACAGATAGAATAAGCACATGTCTGTGCTGCAGATGACAGCCTCTTGGTAGAGAGATACACAGGCGTACAGCACTTGTGACAATAGTCACTCATGCAACATCAGTCAATGATGCAACAGTGCTACCAGGCACATGTCTGTGCTGTTGCCAATGCCGTATCCTCTGGGTAGAGAGATGTACAGCACTTGTGACAATGGTCACTCATGCAACATCAGTCAATCATGCAACAGTGCTACCAGGCACATGTCTGTGCTGTTGCCAATGCCGTATTCTCTGGGTAGAGAGATGTACAGCACTTATGAAAATAGTCACTTATGCAACACCAGTCACTCGTGCAATTGTGATACTAAGCGCATGTCTGTGCTGTTGCTATCATCGTCTGGGTAGAGAGGTTTCCAGCATATCTGCCATCACTCACTCATGCTGTCATGCAACATCACTCACTCATGTAACACCAGTCACTCGTGCGAGAAAGGTACTAAGTGCATGTCTGTGCTGTTGCTTACATCGTCTTGGCAGACAGGCTTCCATCACTTACTTACGCTGTCATACAACATCACTCACTCATGCTGTCATGCAACATCACTCACTCATGCTGTCATACAACATCACTCACTCATGCTGTCATGCAACATCACTCACTCATGCTGTCATACAACATCACTCACTCATGCTGTCATACAACATCACTCATGCAACTAGGGAGCATGTCTGTGCTCTTTCTAAAATCATCTGGTTAGAGAGATTGCAAACTCTTGCGCCATTCGTCACTCATGCAGCATTGACGACTCATGCAACATCACTTGTTCATGCAACATCACTCACTCATGCAACGGCAAGACGAAGCGCTTGTCTGCGCTGTTGCTAACAGAAAAGGTAGACAGGTCTCCAACACCTGTGACAATACTCACTCATGCAACGGGGAAACCAAGCGCATGTCAGTGGTGTTGCTAATATAAAAGGTAGGGAGGTCTCCAACACTTTTCAGTTCATCAGTGCTTTTTCTTTTTAAGCCCTTCCTATACGGTTGGGCCAGGCCTATTTGGCGTACCCCTGGACTGTAACATCTATCTATCTAACTTGTGACAATACTCACTCATGCAACGGGGAAACCAAGCGCATGTCTGTGCTGTTGCTAATATCCTCTGGGTACAGAGGTTTCCAGCACCTGCTACACGTCACCATGTTGTCTACATGAACAAGCATGCAGCAGGGCGGTTGCGGAGGGGTCTTGTGCTTGTGGTCGCTAAGCGGCATCCCATTGGCCAAGGTCCACTCAAACCCATATGTCAACATGTCCGTGGCGCGCGTTTTCATCACCTGAGTAAATGTGACAATAAACGGTAGTTTACTTATCTGTATAGCACAAACTCCGGGCCCCCACGGTGTAAGAGAGAAATTAGGAATCAAGCATGATGTAGTTGTAAATAACTTTAAGATAATAATGTTCATGAACCATGGCTAGGGAACGGCAACTAATATTAGCGTTTGAAAACTAATATTAACAAATATTATTACAGTGTCACCAGGTGTCACACTAATATTAGTTTTTCAAATAAATTCGGAATTCTGGTGAGACGGCTCGCCCGACTAATATTATATAATATTATTTATTCACTAATATTATATACCCGACCCCTAACCATGGCCAATGCATAGGATGGAAACATCTTGTCACATTTATGAATACAAGTGACAATAAACGTATAGTTATTTTGTATGCATAGCACAAACTCCGAGCTCCCACCGTGAGTACAATTTGTTGGGGTTCAGTTCACCAATGCTTGTTGTTCTAAACTGACTTTCCTGTTTTATGGTTGGGCAAGTCCCTTAACCCTATTTGGCTACCCCTGGACTGTAAATATATAAAAATATGTACATACTGAACATGATTTGAGAAGGACACCTGATACCCGAACAATGCATGACCCAAATATCTTCTACCTGAACAGCTGGCAACACAAGCCATATGCAGCGTCGCAAGCGACGCGGGAAATTGGCGGAGTGTGTTGGCAGCGGAACGACAGGTGGCGCTGACCGAAGCCAGTCAATTATGAGACAGGAGGCTGACGTGTCAGGCTTCAATTTTTCGGTCGGTCGCACAAGCAGACAACAGGGTGAATCTGGGGCTCCTGCCCCCGGGAGGGGGGGGGGGCTCCGCCAGAAATACCCAAATACATGGACAAGGTATTCCCCCAATATGTACACTGTGCTACCCCTGGACTCTAAAAAAACATACTGACCTCTGCCCTCAGCTCCTTGGTCAAACGAAACCGACTCTGAATAGCCTTAACGCTCAGGTCCCCAACCCGTTTCATACATTTGGGGAATCGAGCGGGGTACTGGGTCCCGAGCTCACGGGGCTCTCCATCTGCGAAGCCGGCCACGTGGCATCGATAGTCGACCACCACTCGCATGTCCAGCTTGTCCCTACAGAAGTTCGGCTGCAGCCGCGCCTTGCGATGCATCTCCGCGTCCTTCTTCCAGTAGCCGACACGCACCACAGAGTGGTATCGCGACCCTGGCAGTAGCATGGAGTCATACCCACACTTGGAGATCACGCCTAGTGACTTGTCCTGGTCGATGTACTGCAGCTGCCCCATGGGGTCGATGAATATGTTCTCCCCATGTCTGTCGCACTGCCCAGTCAGCAGATCCATCACCGACCCTAGGACAACCTGCGGCAATGGTGTGCGTGAGGCACCGCTTGGTTTGTCTGAGAGAAGTTGAATCCTCTCAGTCATACTCGTGTGTGCGTGTTGGTGTGGGTTTGTGCATGTTTGTGAGTGATTTAGTTTTTGTTTGTGCGTGTTTGTGTGTGTTTGGATTTGTCTTTGTGTGTGTTAGTGTGTATTTGTAAGTGTTTGTAAGTGTTTGTGTGTTTTAGTATTTTTGCGTGTTTGAGTTGGTGTGTGCTTTTGTGTGTGTTTTATGTGTGTGTTTGTGTGTGTGTTGTGAGTGTTTGTGTTTGTGTGTGCTTGTGTGTGTTTGTGTGCGTTTGTATGCGTTTTTGTGTGTGTGTTGTATGTGTTTGTGTGCATGTGTTATGTTTGTGTGTGTTTGTGCGCATTCCAGTGCTGTAGTAGTGTTTATACTACACATGCCTACACTGCCCATGCCTGAAGGCTGATATACCGTGTTATCCATCACAACCTACCCGAGTGCTGTTCAATGTCTTGGTCATCGACTCATAAAGTGTGGTGTAGTAGCGTTTATACTTATCATGCTTACGCTTGCCTATACTGCCCATCTATATAGGCTGGTAGAGCTTGTAACCACGACCCACCTGTGTGCTGTACAATGTCTTGGTAATCGACTCATAAAGTGTGGTGTTGTAGCGTTTATACTAATCATGCTTACGCTTGCCTATACTGCCCATCTCTATAGGCTGGTAGAGCTTGTAACCACGACCCACCTGTGTGCTGTACAATGTCTTGGTCATCGACTCATAAAGTGTGGTTTAGTAGCATGTATACTAATCATGCTTACGCTTGCCAATACTGCCCATCCTTGTAGACTGATAGAGCATGTAATCAATCACAACCCACCTGCGTGCTGTTCAATGTCTTCGTCATCAACTCATAAAGTGTGGTGCTGTAGCGTTCATAATATTCATACCTATACTGCCCATCCTTGAAGGCTGATAGAGCATGTAATCCATCACAACCCACCTGTGTGCTGTACAATGTCTTGGTTATCGTCTCATTAAGTTTGGTGTAGTAGCGTTTATACTAATCATGCGAAGGCATACCTATTTTGCCCATCTTTGAAGGCTGGTAGAGCATGTAACCCATCACAACCTACCTGAGTGCTGTTCAACTTCTCTGTCATCAATTTATAGAGGGTGCGCTGGGCGTGGAGTACTGTGAGGGCAGTAGGGGGAAGCTGGTCAGCACTTGGGTTTAGGTGGTTTAGGTTTAGGTGGTCTAGGGTTTAGGTGGTTTAGGGTTTAGGTGGTTCAGGGTTAGGTGGTTTAGGAAAAGAAGTGCTGACCAGGTAAGTGCTGACCAGCTTCCCCCTACCTGAGAGGGCATACAGGGTTGCGCCCCGCGCCTCTTCCATCCAAAGTCCATGCCAACGAATGTGATAGCCAAGTCCCGGGAGGATGGCAGATATATTCCCCAACCATAGCTTTGGGTACAGCTCAGCCACACCACACTCCTCAGCCAGCATTCGGTTTGCTAGCATGATTTCCATACGGTCGGAGTACACATGCGCCCTGCATGGGATGATCTTCGCAAAGCCCTTGTCCTTGTGGGCTGGGATGCAGTAGACCTTCACGATGTAACGCCCAGGCATGCCGGGCCGAGTTGCGAAGAAATGCCAGCTGTTGGTCGCTCCTACACATGTACCGATGTACGATATATTAGAGGTGACAAGAGGGAGTCAGTATATCTTCACAATATAACGCCGAGGTTTGCCTGGCCGAGTGGCGAAGGAATGCCAACTGTTGGTGGCCCCTGCACATGTGCGATTCATTACAGGTGGTAAGAGGAAGTCAGTATATCTTCACAATAGAACGCCGAGGTATGCTGGGCTGAGTAGCAAAGAAATGCCAACTGCTGGTGGCTGCTACACGTGTGCAACTCATTACAGGTGGTAAGAGGAAGTCAGTATATCTTCACAATAGAACGCTGAGGTATGCCGGGCCGAGTGGCGAAGAAATGCCAATCGTTGGTGGCTCATGTGATTAGATTCCCAGTAATGGGACTACACATGTGCTGTCATTAGAGGTGATATGATATATCTTCAGTATATCTTTACAATAGCACCCCAAGACATGCGTGAGCGAGCTGTGGAGAAATGCTAACTGTTGGTGACTCCTCTGATCAGATTCAAGTGGAAGGGATTGCACATGTGTGATATAGTGCAAGCGGTACAGAGAATGCCTAGTTGAGTTGACAAGAAATATCAACTGTTGGTGACTCCTGCGATCAAATTCAAGTGAGGGATTGCACATGTGTGATTTAGTCAAGTGGTAAAGAGAATGCCTAGTTGAGTTGACAAGAAATATCAACTGTTGGTGACTCCTGCGATCAAATTCAAGTGAGAGGGATTGCACATGTGCCGTTTATTAGAGGTGATGCGAGTAAGTCAGTATATCTTCACAATAGAACCCCAGGGCATGCGTGAGCAAGCTGTGGAGAAATGCCAACTGTTGGTGACTCCTACGATCAGATTCAATTGAAAGGAATTGCACATGTGCAATTTGGTGCAGGTGGTAAAGAGAATACCTGGTTGAGTTGGGAATAAATATCAACTGTTTGTGACTCCTGCAATCAAATCCATTTGTTTTTACACAGTTGCCTTATATGGTTGGGTAAATATTGCTGCGACAGCTTGTTGAATGACAAAGAATGAAGTGAGCTGTAATGATTCCACCGATATATATATATATATATATATATATATATATATATATATATATACTAGTACGGTAGCCCGTGTGGCCGGTGGCCACGCCTACTGTCACGAAGCCCCCCCCCCCCCCCCACACACACACACCAATCATAGTACGGTGCCCGTTTGGCCTTTGGCCACACCTATTGGGAGCTGGTTACATAATGGTTTACACTTGAAGCCCCCCCCCATTCACACACCACCACCACCAAACCATTATCCGCCCCCTCCCCCCTTCCCTCCCGTTGGCCACACCTGTTTTGGGCTGGGTTGCAAAAAGGTTTTCTCTGCAGTGCATGCAACTTCAAACATTGACGGATTTGCGATGGTCTCCTTTGTGCACCCACAAGCACACAAACACCACCGTCCTCCCCCCCTCCCCCCCCCCCCCCCCCCCCCCTAGTTATCTCCACCCCCACCCAACCATGTACCCCCCGCCCACAAACATACTCCCTTACTCTTCCTGACATATTTCCTGACTCCATCCCTTCCCCTACCCCAGCCATCCCACCAGCCCCCACCCTCTCCCCACTCTCATCTCTCCCCTCCCTCATACACGCACCCACCAGCACACACACTCCATATCTGCCTCCCTCCACTTCAGCTGTGGGCTTTGCCATAGCTGCAAGGCAAACGGGACGAAGAGCATCGACAACGTTTGCGCATCATCCGACTCCGCTAAAAGCATCGGACCTGCTTCCCTGCCACCTCAGCTGTGATCGATAGTCGACCCCACTGAAAACGATGAACCTGCGCAATCGCAACCTTTACATAACTAAAGCATATTTTTAGCGAGCATGTATTCAGTTAGGCCGAAGAACAATCCTGTCAACCGCAACTGCTCCCGAAGTCAACTCGATCTGAGACTTGGAAACATCGCTAGGTTCATCCATTCAACTTTGCCGCGTGCTCGCTATAGCACAATGCACAGCGACGACATGTTTATCGATGCAGTGGGAAGAAGTTGCAGTCAAGTTAGTGACATGGGATGGATGCGATTCGGACATTTCTGACAGGTCCGCTGACTCACCACGTCACCTCCCGTTGTGCGCAGCGACAGGTCTCTTGACGCAAGGGAAAGGTCTTGCAGAGATGCAGGGGGAAAAGCTTGTAGGAAGACGAACTGTAGCGCTACCGAAATCAGGTGGATGAACTCAGGCGGGAAAAGGAGAAATCGGGCAGGATGCGCAACAGGTAGAATACGCAGGAGGCGAAGGTTGCATAAGGCAGAATTCGCAGGAGGCCAATCAGGCAGAAGTTTAAGCAGGAGGGATTAAAAGCGGGAATTGGCTGAGCGGGAATTGGCTGGGCGGGAAATGGCTGGGCGGGAAGTCGGTTAAGTCGGTTACGCGATGACACCACCACGACCACCACGACTACCACGACCACGACCATGATTTCTTTATATATATATATATACACACACACACATCTTTATTTGCCGTCTCTTAACTGATGATGGCAAGAATAAGTCGCATGGTCTGGAGGAGCACACATGCCAACTTTAATGGGGCATTGAATATTCGATAGCACATATGCATGAATGTAGTGTGAAATATGTACAATCATGAAATACACTAAATGTTGATCAGAAGCACATGCCGATATGATGTGTGCCATTGCATTTTTTGGCGGAGCCCCCCCCCCCCTTCTGGGGAGCGGGAGCCCCCAGGATCACCCCGTTATCTGTTTGTTTGTCCGACCATAAGAAACAAGAAACCTGGTTCCTAACTGCCTCGTAAACCCTGGCTTCGGTCCGCTGCACTCGATTCCGTTGCCACCTGTCGCTCCGATAGCTAACACTTTCCGCCAGTTTTCTGTGCGGCTTGCGACGCACCAAGAACTTGTCATTAACACATAAGCCAGCATGAAGGGAATATGAAATGTGCATCAGTATATAAGATATATGAATATGAACCAGTACATAATATATATAAACATGCACAGACATGCACCAGTATATAATATATATAAATATGCACCAGTGTATATAAGATATATATATACACATGCACCAGTATATAATATTTATAAATATGCACCAGCAAATAATATATATACATATGCATCAGTATTTAAGATGTATACATATGCACCAGTCTATATAATATATATAAATATGCACCAGCGTATAATATATAAATATGCACCAGTATATAATGTATATAAATATGCACCAGTTTATAATATGTATAAATATGCAGCAGTTTATTATACATATTAATATGCACCAGTTTAGAGTATATAGAAACCAGTATAGAGTATATAGAAATATGCAGCAGTACACAATATCTATAAATATGCACCAGTATATATGAATACCACTAACACTTTGGTGGTTGGACCCTGTGAAAGCTAACGGGCTGCCCCCCTCAACCTCACGCCTTGTAATAAGGCATACTATTTATTTGTTTATTTATTAACGCTAACACTGTAATATGAGCCACTGTGTATGAATGCATGCAGGCCATGGAATCAGAATTTGTTTCCGTCTCAGAAGGGTGGTTTTCTGGTAGCAATCAGGGATTTGGTGTCTTTCAAGGGTGGCCTCTTTTTGCACTTCAATAAGACCTATGCCAGCTCAGGCACTTTGGTAAGTGGGAAATATGCACCAGTATAGCTGACTAAAACTGACACTGTAACCAGAAGTGATGATGATAGCATTTTTCATAGTTTCCTACTGGACACCAAATGTGCTCGCGGCTTCACCGAGTCGATGGTGTCGCTGGTTTGTGTCAGGAGACCCACCTCCTGAGGTGAAAGTCCTTTCACAAGTTAAAAAAAGGGAACTAATGAATCTGAACATGAACATGAACTGAAGTGAGCCACTGCGTATTCGCGCATGCGGACCATTGTTTTTTATTTCATAATTTTTCAGGCCAAGTTGATAGCCACAAGTGGGGACCCAAGCCTCGGGGGTGCGACCGCGAGACACGATGTGCGACCGGTCGCAAAAAAAACTGTTGTGGACCATAGAATGTTAGATGAGACACATACCAGCTTAAAGAGAGTGGGAAATATTTTCCAGCATGTATGAAAATTATCACTGTAATTTATGACTGAAAATCATATCCATTTATATGATAAACACTAACACTATGATCAGAATTCAGCCATCCTGTTTTCATGCACAGTTGCACGCCCCAAAATAAATCAAAAGGTAGCGATTATATCAGCACTTCAAGATAATATAGCAAGTGAGTGTGGGAAAGAGGCATCATACTCTCGTAAACACAAATGCACGCTCGCTCAGAGTGTCCACTCACCTTTGCCATGTCTGAAGTTCAAGTTCCCAAACTTAATAGCCTCCTGGTCTATAGGGGTGAGCTGCACGTTGCAGCCTCGACAGTTTGTGCAATTCTGCTTCTCCGCTTTCGGCACTGTATCACTGGGACCTAGCAAGCGCTCATAACCGTCTTTCCATAGCAGGCCAGCAACATCATCGGCATAGGTGGACGGGGGATTGCCATCGACAACACAGTTGTCGCAGAAGTTGCAGTCATCGACGTGAGGCAGCGGCTCTTGGGCCGACGAGAGCTTGGTCCGCAGAAGCAGAGCGATCGGCAGCAGTTGCAGAAATAGTTTAGCTCTGCGCATGGCTGTCCGTCGCATTTCAAAATTATCAGCGCATGGGAGCGCTTATGGAGTGCCTGAGGTCCTGGGCTCCTGGCCAGGGTCGAATTTGCACCCGTGTGATTGCACTCAGGACTTAGGAGTGTGGTACAGTAGTGTGGATCCTACACAAGTTTACTCTGCCCGCAGATGGTGAGCAGATCAAATGATTAAAACCCTTCCTTCTCCTCGCATGGCACGTGGTTGATCAGCGATTGTGTCAAAGAGATTGGATAAATAATGTAAATCGATACGATATATGCCTTCGATGTCGAAGATGGCGAGCTGCATTAGAGATAATTCGCATTACGGGTTGTAGCTACGCATACCAAGACCAGCAGTAAAGGCTTGAACCATGCAAAAAGTTCAAGTTGAAGTGGCTTGCCGGCCAGCCTGGCAGCCTTGGAGGTCTTCTGGCGTGGCCATATTCGAGACAGCGCGTTTTTTTGCAACCATCCCTCCCTTGTCCCCACCCCACAGCTGTAAGCGCGATATTTCATTCCCCCCACGTCTCGTTACGTTCCCTCAACTAGTTGTGAAAAAAACCCTTCCCCCCCTACCTCCATGTAGCTCCCACTCTCACTGCAATCATGATCGCACGGTTCGCCACTGCCTACAAGAATCTCTATGCGCACCAGCGTTGACGCCTTCTACCTTGTGTCCTCACCCGAACTTTCTGACGCCATCGTTTACGCTCTCTTTCTTCACATGCACCACGTCCCTCTAACAGCTACTGCTGCTGCTACCAGTATCCCAAATCTCTCCACCAAATTCTTAAGAGATGATGAGATGCCAAATCAACCCATGGCATCAACATCCTTATTGCCTGAGTGAAGCCAAGTGTTGCATGGTTCATTCACTGTTTCGAGGTAGCACACAGCTGAAGGGATCTGTCAACAAAACTCAATAAAACTGGCTTGGGCTGGATTGACAGCAGCCAAAAAACTGAGGAGTGGAGTATAGCGAGAATGACGCGGAACAGAACTGGCGTAGTAGAATATTGTGAGAATATTTCCTGCCACAAAAAAATGCTTATGGCCTGGAGCTTATGGCCTTAGACGTATTTTGACTGTCATCTATGTGTGTACGCGTGCATGTGCACTTGTGTCTATTGATGTACATGTTTGTTTATGTTCATGTGTCAGTTGATGTACATATGCATGTTGTTGTACGTCTGCCTATTGATGTATATGTCAACATGTGCCTGTTGCTGTACATCTATCTATTGATCTACATGTGTTTGTATTGAATGTTGCAGACCTAGGGTAGCCAGATTGACTCCAAGAACAGCCTTGGAAAATAAAAAACAATTGTAGATTATTCGGAAGGCGCACAGTAAACCTTTTGAAAAACACGAGACTAGTCCTACGTATTGCCTGTAGTACCGTTTCTGAAATGGGAATTTTACTGATGGCCGTCGGCAAAGGCGAAGGCAAAGGCAAAGGCAAAGGCAAAATGTTAGCTTAAGCCCCAAGGGAGGCATACACTTGATTAGGCCTTGAAAAAATGTGAAATGCGCACAGTGAAGTCTTTAAAACACAAGACTGGTCCTATGCTAGCTCACGGCCCAATGAAGAAATGCCTCTGATTAAGCCTGAAACACACATAAATTTGTCTAGATTTTCTAGAAAGGTACAGTGAATCCTTTAAACAAACACAAGACTAGTCCTGTGTTAGCTCACGGCCCAATGGGGAAATGCTTCTGATTAAGCCTTGAAAAAACAAATAAATATAGATTTTCCAGAAGGATAGAGTGAACCCTTTGAACAAACACAAGACTAGGTATATGTTCACTCATGGCCCAATGGAGAAATGCTTCTGATTAAGCCTTGAAAAAACAAATGATTATAGATTTTCCAGAAGGTGCTCCGTAAACCTTTTGAATACACTCACGACTGGTCCTATGTTAGCTCACTAACCAAAGGAGACATACATTTGAATAGGATTTGAATTATAGATGATCCGAAAGGTGTGCAGTAATGATAACACCTGGTGGGGCGTGGTGTTACGGGTGTCCTGTCTTACGGTGGTAGAGAACGGGCTGCCACTTTACAATAACAATGCTACCCTGGCGGTTGACAGCAACCGCAAACACCAAAGCGCACCCATAGGGATTCCAACCCGGCTCCTTCTTCAGTCCATCGAAAGGTGTGTAGTAAGTGTTTTGAACAAACACAAGATAAGTCCTATGTTAGCTCACGGCTCAAGGGATTCATGCCTTTGACTCTTCAGAAAAAACTAAGGTGTTCCCCACACCATTGACAACACACAGTCATATGCGGTGTTGTATATCGCTTGTGGGGAGGGTGAGACCCCCCACCCCCCCACCCCCCCACATACCCACGTACCCCCCCACCCCCCCCCCCACACACACACATACCCACGTACCCCCCACCACCAAAAACACCCCATCCCCCCCCCCCCCCCCCCCCCCTACCCTTCATTCTCCTGCTCCCTGTCCCCTACAGGTGTTCCCCTCACTTATGGAAACACACAGACCTATGCGGTGCTGTCCATCACTGCTGTGGAGGTCGTGACCCCCCCCTCCCCCCCCCCCCCCCCCCCCCCCCCCACCGCCACCACCGCCACCACCACCACCATCCCCCTCATTCTCCTGCCCCCTTCCCCCTACAGGTGTTCCCCTCACCGTTGACAACACACGGCCCTATGCGGTGCTGTCCATCACTGCTGGGGATGTTGAGACCAGCACTGGTCAAACCCTCCCTCCTGGCTCTTACATGGCCATATGGTCCAGGAAATCCTACCCCCCCACACAGGGTCAGGAGCAGGGTACGGGTGGAACATCAA
>JACBWV010000788.1:939257-959257 GCA_013435795.1 Chlamydomonas sp. ICE-L | reverse complement strand
GCCCAAGTTTGCGTGGGTGTCTGCCACTCCCCTGTCCTGCAGCGTGGGCCTTGTTTCCGCAGCTGCCCGCCAAAGCCCAAGGAGCATCATTGCATGAGCTGACACGCCTCTGGCAAGCAAATGAGGTGTGCATGTGTGGTGTGTGTGCACGTGTGGTTTGTGTGGTGTTTGTCTAAGCTTGTGTGGGTGTCTGCCACTCCCCTGTCCTGCAGCATGAGCTTTGTCCCCCCAGCTGCCCGCCAAAGCCTAGGTAGCATCATTGCATGAGCTGACACGCCTCTGGCAATCAAATGAGGTATGCATGTGTGGTGTCTGCGCATGTGTAGTGTGTGCTGTGTGCCCAAGTTTGCGTGGGTGTCTGCCACTCCCCTGTCCTGCAGCGTGGGCCTTGTTTCCGCAGCTGCCCGCCAAAGCCCAAGGAGCATCATTGCATGAGCTGACACGCCTCTGGCAAGCAAATGAGGTGTGCATGTGTGGTGTGTGTGCACGTGTGGTTTGTGTGGTGTGTGTCTAAGCTTGTGTGGGTGTCTGCCACTCCCCTGTCCTGCAGCGTGGGCCTTGTTACCCCATCTGCCCGCCAAAGCCCAGGGAGCATCATTGCATGAGCTGACACGCTTCTTGCAAGCAAATGAGGTATGCATGTGTGGTGTGTGTGAATTTGGTGTGTGTGCATGTGCATGTGTGTGTGTTGCGCTTCTCTGGTGTGTGTGTAGTGTGTTTGCTGTGTGTCTGTTGTGTGTAATTGTGTGTCTGGGTTTGGGTGGGTGGTGCCTGGATCTTTCATACTCTACCATGCAGCTACTGGGCATCTGAGTAGAATGTGTATGTTACAGTCCAGGGGTAGGCCATAGGCTAAAGGGACTTGCCCAACCGTGATAGGAAGGGCTTTATAGAGCAGAGTTTTGAAAGGTGCATTGGTAGATTATGATAGCTCCTGGTAGATAGGAGTCACTCCCGTGCCCAACTGCATGGGTCTTGTTCCCAAAGCTGGCCACCAAAGCAGTTTCCCCCCCAGCTTTCTGTAGGTCCAACCCTCCCTCCCTCCCTCCCTCCCTCCCCTCCCTTCCCTCCCCCCCCCCCCCCCTCCCCCCCCCCCCCCCCCCCCCCCCCCCTGCCCTCTCCTCTCTCCCGCCCCTCCTCCCTCCCTCCCATCAGCCTCCATCCCCTCCCTGCCCTCCCCCCTCCCTAACCCCAACCCCCTCCCTAACCCCTCAACCCTCTCCCCCCCTACCCCTTACCCCCCTCCCTTCCCTCCCCCCTCCACCCCCTCCTCCACCCTCCACACTCCACACTCACCCCTCCCCCCTCCATCCAACCCCCTTCCCCCTCCCCCCTCCACGCTCCCCCCCCCTCTCCTTTCACCACCTTCCCTTCCCCCCCCCCCCCCCCCCTCCTTCCTCCACCCTCCACCCTCCACCCTCACCCCCCCATCCCTCCCTCCTTTCCCCTCCCCCCTCCCAGATCTCCAACTTTGCCTACCTCATGTGCATCAACCAGCTGTCCGGTCGCAGGCTCGGGGACCCGTGTTTCCACTTCATCATGCCCTGGGTAATAGATTTCAGCACACGCCCATCTGAACTCCTTTCCAGAAAGGCCCCAGCCCCCCCTTTCTCAGCCCCAGAGGCGCCCCCTGGCCCCCCGCTTTCTGGTCCCATGGAGGGACCAGAAGGGGGCCTAGGACAGCCTGGCTGGCACGACCTCAGCACCAGCAAGTACCGCCAAGCCAAGGGTGACCTTCAGCTGGATATGACCTATTTAAGCTCAGAGGTGCCTCATCACATTTCAGCAGAACCACTGTCTGAGCTGTCCTACTGCATATACAAGGCCAGGGTGTTACCTAAGGAGGTAAGTCTGCCTGTATTTGTGTATGTACTCATCACACATCAGCAGAACCACTGTCTGAGCTGCCCTACTGCATATACAAGGCCAGGGTGTTACCTAAGGAGGTAAGTCTGCCTGTATTTGTGTATGTACTCATCACACATCAGCAGAACCACTGTCTGAGCTGTCCTACTGCATATACAAGGCCAGGGTGTTACCTAAGGAGGTGTGTCTGTCTGAATTTATGTATGTATATGTATGTATGTGTGTCTGCCTGTATTTGTGTATGTACTCATCACACATCAGCAGAACCACTGTCTGAGCTGTCCTACTGCATATACAAGGCCAGGGTGTTGCCTAAGGAGGTGTGTCTGTCTGCATTTGTGTATGTATATGTATGTATGTGTGTCTGCCTGTATTTGTGTATGTACTCATCACACATCAGCAGAACCACTGTCTGAGCTGTCCTATTGCATATACAAGGCTAGGGTGTTGCCATAGGCGGTGTGTCTGTCTGCATTTGTGTATGTATATGTATGTATGTGTGTCTGCCTGTATTTGTGTATGTACTCATCACACATCAGCAGAACCACTGTCTGAGCTGTCCTACTGCATATATAAGGCCAGGGTGTTGCCTAAGGAGGTGTGTCTGTCTGCATTCATGTATGTATATGTATGTATGTGTGTCTGCCTGTATTTGTGTATGTACTCATCACACATCAGCAGAACCACTGTCTGAGCTGTCCTACTGCATATACAAGGCCAGGGTGTTGCCTAAGGAGGTGTGTCTGTCTGCATTTATGTATGTATATGTATGTATGTGTGTCTGCCTGTATTTGTGTATGTACTCATCACACATCAGCAGAACCATTGTCTGAGCTGTCCTACTGCATATACAAGGCCAGGGTGTTGCCTAAGGAGGTGTGTCTGTCTGCATTTGTGTATGTATATGTATGTATGTGTGTCTGCCTGTTTTTGTGTATGTACTCATCACGCATCAGCAGAACCACTGTCTGAGCTGTCCTACTGCATATACAAGGCCAGGGTGTTGCCTAAGGAGGTGTGTCTGTCTGCATTTGTGTATGTATATGTATGTATGTGTGTCTGCCTGTTTGTGTGTATGTACTCATCACACATCAGCAGAACCACTGTCTGAGCTGTCCTACTGCATATACAAGGCCAGGGTGTTGCCTAAGGAGGTGTGTCCTGTCTGCATTTGTGTATGTATATGTATGTATGTGTGTCTGCCTGTTTTGTGTATGTACTCATCACACATCAGCAGAACCACTGTCTGAGCTGTCCTACTGCATATACAAGGCCAGGGTGTTGCCATAGGCGGTGTGTCTGTCTGCATTTGTGTATGTATATGTATGTATGTGTGTCTGCCTGTTTTTGTGTATGTACTCATCACACATCAGCAGAACCACTGTCTGAGCTGTCCTACTGCATATACAAGGCCAGGGTGTTGCCTAAGGAGGTGTGTCTGTCTGCATTTGTGTATGTATATGTATGTATGTGTGTCTGCCTGTTTTTGTGTATGTACTCATCACACATCAGCAGAACCACTGTCTGAGCTGTCCTACTGCATATACAAGGCCAGGGTGTTGCCATAGGCGGTGTGTCTGTCTGCATTTATGTATGTATATGTATGTATGTGTGTCTGCCTGTATTTGTGTATGTACTCATCACACATCAGCAGAACCACTGTCTGAGCTGTCCTACTGCATATACAAGGCCAGGGTGTTGCCTAAGGAGGTGTGTCTGTCTGCATTTATGTATGTATATGTATGTATGTGTGTCTGCCTGTATTTGTGTATGTACTCATCACACATCAGCAGAACCACTGTCTGAGCTGTCCTACTGCATATACAAGGCCAGGGTGTTGCCTAAGGAGGTGTGTCTGTCTGCATTTGTGTATGTATATGTACGTATGTGTGTCTGCCTGTTTTTGTGTATGTACTCATCACACATCAGCAGAACCACTGTCTGAGCTGTCCTACTGCATATACACGGCCAGGGTGTTGCCTAAGGAGGTGTGTCTGTCTGCATTTATGTATGTAAATGTATGTATGTTTGTCTGCCTGTTTTTGTGTATGTACTCATCACACATCAGCAGAACCACTGTCTGAGCTGTCCTACTGCATATACAAGGCCAGGGTGTTGCCTAAGGAGGTATGTCTGTCTGCATTTGTGTATGTATATGTATGTATGTGTGTCTGCCTGTATTTGTGTATGTACTCATCACACATCAGCAGAACCACTGTCTGAGCTGTCCTACTGCATATACAAGGCCAGGGTGTTGCCTAAGGAGGAGTGTCTGTCTGCATTTGTGTATGTATATGTATGTATGTGTGTCTGCCTGTTTTTGTGTATGTACTCATCACACATCAGCAGAACCACTGTCTGAGCTGTCCTACTGCATATACAAGGCCAGGGTGTTGCCATAGGCGGTGTGTCTGTCTGCATTTATGTATGTATATGTATGTATGTGTGTCTGCCTGTATTTGTGTATGCACTCATCACACATCAGCAGAACCACTGTCTGAGCTGTCCTACTGCATATACAAGGCCAGGGTGTTGCCTAAGGAGGTATGTCTGTCTGCATTTGTGTATGTATATGTATGTATGTGTGTCTGCCTGTATTTGTGTATGTACTCATCACACATCAGCAGAACCACTGTCTGAGCTGTCCTACTGCATATACAAGGCCAGGGTGTTGCCTAAGGAGGAGTGTCTGTCTGCATTTGTGTATGTATATGTATGTATGTGTGTCTGCCTGTTTTTGTGTATGTACTCATCACACATCAGCAGAACCACTGTCTGAGCTGTCCTACTGCATATACAAGGCCAGGGTGTTGCCATAGGCGGTGTGTCTGTCTGCATTTATGTATGTATATGTATGTATGTGTGTCTGCCTGTATTTGTGTATGCACTCATCACACATCAGCAGAACCACTGTCTGAGCTGTCCTACTGCATATACAAGGCCAGGGTGTTGCCTAAGGAGGTATGTCTGTCTGCATTTGTGTATGTATATGTATGTATGTGTGTCTGCCTGTATTTGTGTATGTACTCATCACACATCAGCAGAACCACTGTCTGAGCTGTCCTACTGCATATACAAGGCCAGGGTGTTGCCTAAGGAGGTGTGTCTGTCTGCATTTGTGTATGTATATGTATGTATGTGTGTCTGCCTGTTTTTGTGTATGTACTCATCACACATCAGCAGAACCACTGTCTGAGCTGTCCTACTGCATATACGAGGCCAGGGTGTTGCCATAGGCGGTGTGTCTGTCTGCATTTATGTATGTATATGTATGTATGTGTGTCTGCCTGTATTTGTGTATGTACTCATCACACATCAGCAGAACCACTGTCTGAGCTGTCCTACTGCATATACAAGGCCAGGGTGTTGCCTAAGGAGGTGTGTCTGTCTGCATTTATGTATGTATATGTATGTATGTGTGTCTGCCTGTTTTTGTGTATGTACTCATCACACATCAGCAGAACCACTGTCTGAGCTGTCCTACTGCATATACAAGGCCAGGGTGTTGCCTAAGGAGGTGTGTCTGTCTGCATTTGTGTATGTATATGTATGTATGTGTGTCTGCCTGTTTTTGTGTATGTATATAATACGTATTATCCTGCTATGAGGAATGGCTCAATGGTAGAGCTTGTAGAAACAAGAGGGTGCGGGGTTCGAATCCCTACAGGTGAGCTTAACTGTTCGCGGTCGCTGTCAACCGCCATGGTAGCTTTTCCAGGTAAAATAGCAGCCTGTTCTCTACTGCCGTAAGACGGGGTTCCCTCAATACCACGCCCCACCAGGCATTGTCATTACTGTATGTATGTGTGTGTTTGTATGCTTCAGCCCAAGGTACGTATACAAGTGTATGCATGTAAGTATGTTTCAGCCTGGAGGTCGCCAGATCACAAGTACCCCATCACATCTCTGTGTGACATTGTATAAACTCTCTTATACAAGGCTAAAGTGCTTCTAATGGAGATGGGTTTGCTTTTGCTCTGTATGAATTTATGTTGCAGCCTAGGGGTAGCCAAATCAGTAAGTGCTCATATGGATACATTCGATGCGATGTGTGCGGTTAAATTGAAATAATCGAGGCGCGCGAGAAAGTTTGACATGGGGACAGGTTTCCGGACCCCTCATGTCGCGCGTGCTCCCCATTGGAGCCTAGGGGTCGCCAAATCAAAGCTAACTCATCTCAGCTAATGCACTGTCTGAGCTCTAATGCTGCATATACAATGCTAGGGTGCTTTCAAAGAAGGTGGGTTTGCTTGTGATATGTATGCATGTATGGTGCAGCCAAGTTAAAGGTAACTCGTATGAGCTCAGCTGATGCACTGTCTAAGCTCGCATACGGCGTATACAAGGCTAGGGTGCTTTCAAAGGAGGTGGGTTTGCTTGTTATCTGAACGAATGTATGTATGGTACAGCCTAGGGGATGCCAAATTAAAAATGGACGCCAAATTTAATGGACGCCAATTTTAAAATGGTACAGCCTAGGGGACGCCAAATCAAAGGTATCTCATCTCAGCTCAGCTCAGCTGAGGCACTGTCTAAGCTCGCCTGTTGCATATAAAAGGCTAGGGTGCTTCCACAGGATGTGGGTTTGCGTGTGATATGCATGAGTGTATGTATGCTGTAGCCCATGGGTAGCCAAATCAAAGGTTACTCATCTCATCTCATCTCATCTGAGGCTCTGTCTAAGCCCTCATACGACATATACAAGGCTAGGCTGCTTCCAAAGGAGGTGGGTTTGCTTGTGCTCTGTACGAGTGTATGCATGTTGCAGCCCATTGGTAAATCAAATGCAACTCATCTCATCTCAGCTGAGGCATTGTCTGATCTCTCATACGCCATATACAAGGCTGGGATGCTTTCAAAATTCAAAGGAGGCAGCTTTGCAGGGTTTAAACCCTAAACCCTAAACCCCCGAACGCTGTACCCTGAACCCCAAATATGTGCTCATCGTTCTTGCCCTCTTCAGTTACTGACACAAGCAGGCCAGACTAAGTTTTCCACCCCTCAGTTGCTGACACTGACACTTGTACTCATACACATGCCTCATACACTAAGTTCATCAGTCCTTTTTCTTTTTAAGCCCTTCCTGTCCGGTTGGGCAAGTCCCTCTAGCCTATTTGGCCTACCCCTGGACTATAACATACATACATACATACACTCTAGAACACCCTAAACCCCCGAAAGCTAGACCATGAACCCTGAATATGTGTTCATCGTTCTTGCCCTCTCCAGTTACTGATACAAGCAGTCCAGAATAAGTTTTCTCCTCATCAGTTTCTTACAGAAGTGGTTTGGACAAAGTCCAAGCTTGTGGAGTTCCCTGCTGCAGTTCAGATATGTGATACAAAAAAATGTATAAATTAAAAAAATGTGTAAATAAAATTAAATTAAATATATTTATAAATATGTAATAAACATGCCTCATACACTCCAGAACCCTCCACACCCTATACCTCGAATGCTATTCCCTGAACAGAAACACCTGCTCATCATTATTGCGCTCCTCAGTTGCTGACAGATGCAGTTTGGATTAAGGCATTTTAGACTAATGCATTTTGGACTGAGTTTGAGACAGCTGAGTAACCTGCTAGTGTTCACATCTGTAACAAACATTACATTACATTACATTACATTACATTACATTACATTACATTACAGTACATTACATGACATTACATTAACCATTACAATTACATTACATTACATATTACACTTACATTACATGACGTACATTACATTACATTACATTACATTACATTCATAACATTACATAACATTACATTAACATGACATTCATTACAACATTACATTACATTACATTACTTACATTACATTACATTACATTACATTACATTACAGTACATTACATTACATTACATTACATTACATTACATTACATTACATACATTACATTACATTACATTACATTACATACATCACATCTACATTACATTACAGTACATCACATCACATTCACATCACATCACATCACATCACATACATCACATCACATCACATCACATCACATCACATCACATCACATCACATCACATCACATCACATCACATCACATCACATCACATCACATCACATCACATCACATCACATCACATCACATCACATCAACATCACATCACATCACATCACATCACATCACATCACATCACATCACATCACATCACATCACATCACATCACATCACATCACATCACATCACATCACATCACATCACATCACATCACATCACATCACATCACATCACATCACATCACATCACATCACATCACATCACATCACATCACATCACATCACATCACATCACATCACATCACATCACATCACATCACATCACATCACATCACATCACATCACATCACATCACATCACATCACATCACATCACATCACATCACATCACATCACATCACATCACATCACATCACATCACATCACATCACATCACATCACATCACATCACATCACATCACAGTACAGTACAGTACAGTACAGTACATTACATTCCATTCCATTCCATTGCATTGCATTGCATTGCATTGCATTGCATTGCATTGCATCGCATCGCATCGCATCGCATCGCATCGCATCGCATCGCATCGCATTGCATTGCTTTGCATTGCATTGCATTGCATTGCATTGCATTGCATTGCATTGCATTGCATTGCATTGCATTGCATTGCATGACATGACATGACATGACATGACATGACATGACATGACATGACATGACATGACATGACATGACATGACATGACATGACATGACATGACATGACATGACATGACATGACATGACATGACATGACATGACATGACATTACATTACATTACATTACATTACATTACATTACATTACATTACATTACATCACATTACATTACATTACATTACATTACATCACATTACATCACATGTTAAAGTCTACTTGACACCGCGAGGGTGTATGAGACCTTGTGCTTTAAACAAAAAGAAAAAGCACCCACAAAGTAAGTATCCTGCTAGTGTTCACATCCTGTAACAAACATGCCTCATACACTCTAGAACCCCCTAAACCCTATACCTTGAATGCTATTCCCTGAACAGCTCCTGCTCATCATGCTTGTCATTCTTGTCTTCCTCCTCCTCCTCCTCAGCTCCTGCTCATCCTGCTCGTCATTCTTGTCCTCCTCATTTGCTGACACATGCAGTTTGGACTAAAGCAGTAAGGACTAAAGCAGTTTGGGCTAATGCCTTTTGTACTTAGTTTGAGCCTGCAGAGTATCTTGCTAGTGTTCACATCTGTGACCAACATGCCGCATCACTCTAGAACCCCCCTAAACCCTAAACCCCAAATGATATTCTCTGAGCGATAAACATCTGCTAATCTCTCTCGCCCTCCTCAGTAACTAACACATGCAGTTTGGACTAAGTTCGAGCCTGCAGAGTGTGGGTGGTGGGTGTGGGTGTGGTGGGTGTGGGTGTGGGTGTGGTGGGTGTGGGTGTGGGTGTGGGTGTGGGTGTGGGTGTGGGTGTGGGTGTGGGTGTGGGTGTGGGGTGTGGGTGTGGGTGTGGGTGTGGTGGGTGTGGTGGTGTGGTGTGGTGGGTGTGGGTGTGGTGGGTGTGGGTGTGGTGGGTGTGGGTGTGGGTGTGGGTGTGGGGGTGGGTGTGGGTGTGGGTGTGGGTGTGGGTGTGGTGTGGGTGTGGGTGTGGGTGTGGGTGTTGGGTGTGGGTGTGGGTGTGGGTGTGGTGTGGTGTGGTGTGGGTGTGGGTGTGGGTGTGGTGGGTGTGGTGTGGGTTGAGGGTGGCGTGTGGTGGGTTTGGTGGGTTTGGTGGCGGGAGTGTGGGTGTGGGTGTGGTGTGGGTGGGTGGGGTGGTGGGTGTGGGTGTGGGTTGGTTGGGGTGGTGGGGTGTGGTGGTGTGTGGTGGGTGTGGTGCGGTATGTGGTGGGTGTGGGTGGTGTGTGGGTGGGTGTGGGTGGTGGGGGGGGTGTGGGGGGGGTGTGGGTGTGGGTGTGGGTGGGGGGGGGGTGTGGGTGTGGGGTGGGTGTGGTGTGGTGTGGGGTGGGCTGTGGGGGGTGTGGGTGTGGGTGTGGGTGTGGGTGTGGGGGTTCGTGGGGTGGTGGGGTGTGGGTGTGGGGTGGGAAAACATGAAACATACAATCTGAGTAAACACTAACCCCAAAACGTTAGACCCCGAAAACTAAATGTCCTCATAATTCTGGACAATTAAGTTAGAAAGAGCTGTACGGAATAAGTTAGAAGAATGAGGAGTAACTGAGGGGGTCCAGATGATGTTTCTGTCCTCCCCGGACGAGTGTATTCCGGAGATGTACTGCGACCCCACCATATTCAGGTATGTGCTACTGGTGTGGTGTGGTGTGGTGTGGTGTGGTGTGGTGTGGTGTGGTGTGGTGTGGTGTGGTGTGGTGTGGTGTGGTGTGGTGTGGTGTGGTGTGGTGTGGTGTGATGAGGCGTGGTCTGGTGTGATGGTGTGTAATGTGGTGTGATGGTGTGTGGTGTGGTGTGGTGTGGCGTGGTGTGGTGTGGTTTGGTGTGGTTGTGGTGTGGTGTGGTGGTGGTGTGGTGTGGTGTGGTTGTGGTGTGGTGTGGTGTGGTGTGGTGTGGTGTGGTGTGTGTGTGTGTGTGGTGTGTGTATGGTGTAGTGGTGTGGTGTGTGTTGTGTGGATGGTGTTGTGTGCTTGTGTGTGGTGTGGTGTGGTGTGATAGTGTGTGGTGTGGTGTGATGGTGTGTGGTGTGGTGTGATGGTGTGATGGTGTGTGGTGTGGTGTGATGGTGTGTGGTGTGGTGTGATGGTGTGATGGTGTGTGGTGTGGTGTGATGGTGTGTGGTGTGGTGTGATGGTGTTTCTGTCCTCCCCGGATGAGTGTATTCTGTAGATGTACTGCGACCCCACCATATTCAGGTATGTGCTACTGGTGTGGTGTGTTGTTGTGGTGTGGTGTAGTGTGGTGTTGTGATGCGGTGGTGTGGTGTTTGTTTTGTGTTTGTGTTTGTGTTTGTGTTTGTATTTGTGTCTGTGTGTCTGTACTCGTGTCTGTGCCTGTGCCTGTGCCTGTGCCTGTGTCTGTGTCTGTGTCTGTGTCTGTGTCTGTGTCTGTGTCTGTGTCTGTGTCTGTGTCTGTGTCTGTGTCTGTGTCTGTGCCTGTGCCTGTGCCTGTGCCTGTGCCTGTGCCTGCGCCTGTGTCTGTGTCTGTGTCTGTGTCTGTGTCTGTGTCTGTGCCTGTGCCTGTGTCTTTGTCTGTGCCTGTGCCTGTGCCTGTGTCTGTGCCTGTGCGTCCCTGTGCCTGTTCCTGTGCCTGTGCCCGTGCCTGTGTCTATGTCTATGGCTGTGTATGTGTCTGCGTCTGTGGTTTGGTGTGGTGTGGTATCGTATGGTTTCGTGGAGGTTCAGGTGGAGGTGGTGGTGGTGTGCTGGTGCGGTGCTGGTGGTGGTGTGCTGATGATGTTGATGAAAGGGATGGTAAACTTGCACATGTATGTACGTATACATGTATGTTGCAGTCCAGGGGGTAGGTGGTTAGGCTAAAGGGACGTGCCCATCCTAAAAGACTCATGTTACATATCTCTCAAAATACATATAAAATAATCATACAAGAATCAAGGTGCAAATAAACTAATCATACAAGAATCAAGGTACATATAAACTAATCATACAAGAATCAAGGTACATATAAACTAATCATACAAGAATCAAGGTACATATACAAGAATCAAGGAACATATAAAATACTCATACAAGAATCAAGGTACATTACATTACATTACATGTTAAAAGGGGGTACATATACAAGAATCATACAAGAATCAAGGTACACATACAAGAATCATACAAGAATCAAGGTAAATATAAAATAAACATACAATAATCAAGGTACGTTAAAAATAAACATACAAGAATCATACAAGAATCAAGGTACATATACAAGAATCATACAAGAATCATACGAGAATCAAGGTACATATACAAGAATCATACAAGAATCAAGGTACATATACAAGAATCATACAAGAATCAAGGTACATATACAATACTCATACAAGAATCAAGGTACATATACAATACTCATACAAGAATCAAGGCACATATAAAATACTGATACAAGAATCAAGGTACATCTAAAATACTCATACAAGAATCTAGGTATATAAAAAATAATTACACAAGAATCATGGTACATATAAATAATAATAAAATAATCAAGGTGCAGTACATGAACATATCCTTGTCATTATTCAGGTCCTGCCATGATGGCTTCAAAGGCTTTGAAACATACAAGAATCAAGGTACATAACAAATAAACATACAAGAATCAAGGGACATATAAAATACTCGTACAAGAATCAAGGTACTAATAAAATAATCATACAAGAATCAAGGTACATATAAAATAATAATAAAATAATCAAGGTGCAGTACATGAACATATCCTTGTCATTATTCAGGTCCTGCCACGATGGCTTCAAAGATCTTGAGCTTCCAGATTGGGCTAGCTCACCAGAGGACTTCATCTCCCAGCACATGTAAGTGTATGTACTAAATGCTGCGGATTAATGGGGCCATGTAAGGGCATATGAGTGAGAAAGTGAGGGGCGCAGCAGGGACGTCGTGCACTGCCGGTACCTGCCCTCCCCTATGTCTCTAGTAACCTTTGTCGATCAAGTACTAAAAGCTGTCGATGAATGGGGCCATGTAAGTGGGTATGAGTGAGGAAGTGAGGAGGTAGGGCGCAGGAGGGACGCCGTGTATCGCCGGTACCTGCACTCCCCCCTGCCTCTCATAATCTTTGTGGATCATGTACTAAAGACTGCCGATAAATGGGGCCATGTAAGTGGGTATGAGTGAGGAAGTGAGGAGGTAGGGCGCAGGAGGGACGCCGTGTATCGCCGGTACCTGCACTCCCCCCTGCCTCTCATAATCTTTGTGGATCATGTACTAAAGCCTGCCGATAAATGGGGCCATGTAAGTGGGTATGAGTGAGGAAGTGAGGAGGTAGGGCGCAGGAGGGACGCCGTGTATCGCCGGTACCTGCACTCCCCCCTGCCTCTCGTAATCTTTGTGGATCATGTACTAAAAACTGCCGATAAATGGGGCCATGTAAGTGCGTATGAGTGAGGAGGTAGGGTGCAGCAGGGATGTCATGTATCGCCAGTACCTGCGCTCCCCCCTGCATGTCGTAATCTTTGTCGATCATGAACTGAAGGCTGCAGACGAATGGGGCCATGTAAGTTGGTATGAGTGAGAAAGTGAGGATGTAGAGCGCAGCAGGGGCGTCGTGTATCGCCACTACCTGCACTCCCCCCTGCCTCTCGTAATCTGTGTTGATCATGTACCAAAGGCTGTAGATAAATGGGGCCATGTTTGTGCGTATGAGTGAAAAAATGAGGATGTAGGGCGCAGCAAGGGCGTCGTGTATCGCCGGTACCTGCACTTCCACCTACCTCTAGTAATCGTTGTCGATCATGTACCAAAGGCTGTAGATAAATGGGGCCATGTTTGTGCGTATGAGTGAAGAAGTGAGGAGGTAGGGCGCAGCAGGGACGTCGTGTATCGCCGGTACCAGTGCTCCCACACATGCCCACCCTGCATACCCACCCACACAAACAAGCACGCACATGCACACACACACACACACACACACAAACACGCACACACACACACACATCCCTTTCCCCTTCCCTCCTTTCCCTGACCCCCCCCCCCCCCCCCCCCCCCCCCACACACACACACACCCTCACACCCACAGGCTAGCACTTGAGTCTCCATTCGTCTCCTCACACCTCCCCCTATGGATCGACCTCATGTTCGGCCACAAGCTGGCTGGTACTGCTGCGGTGGTTGCCAAGAACGTGTACCTCAGCTCTGTCTCGCCCACAGGTGAGGCCGATAACTTTCCTCCTTGCTGTCGTGCGGTTGTCCAACCTCGGGTTTTTCCAAAACCCTAAACCCGGCAGTCCAAGCTCAGGTGCAGGAGCAGTATTCGAAAGCAGAAGCCACATTAACCTTCCCCATTCATTTCAAAGGTAATTTCTTAACTTGCATGGGATTAACCACAACAGGGTCAACATTTTGGCATTTGGGGTTACGTCAAAATGTAGATGGGGGTCTTCAAGTAACTTGCTGGCAGTGCCTGGCATTGGTTTCTTTGGGTCCTTAGTCAAAGCCGTAGCGGTCTGCGAAAGCAGAACCCACAGGGACCTTCCCCAATTCAAGTGAAGGGGTAAGTCCCTTCAATCTAACCCCCCGTGGCAGGGCGTAACAATTTCCGATATTCAATTTTCTTGCCCACAGGTCCCCGCCAGGACAGCCACAGCAGCAGTGGCGGTGGGAGTGGAGGTGCCCCTAGGCGCGGGGCTATGAACGGGGTCGGTGATGGCGCGTACTGGACGTCCATGCGTGGCATGCATCAGCTGTTTGGCAAGCCTCACCCTTCCCGCATGAGGAGCACCATGTGGGGAATGCTGCACACAGGTATGTGTTGTTGTACTGTGATATACATATACATACCATATTCTATTTGTATGGTGTGCACTGGACGTCCATGCGTGGCATGTATCAGCTGTTTGCCAAGCATCACCCTTCTCACATGAGGAGCACCATGTGGGGAATGCTGTACAGAGGTATGTGCTATTGCATTGTGTTTTACATATACCGTATTCTATTTGTATGGTGTTTACTGGACGTCCATGCGTGGCATGCATTACCATTCCCGCAAGAGGAGCACCATGTGGGGTATGCTGCACACAGGCATGTGCTGTTGTGCTGTGTGATATATATATATATATATATATATATATATATATATATACAATATATATATATGGGTCAAGGATATGGATTGGCTTGAATTGTATTGAGTTGTATTGAGTTGTTTTGAATTGTATTGAATTGTATTGAGTTATATTGAATTGCATTGAATTTTATTTACTTGTATTGAGTTGTATTGAATTCCTGGGTGAAAGTACTGGGGGTTGAGCTGCGTAGCGGATTGTGACGATTCGGGTTTTTGGTAGCGATTTGGGTCTGAATGCTAGGATCTTAAATCAGGTCTCACCGGCCATACCGGTGTCTCATAGAGCTATTGTGATGTATAAAAGGAAAACAAATCCATATACATTTGTGTTCTCATATATATTTGCTTTCTCATTCTCATTCTCATTCTCATTCTTATTCTCGTTCTCATTCTCATTCTCATTCTCATTGTCATTCTTATTCTTATTCTCATTCTCATTCTCATTCTCATTCTCATTGTCATTCTCATTCTCATTCTCATTGTCATTCTTATTCTCATTCTCATTCTCATTCTCATTCTCATTCTCACTCTCATTCTCATTCTCGTTCTCATTCTTATTCTTATTCTCATTCTCATTCTCATTGTCATTCTTATTCTCATTCTCATTCTCATTCTCATTCTCATTGTCATTCTCATTCTCATTCTCATTGTCATTCTTATTCTCATTCTCATTCTCATTCTTATTCTCATTCTCATTCTCATTCTTATTCTCATTCTCATTCTTATTCTCATTCTCACATTTGTTCTCATATCAAATTGGTTTCATTTATTTTATCACAGAAGCTCAGTTCATATAATCATATCCAAATCTGGTTTCGGTCATGTCCCTGCAGATGCTCCAGTTCATATAATCATATCAAAATCTGGTTTCGGTCGTATCCCCGCAGATGCGCCAGTTCATATAATCATATCCAAATCTGGTTTCGGTCATGTCCCCTCAGATGTGCCAGTTCATATAACCATATCCAAATCTTATTTCGGTCACGTCTCTGCAGATGCGCCAGCTCATGTGATGTTGTCATCGTATCCAAATCTGGTTTCGGTCATGTCCCCGCAGATGCGCCAGTTCATATAACCATATCCAAATCTGGATTCGGTCATGCCCCCGCAGATGCGCCAGTTAATATAATCATATCCGAATCTGATTTCGGTCATGTCCCTGCAGATGAGCCAGTTCATATAACGATGTAATTATATCCAAATCTGGTTTCGGTCATGTCCCCGCAGATGCGCCAGTTCATATAATGTTGTAATCATATCCAAATCTGGTCATGTCCCCGCAGATGCGCCAGTTCAAGTCCAAATCACGAGCGGAAGCAGCCAAGAAAGCAGAGAGATGTCCCATGCTGCCGCAACTGCTACTGCTGCTGCTGCTGGTGTGTCTGCTGCTACCGGTGGAGTTGATGCTGAGGAAAGTCGTGTTGGCGGCGGTGGTGTGGGTGACAGTGCTGCTGCTGGAGGCGGTGGTGCTGTAGCCGGAGGTGGTGGTAAGAATGAATGGATCTTTCTATTTTGTTAATATTAATGTGTAAATGTGGCGGCGGTGGTGGTGACGGTGCTGCTGATGGAGGTGGTTGTGAGAATGAATGAAGCTTTTAATGTATTTATATTCATATATTATGATATTTGTATGTTAATCTGTGTTTACATGTAATATTATTAATATGTAATATATAAATATGCAGCGTATGTGACAGTGTCGCTGCTGGAGGTGGTGATTATGGTACTGGAGGTGGTGGTGAGAATGAATGCAAGCCTCTTAGGTGTTAAAAAATGGAAGCTCTCTCCAAGCTCAACGTCCACGGCATCCCATCTACATTTTTGAACATGCCATGTGTGTATTTGTACCGGCCATGTGTGTATTTGTACCGGCCATGTGTGTATTTGTACCGGCCATGTGTGTATTTGAACATAGCCTCTATGTTGTCATACTTTACCCAAAGTGCGCTCACTCTTTTGTAGGAGTGGCAACGCCATTTGAACTGAATCCTCGGTGTCGCTGGTTTGTGTTGGGAGACCCACCTCCTGGGTTGAAATTCCTTTCACAACTAAAATCAAAATGAAAGCTCTATCCAAGGTCAACGTCCATGGCATGCCATTTTTGTTTTTGCACAGGCCATGCTCAAATGGCTCAAATGGCTCAAATGGCTCAAATGGCTCAAATGGCTCAAATGGCTCAAATGGCTCAAATGGCTCAAATGGCTCAAATGGCTCAAATGGCTCAAATGGCTCAAATGGCTCAAATGGCTCAAATGGCTCAAATGGCTCAAATGGCTCAAATGGCTCAAATGGCTCAAATGGCTCAAATGGCTCAAATGGCTCAAATGGCTCAAATGGCTCAAATGGCTCAAATGGCTCAAATGGCTCAAATGGCTCAAATGGCTCAAATGGCTCAAATGGCTCAAATGGCTCAAATGGCTCAAATGGCTCAAATGGCTCAAATGGCTCAAATGGCTCAAATGGCTCAAATGGCTCAAATGGCTCAAATGGCTCAAATGGCTCAAATGGCTCAAATGGCTCAAATGGCTCAAATGGCTCAAATGGCTCAAATGGCTCAAATGGCTCAAATGGCTCAAATGGCTCAAATGGCTCAAATGGCTCAAATGGCTCAAATGGCTCAATGCTCAAATGGCTCAAATGGCTCAAATGGCTCAAATGGCTCAAATGGCTCAAATGGCTCAAATGGCTCAAATGGCTCAAATGGCTCAAATGGCTCAAATGGCTCAAATGGCTCAAATGGGCTCAAATGGCTCAAAATGGCTCAAATGGCTCAAATGGCTCAAATGGCTCAAATGGCTCAAATGGCTCAAATGGCTCAATGGCTCAAATGGCTCAAATGGCTCAATGCTCAAATGGCTCAAATGGCTCAAATGGCTCAAATGGCTCAAATGGCTCAAATGCTCAAATGGCTCAAATGGCTCAAATGGCTCAAATGGCTCAAATGGCTCAAATGGCTCAAATGGCTCAAATGGCTCAAATGGCTCAAATGGCTCAAATGGCTCAAATGGCTCAAATGGCTCAAATGGCTCAAATGGCTCAAATGGCTCAAATGGCTCAAATGGCTCAAATGGCTCAAATGGCTCAAATGGCTCAAATGGCTCAAATGGCTCAAATGGCTCAAATGGCTCAAATGGCTCAAATGGCTCAAATGGCTCAAATGGCTCAAATGGCTCAAATGGCTCAAATGGCTCAAATGGCTCAAATGGCTCAAATGGCTCAAATGGCTCAAATGGCTCAAATGGCTCAAATGGCTCAAATGGCTCAAATGGCTCAAATGGCTCAAATGGCTCAAATGGCTCAAATGGCTCAAATGGCTCAAATGGCTCAAATGGCTCAAATGGCTCAAATGGCTCAAATGGCTCAAATGGCTCAATGGCTCAAATGGCTCAAATGGCTCAAATGGCTCAAATGGCTCAAATGGCTCAAATGGCTCAAATGGCTCAAATGGCTCAAATGGCTCAAATGGCTCAAATGGCTCAAATGGCTCAAATGGCTCAAATGGCTCAAATGGCTCAAATGGCTCAAATGGCTCAAATGGCTCAAATGGCTCAAATGGCTCAAATGGCTCAAATGGCTCAAATGGCTCAAATGGCTCAAATGGCTCAAATGGCTCAAATGGCTCAAATGGCTCAAATGGCTCAAATGGCTCAAATGGCTCAAATGGCTCAAATGGCTCAAATGGCTCAAATGGCTCAAATGGCTCAAATGGCTCAAATGGCTCAAATGGCTCAAATGGCTCAAATGGCTCAAATGGCTCAAATGGCTCAAATGGCTCAAATGGCTCAAATGGCTCAAATGGCTCAAATGGCTCAAATGGCTCAAATGGCTCAAATGGCTCAAATGGCTCAAATGGCTCAAATGGCTCAAATGGCTCAAATGGCTCAAATGGCTCAAATGGCTCAAATGGCTCAAATGGCTCAAATGGCTCAAATGGCTCAAATGGCTCAAATGGCTCAAATGGCTCAAATGGCTCAAATGGCTCAAATGGCTCAAATGGCTCAAATGGCTCAAATGGCTCAAATGGCTCAAATGGCTCAAATGGCTCAAATGGCTCAAATGGCTCAAATGGCTCAAATGGCTCAAATGGCTCAAATGGCTCAAATGGCTCAAATGGCTCAAATGGCTCAAATGGCTCAAATGGCTCAAATGGCTCAAATGGCAATGCTCAAATGGCTCAATGGCTCAAATGGCTCAAATGGCTCAATGGCTCAAATGGCTCAAATGGCTCAAATGGCTCAATGGCCAAATGGCTCAAATGGCTCAAATGGCTCAAATGGCTCAAATGGCTCAAATGGCTCAAATGGCTCAAATGGCTCAAATGGCTCAAATGGCTCAAATGGCTCAAATGGCTCAAATGGCTCAAATGGCTCAAATGGCTTGGGGAAATTGTATTTGCAGCTGATGGGCGATACAACGTTCAAAACAAAAATGTATGTTTAGTTCTGCTTTGTTCAGAATCTAGCTCAGAGCGCATTACAAGTCGATTTCCTTTTTACAACCAAGACACGAAACGCAGTACACACAAGTGGTGCATTCATGTGTACAGCCGATGATGTCATTGGCATGCACACATGGCAAGTTCAAAAACACACATGGCATGTAAAAAAAAAACATGGCATATAAAAATACACACATTGCATGTAAAAACACACACATGGCATATCAAAATACACACATGGCATGCCATGTGTGTATTTGCCCTCCTTTTTCTCAGGTTGGCAAGTCCCTCACGCCTATTTGACTACCCCCTGGGCTGTAACAACTGTAACAACTGTAACAACTGTAACAACTGTAACAACTGTAACAAACAAACAATGTACAGTCCAGGGTTACCCCAGTAGGCTAAAGGGGCTTGCATGACCAAACAATGTACAGTCCAGGGTTACCCCAGTAGGCTAAAGGGGCTTGCATGACCAAACAATGTACAGTCCAGGGTTACCCCAGTAGGCTAAAGGGGCTTGCATGACCAAACAATGTACAGTCCAGGGTTACCCCAGTAGGCTAAAGGGGCTTGCATGACCCAAACAATGTACAGTCCAGGGTTACCCCAGTAGGCTAAAGGGGCTTGCATGACCAAACAATGTACAGTCCAGGGTTACCCCAGTAGGCTAAAGGGGCTTGCATGACCAAACAATGTACAGTCCAGGGTTACCCCAGTAGGCTAAAGGGGCTTGCATGACCAAACAATGTACAGTCCAGGGTTACCCCAGGAGGCTAAAGGGGCTTGCATGACCAAACAATGTACATTCCAGGGTTACCCCAGTAGGCTAAAGGGGCTTGCATGACCAAACAATGTACAGTCCAGGGTTACCCCAGTAGGCTAAAGGGGC
>JACBWV010000788.1:689257-936757 GCA_013435795.1 Chlamydomonas sp. ICE-L | reverse complement strand
GCGATTGGGCGCAGCCCTCCTCCTCCTCTGTGCTAAGCCCCCTGACTGGCCCCCAGACTGCCAGGGCGCATTGGGACCTGTCTCAACCCAGCCGTCGCTTGGATGCTTTTGAGGTGGAAGTTGCCCAGAAGGTGGAAGCTGACCAGAAGCTGGCGAATTCGTGGATAGGATCTGAGCTGCTGTTGTGGGATGGCCAGCCGTACATCGGTGGTGAAATGTGGTCAATTCCTGGAAGGATCTCTAGCAAAAGTCAACACCAGAGTTCACACCAGAATTCACACCGTAATTCACAGCCTGAAGCTGCAGTACCTGCGCCTGCTGACACTGTTGAGCCAAGTACAGATTCAAATTTAAATTCAAACGGACAGGGGTCGAACACCATGGGCGCTGGGCCAGCCCCTGGGACGTACGGGGCTGACATCATTGCCCTGGGTCGGTTGGTTGTACAGCTGTACTCCGGCCGTCCCTGCCTCATCCCACCTGATGACCTGTCACATTGGTCTCGGCTGGCGCGCCAGCTCCCGCCAGCTGTGCGGCGCTTTGCCAACATGTGCTTCAGGGCGGGCAGCCGCGCTGGGGGCGCTGAGGCTGCTGAGGGTGCTGGGGGCACTGGGCGTGAGGGAGCACAGCTAGCTGCAGGTCTACTGGTGGATCACTTCTTCCCCTCTCAAGTCCATGCTGCGGCGCGAATTATGTCGGCACTCCCTCGCATGTAAGTGATGCTTGTTTGTCAAGGCAGGAGGGTTGTTGAGACAGGACCCTGGGCAGCATCCTCTGGACTGCAAAGGGCAGGCAGCAGTGCTGGGTGTGTGGGGGTGAGGGGGGGGTGAGGGAGAGGGTGAGGGTGAGGGTGAGGGTGAGGGCGAGGGTTTGGGCGAGGGTGAGGGCGAGGGCAAGGGACCATAGCTAGCTGCAAGTCTCCTGCTGGATCACTTCTTCCCCTCCTAAGTCCATGCTGCGGCGCGAATAATGTCAGCACTCCCTCTCATGTAAGTGAGGCTAGTTTGTCAAGGCAGTAGGGTTGTTGGTAGTTGACAAGACCATGGGCAGCAGCTCTTTGGCCCACACACATAAGTTAGGCTAGTGTGTCAAGGCAGTAGGCTAGTTGGTAGTTGACAGTCCCCTGTTGTGGCTTTCATCGAACTTTTGTTTCACCTTAAATTTGATAGGCTGACGGAGAGGACTAAAACCAAGTATCGCTCTTCTTTACTTTTTCGATTCGGCTGTCTGGCGACGAAGAGAAGGGCATTCAGCAACCAGCTGTTTCTCCCACTTGGTAGTTGACAGTCCCCCTGGCACCAACACGTGCTTCAGGGTAGGCGGCAGTGATCTGTTTGGCATAGCAAAAGCTTGGCTTGGCCAGTCAACTGGCACCAACATGGGTAGAGTCACAACAGGCTTTCAGCTAGGTTCTCAGTTGTCCTGTCGCTGCCAGTACTGATCATCATTGATCCAGCTTCGTAACCACCCCTTGACCTCCCAGAGGAGAATACACGCATGCAAGCACTAAACCTATCAGCTAGGGACCCTGCTGGGCCTTCCAGGCGTCCTGTAGTCAGGGATTGTTTTCCTCCATATATTGTGATCACTGCTTTTGACCCCAATTTGGCCCAGATTGACGCTATTTGTAATGCATTTTCCCTAAATAGCCCTAAAAAGCTATGAAAAGCTATAAACGCTGTCTCTAAAGCCCTAAAAAAGCTATAAAAAGCTATAAACGCTGCCCTACAGCCCTAAAAAGCTATAAAAAGCTATAAAAAGCTATAAACGCTGCCTTAAAGCCCTAAAAAGCTATAAAAAGCTATAAAAAGCTGTAAAAAGCTGTAAAAAGATATTAAAAGGTAGAAAAAGCTATAAAAAGCTATAAAAAGCTGGAAAAAGCTAGAAAAGGCTATAAAAGCTATAAAAAGCTATATAAAGCTATAAAAAGCTATAAAAAGTATAGAAAGCTATACTAAGCTATAAAAAGCTATAAAAAGCTATAAAAAGCTATAAAGGGTGTATGAGACTCAGTGCTTTAAACAAAAAGAAAAAGCACCCACAAAGCAAAAAAGCCCATTACATCAGGGGTGTGTCGATGACAAACAAACCAAACTCCCAACCACCGTTAAACAACCGTTGGACAAGTAAGTGTCAGTCTCTTTGGCTGCCTCATCCCTTATTTCTTTCCTTTCTCGCATCCTTGTTAGAAAAATCTTAGAACAATGTCCCCTCAAATTTTAGGATCTCTGAGTCTGCAAGAAACTGCAGTGTTTTTAGGTATCTTTAGGGAACGGCAATATGATATCATATTATATCATATCATATGATGCTGGCAGTCTGACTAGGCTTAAGTTACCATATATATACAATATCATGTGATGCAATTTGTATGATATCATACTCCCCTCTGGTCAAAATCATATGATATGCCGGTCCCTATGTATGTTACAGTCCAGGGGTAGGCCAATAAGGCTAAAGGGACTTGCCCAACTATAGTGTTTAATTTTGATCATACCCCAGCTCCCAGAGGTTGATCGGTTTGTTTCCTCATGTTCCACATCCTCAAGTGTCATCCTCATGTGTCATCCTCATATTCCCCCGTGTTTTAGGATGTCTGAGTCAGCTGTCTCTCGGCTTCACCATCTGGCAGCTATGGAGCGCACAGAGCGTTGCTTTGAGGCTCTGGCTGTATATGGTAGTGAGGCACTACAGCTCGTAGTGCCTTATGTCACCGAGCTGCTGCTGAAAGCCCTGGAAGAAGGGGGTGTTGAGAGTAGGGGCAAGGACACAAGAGAGAGCAAGGCAGGGATGGCAACGGCTCGAGATGTGAACACCCTGGTCATGGATGCAGGGGTGAGTTGCTGCTTTATCTAGAGTCTGTTCATTGCAATATCCTGGTTGCCCCAAGATCCAAACAGCTGTAGTGGAAGGTGGTGTTGAGAGTTTGGGCAAGGATACAAGAGGGAGTGGTGGGAGTAAGGCAGGGGTGGCAAGGACACTAGATGTGAACGCCCTGGTGATGGATGCAGGGGTGAGTTGCTGCTTTATCTAGAGTCTGTTCGTTGCAATATCCTGGTTGACCCAAGATTCAGAAAGCTGGAGTGAAAGGTATGATGGAGAGTGGGTGCAAGAGTACAAGGGGAAGTGGTGGGAGCAAGGGAGGGGTGGCAAGGACTCGAGATGTGAACGCCCTGGTGATGGATGCTGGGGTGAGTTGCTGTTTCCTCTTGAGTATGTTGTTGCATTACTCTGGTTGACCCAAGATCCAAACAGCTGTAGTGGAAGAGGGTGGTGTTGGGAGTGGGGGCAAGGACACAAGAGGGAGCAGTCGGAGCAATGGAGGGGTGGCAACGGCTCCAGATGTGAGCGCCCTGGTGATGGATGCAGGGGTGAGTTGCTGTTTCCTCTTGAGTATGTTGTCGCAATATCCTGGTCGCCCCAAGATTCAGAGAGCTGTGGTGGAAGGTGGTGTTGAGAGTGGGCGCAGGGACACAAGATGGAGTGGTGGGAGCAAGGGAGGTGAGGCATCAGTTTGAGCTGCAAACGCCCCGGTGATGGATGCAGGGGTGAGTTGCTGTTTCCTCTTGAGTATGTTGTTGCAATACCCTGGTTTACCCAAGGTTCAGACAGCTGTGGTGGAAGGTTGGGCTGAGATTAGGTGCAAGGGTACGAGGGGAAGTGGTGGGAGCAAGGGAGGGGTGGCAACGGCTCGGGGTGTGAAGGCCCTGGTGATGGATGCTGGGGTGAGTTGCTGTTACCTCTTGAGTATGTTGTTGCAATATCCTGGTCGCCCCAAGATTCAGAGAGCTGTAGTGGAAGATGGGGTGGGGCAGGGAGGCCATTCAATCCCACATTAGAATCCGCCATGTAATCTCTCATTTAAATCTTCCATTCAATCCCACATTAAAACCCGCCATGTAATCTCTCATTTAAATCTTCCATTCAATCCCACATTAAAATCCGCCATGTAATCTCTCATTTAAATCTTCCATTCAATCCCACATTAAAATCCGCCATGTAATCTCTCATTTAAATCTTCCATTCAATCCCACATTAGAATCCGCCATGTAATCTCTCATTTAAATCTTCCATTCAATCCCACATTAGAATCCGCCATGTAATCTCTCATTTAAATCTTCCATTCAATCCCACATTAAAATCCGCCATGTAATCTACTCATTTAAAATCTTCCATTCAATCCCACATTAGAATCCGCCATGTAATCTCTCATTTAAATCTTCCATTCAATCCCACATTAGAATCCGCCATGTAATCTCTCATTTAAATCTTCCATTCAATCCCACATTAGAATCCGCCACTTAACTCAACGTTCGAAACTGCCATTCAATCCTTCATTACGATCCACCATTTATTGTATCATGAAAAACCGTGATTTGATCTTACATTCAAATCTGTCATTTAATATCGCATTCAAATCCTCTATTCAATCCCACATTTAAATGAACCATTAATCCTCACGTTCAAATCTATTATTTAAAACTTTCTCCTCCTTTCCCAATGGCAGGCCGTAACCCATGCCCTAACAGCCCAATGCAGCCAGGAGCAGTGTGTGGAGTGTAATCAAATCTGTCATGCCCCCTTGCGTTCAAATACCGGTATTCGGTTGAAACTTTCTTCCCTCCCCCATTTTCAACGGCAGGCCATAACCCATGCCCTAACAGCCCAATGCAGCCAGCAGCAGTGTGTGGCATGGGTGCTGCCTATCGTGCGGGCCTACCCCATACTGAATGCCCTAAATACTAAATGTGACTGTATTTCAAATCTACAATTTTATGTCATATTCAAATATGTCATTCATCCTCTCATTCAAGACTTCTCTCCCCCATTCTCAACGGCAGGCCGTAATCCGCGCTCTGTCAGCCCAATGTAGCCAGCGGTAGAGCGCGGAGTGGGTTCTGCTTATCGCACGGACCTAACCCATACTGAATGCGACTTCATTTCAAATCTACAGCTCTTATCTCATATTCAAATATGTCATTCAGCCTCGCGTTCAAATCTACCGTCAGGCCGTAATCCGCGCTCTGAGAGCCCAATCCAGGCAGCAGCAGAGTGCGGAGTGGGTGCTGCCTATTGCGCGGACCTACCCCACGTTCAATGCCCTTAATACTAAATGCGACTGTATTTCACATCTGCAATTCTATGTCATATTCAAATATGTCATTCATCCTCGCGTTCAAAACTTCTCTCCCACATGTTGAACGGCAGGCCGTAATCCGCGCTCTGTCAGCCCAATGCAGCCAGCAGCAGTGTGTGGAGTGGGTGCTGCCTATCGTGCGTACCTACCTCATACCCGTGCCCTCTTACAACTCCTCTGCCAGCTTCCCCTCAGCTTCCGGCTCAACTGCTGCCAGTGACAGCCCAGGGCCTGCCTTGGACAAGCCTGCAAGCCACAGAGTAGGCTCTGATGTAAACCCTGGTAAGGCGGCAGGGGATGTGTGTGGGGTGGGTGTGGGTGGGTGGGTGGGTGGGTGGGGGAGGCAGCACAGGGGGATGCAGGGGGGGGGGGGAGGCGGCACAGGGGATGCCAGGGGGGGGGGGGGGGGGGTAAGGCGGCAAGAGGATGCGGGGGGGAATGGAAGGGGGGGGGGAGGGGATGCCAGGGTGAGTGTGTAAGGCGGCACAGGGGATACGGGGGGGGGGGGGGCCTCATAGGTATGGGGGGGTATGGGTGGTGTGGGTTGGGGTGGGGGGGGGGGGGGGGGGGGAATGCAGTGACCAGGGGATGAAGGGTGTTGGGGAGGGGGGAGGGTAACGCACACAGTGATAAACTGGGGTGGGTTGTGGGGTGGTGGTGGGATCAGGGTAATGGGGCGTGGGTTTGTGTGTTAGGGGGGTTTGGGGGTGGGGGGGGGCTGGGTATTGGGGATGTGGATGGTGGTTGTGGGAGTAGTAGGGGGGGGGGGGGAGTTGAGGGGGGTGGGGGAGTTTTTGGCGGGGTGTGGAGGTGGGGGGGGTTGTGTGTGGGGGGGGGGAGTTGGTGTTGTTTTTTTGTTTTTTCGTTTTCTTTTTTGTGTTTTGTTTGGTTTTTTTTTTTTTATTTATGGCGTAGTTTGTTGTTAGGTGTTTTTTGTTTTGTTTTACTTGTTGGGTGGTGTGGTGTAGGGGGTGTTTGTGGGGGGTGGAGGTGGTGGGGGGTAGGTGGGTTTTGTGGGGTGATGGTTATGGGGTAAGTAGTCTTGGTTGTGATGGTTTGTGTTATTGGCGGTTGGTGGAGTGTATGAGGTGTGGGGAGATTATTAACAGAAAAGTGTGGGTTTATGGGGTTGTGGGGGGGGGGGTGGTATATGGTGGTTGTGTGGTTGGGGGGGGGAGGGTGATGGGTTTGGGTGTGGGGGGCTGGGGGGTGGATGTGGAAAGGGAGTTAGGGGGGGTATGGGGTTGGGGGGGGGGAGGGGGAATGGGATGGGTTGGGGTGGTCGGCGGTGTATGTAGGTAGTGTGAGGTGGGGGTTCGGGGGGGAGGGTTGGGGGTGAGGTGTGGGGTTGGTGCGTGTGGGTGGTGGGGGGGGGGGCGGTGGGGGTTGTGGGGGGTTGGAGTGAGTGGGTGGGTAGGAATGAGGAGGCTTTTTTTTTTTTTGTTTTTTTTTTTTTTTTTTCTTTTTATTTGTTTTTTTTTTTTTTTTTTTTTTTTTTCTTTTTTTTTTTTTTTTTTTTTTTTTCTTTTTTTTGTTTTTTTTTTTTTTTTGTGTCTTTGTTTTGTTTTATGTTTGTGTGGGTTTTTTTTTTTTTATTGTGATGTTTGTTTGGGGGGGGGGGGTGTGGGTGGTTGGTTAATTGTGTTTTTTTTTTTCTGTTATTTTTTTTGCTTTTTTTTTTTATTTTGGTATTGTTATTTTTGTTGCTTTTTTTTTTATTAGGTGATTTGGGATTTTTTGTTTTTTTTGGTTTTTTTATTTTCTTGTGTTTGGTTTGTTTTTCTTTTTGTTTTTTTTTTTTGGTTTTTTGTGTGTTTTTGGTTTTGTGGTTTTGTTGGGACTAGTGTTTTTGGGTGTTTGTTGGTTTTTGAAAGATTTGGTTTTTAGGTGGTGTGTGGGTCGGTGTCTTAAGTGGGTCGTTTGGTGGTTTTTGGGGGGGGCGTGGCTGGGGTTAAGGTATGGTTGGGTGGGGTGGGGGGAGTGGGGGGGGGGTAAAGGCGTCACAGGGACGCATGGGGGATGGGAAGGCGGCACAGGTGATGCAGGGGGGGGGGGGGATGGGAGGGGATGCAGGAGGGGGGGGGGGGGGCCGGCACAGGGGGGGGCCCGATTATGTTGCCGGGGCAGAAGGGTCATTGTGAGCAATATGCAAATTAAATCGGAAAAATTGAAATTGAGATCTCCTATATCATCCACCCCACCCCACCCCACCCACACAAACAAACACACAACAAAAATAACAAACACCAAACAACACACACATCACACACACAAACCCACGCACACACACTCAACCCCCCCCCCCCCCCCCCCCCCCCCCCCCCCAACCCTCACTGCATAGCTGGCTACGTTCCTATCTACTTTCCAGTGACTCTTAACTGATTCTAACTGACTCCATAGCTGCCTACGTTATTTTCTGCCTTCGATTCTCTCTTTCTGACTTCAACTGAATCTTCCTGACACCACAGCTGCCGACGTTCCTATATGCCTTCGATTATCTGTAACTGACTTGTACTGAATCTTACTGACTCCACAGCTGCCTGCGTTCCTATCTTCTCTCCATTGACTCTAACTGACTCTAACCAAATCTAACTGACTCTACCTGACTCCACAGCTGCCTACGTTCCTATCTACTCTCCATTGACTCTAACTGACTCTAACCAAATCTAACTGACTCTACCTGACTCTAACTGAATCCAACTGACTCTAACTGACACCACAGCTGCCTACGTTCATATGTACCTTCGATTATCTCTAATTGACTTAAACTGAATCTTACTGACTCCACAGCTGCCTACGTTCCTATCTGCTCTCCATTGACTCTGAGTCTGCTGGATGTCCCCCTGCAACTCCGCCTGCTGGCCATAGCTGGACCTGAAGCATACGCCCAACAGATAATGCCGGCCCTCTGCAGCTGCTTGCTAGCTAAGGGGGAAGAAGCTTCTAACAGCCATAGAGGATCTCGTTCTGCAGCTTCTGCTCCTGCTGCTGCTGCTGACCTGTCTGAGCCCAGCAGTGATGAGGATGCCAATGCCGACCGCTCAACGCCCGACCCTTCAGTTGGTGTGTCTGCTGTTGCAGCTTTGGCGGGTCAAACTCTGGCGGCAGTCACTGCACAGGTATACAGACCCCACACAGATACGCACACACACACACACACGCACACACACACACACACACACACACACACACACACACACACACACACACACACACACACACACACACAAAATAATGTACACATAATGTACACACACACACAAAATAATTTGCACGTAATGTACACACACACACACACACACAAATAATGTTCTCTCTCTATGTATATATATATCAGATACACACACATGTAGACACATCACGCCTACCCGACCCTTCAGCTAGTGTGCCTGCTATTGCAGCTTTGGCGTGTCAGACTCTTGCGGCCGTCACACTGCACATGTGTGCTAATGAGCCAAGACACTAACACACACACAAACACACATACACCCACATGCACACCCACACCCACATACACATACACAAATAATGTTCTCTCTATGTATCAATATAAATGCAAAATTAAAACATAGATGCACACACACACACATGTGGACAGATCACACGCAGAAGGGCGTGTCAGACTCTGGAAGTGCATTTTAAGAGAATTATAGGTGTACTGAAGTATGTATGTATGTATGTATGTATGTATGTATGTATGTATGTATGTATGTATGTATGTATGTGTGTAACAGTTCAGGGGTAGGCCAACTAGGCTAAAAGCTACCAATATCACTATGGCTACCACTATCACACGCACCACTAAAACACGTCAACCTTAGTTGCCCTTGCCAGTGGTATCGGACAACATCCATGCTCCCCACCCCCAACACGACTAACACACGAACACACACACACAAACACACACACCCCTACCCCAACACGAACACCTAAACCTCAGCCCCCATATTTCCTTCCCTCGGTCCACTTGCCATTGCCAGTGGTGCTGGACTACATCCTCACCCTATCCCCGCATACACACACACACAGACTTCCCTATCCCACCACTATCACCTACACAACCTCCTCACTTCCTTCCTCCTGTCCATTTTCCATCGCCAGTGGTGCTGGACTATATCCTCACCCCACCACGAATACCTTAACCATAACCTCCATATTTCCTTCTGCCCAGTTGCCATTGCCAGTGGTGCTGGACTACATCCTCACCCCCCTGCTCCAAATGTACACCGTCTCCCCTGCCGTGGCAACTGCCCTGGCTGGCGTGTGCGCGCTCATGGGAGGGATGCTGACTGCACGCCATGTAATGCCGCTTGTACTTCACTTGCTGCTGGTCCCCAGTTCACAGGCAAATTTTCCGACTGGGTTGTCGGGCTCCCCACTGAGCGTCCAGATCAGCGCTTCCCTGAACCTCATCGAAGCCATTGTTGATGTACTGCCAAAAGAGTACTTCCCCAGGCTCTTTCTCCTTGGAAGCTACTCCCCTACGTCCTACCAGCTACTCTGGACCCCGCCGGCCCCCTCCACCCTACCCTTCACGAGACCCACCGCCGGGGGGGCTGCGTCCAATGTCACACTTTCATCATCCTTTCCTGGCACCTCAGGCACTTCCTTCAAGGACCACCTGACGTCCCGAGTAGACTCATCGCAGACCAATCGGCCTAGGTCACCGTCACCGGGGCATGCGCAGGCTGTTGATGATGTGCATGACCAAGGGGGGGGAGAAAGCGAGAGGACAGGTGGGAGTGGAGGAGGAGGAGATGTAGGTGACGTGCCGACTGCCACTTTGAAACCTGTGCTGCAGATTGTACTGCTCCAGCCTCAGCACTATGTGGTGGTCCCAGGCGGCTTGACCCGACTGGGGCAGGTGCGAAAGATTTGGTGGTTGGATAATTTGGATTCTACATGTGGATACTTGAACGCGCGCACACACACACACACACACACACACACACACCACCACCACCACCTGGCAGGACGTTCTGCGCGCATTTGAACGTCTGTCTAGGCCAGAGAACCTTGCCATGGTCATCTTCCCGCACCTGAAGAGCATACTGCAGGGACCCAACGGAGGCAGGCCACATTCCACACCCAGCAGTACTGCTTGGCGTAGTGCCTACCACTCCAATGCCGTGAAATGCACCTGAAGAACATACTGCTGGAATCGGGCGCTCCTAGACTCCATTGCATACTCTCACCACCACCACCACCACCATCACCACCTCGACCACCACACACACGCTGTACATCACCCCCCCCTCTCCCCACCCACCTCCTAGACTCCATTGCATACTCTCACCACCACCACCATCACCACCACCTCGACCACCACACACACGCTGTACATCACCACCCCCTCTCCCCACCCACCTCCTAGACTCCATTGCATACTCTCACCACCACCACCACCACCACCACACACCACCATAACCACCACACACACGCTGTACATCACCCCCCCCTCTCCCCACCCACCTCCTAGACTCCATTGCATACTCTCACCACCACCACCATCACCACCACCTCGACCACCACACACACGCTGTACATCACCACCCCCTCTCCCCACCCACCTCTTAGACTCCATTGCATACTCTCGCCACCACCACCACCACACACCACCATGACCACCACACACACCTACATGCTCTACATCCCCCCCCCCCCTCTCCCCACCCACCTCCTAGATTGTTCTGCGCGCATTTGAACGTCTGTCTAGGCCAGAGAACCTTGCCATGGTCATCGTCCCGCACCTGAAGAGCATACTGCAGGGACCCAACGGAGGCAGGCCACATTCCACACCCAGCAGTACTGCTTGGCGTAGTGCCTACCACTCCAATGCCGTGAGCGTGCTAAACCCTGGGAAGGCTGAGCTAGCCAGGGCTCAACAGCTAGGCTACTGGGAGCTAGCACTGGCCATATACAAGTATGCAGTGCTAAATGTACAAAATTGTAGTGAAAATAGTATAAATACAATTAAAAAATTGTAAATATAATTAAAATATTCAACAGCTAGGCTACTGGGAGCTAGCACTGGCCATATACAAGTATGCAGTGCTAAATATACAAAATTGCTGTTATAATAGTATACATATAATTAAAACATTGTAAATATAATTAAAATATTCAACAGCTAGGCTACTGGGAGCTAGCACTGGCCATATACAAGTATGCAGTGCTAAATATACAAAATTGCTGTTATAATAGTATACATATAATTAAAACAGTATCTTTAGCGGTCTTCAGGTATAATTATAATTACATTTTAAAACTTAGATTGCTCTGGCCAGGGCCCAACAGCTAGGCTACTGGGAGCTTGCTCTGGCCATATACAGGTATGCTTTGCTAAGTATCTTAACCAACCTACCCCACACCCCACACCCCATTGCTCTGGCCATATATAGGTATGCAGTCAGGAGTAAAACCAAAATGACCTGCAGTTCCTAAAAACCTAAGGAGGGCTGGCACCACTTTGGACCTCGTGCAGTAAGTATCTACCCCCCACCCCCCCCCCCCCACCCCAAAAAAACCAGCCCAGCCCAGCTCAGCCCAGCCCAGCCCCCCCACCGCCAAACCTTCCGTGACCAATCTCGGCCCCACCCCCCAAACCCCCCAGGCCAGCCCTGCGGGCTGCCTACCCAAATTGCTACCTGGAGCCTAACGTTGAATCACACCAAATCCAAGATCGCTTCCAAAAGACCCCTTTTCTAAAACTGAACAAACAAATCTGTTGTTCTGGCCATATACAAGTAAGGAGTATTCGATACAAACAATTAGAGTGACAACTGACAAGTCCAACTGACAACTGACAACTGACAACTGACAACTGACAACTGACAACTGACAACTGACAAGTCCAAGGCGGCGTCGCAAGCCGGCGTGGAAAATTGCCATTGAGCAGGGCGCGACCCCAGGCTCGAGTGCTTAAAGGGCCTTGTTGGGGACCAGAATTCAGAATGTGCATCCAACCGGCTTGCGCTCAGCACTCGTGCAAAGTAGGTAGCAAAGTCTGGGTGGCGTCCAGCCTGGATGTACCTTCCAGGTAACCATCAATTACACCCTGGGTGTAGCTGTCTGACGCCTGCGGATTCGTACTCCTCTCGTCGAGCCCCGCTCAATGGTGTACCTCATGCTCAAAAATCGCACTCGCAAGGAAGTTACAGAACTACAAATACAGTTGGGAAAACGGTAGGACCCACCACCACCACCACCACCACACACACACACACACTGATCTCGCCTCCCTCCCGGGTGTATCAACAAGATCTCGGCGGTATCAAGATGGGCTCGCGGTTCTCTATCCATATCCATGATGCGGGGCAAAATATGTTGTCTCCCCCCCCCCCTCCCCCCTCAATATAGAGTAATATGTATTTACTATGTCTAGCATTATATAGTACTATATATATTACTATATTCAACATATTTATATATACTATATATATTATGTAAACAAATATGTTGAAATGCTTGTATATCATTTATACAAATATACTTATAGAGATTAGATATGCATATACTTATAGACATTATATACGCATATACTTATAGACATTATATATGCAAATATACGCATATACTTATAGACATTATATATAAAAATCTTGCATATATTTATAGACATTATATTTGCATATACTTATAGACATTATATACGCATAAACTTATAGACATTATATATGCAATATGGCATATCTATAGACATTATATATAACTTATGTGCAATTTTATAGACATTATATATGCATGTACTTATAGACATTATACATAAAAATATGTGCATATACTTATAGACTTTATATATAAAAAATACTTATAGACATTATATACGCATACACTTATAGACATTATATATAAAAATATGTGCATATACTTATAGATATTATATATGCATATACTTATAGACATTATATACGCATATACTTATAGACATTATATATACAAATATGTGCATATACTTATAGACATTATATATGCATATACTTATAGACATTATATACGCATATACTTATAGACATTATATATAAAAATATGTGCATATACTTATAGACATTATACATGCCATATACTTCAGCACAGTATCTACGATCTACGTATAAGACATTATATATACACAAAGATGTGCTGCACTATTATACGTATAGACATTATATATGCATATACTTATAGACATTATATACGCATATACTTATAGACATTATATATAAAAATATGTGCATATACTTATAGACATTATATATGCATATACTTATAGACATTATATACGCATATACTTATAGACATTATATATAAAAATATGTGCATATACTTATAGACATTATATATACATATACTTATAGACATTATATACGCATAGACTTATAGACATTATGATATCGAAACTATGTGCATGAGACTTATAGACATTATTTAGAATACTTATAGACCTTATATTACGCATATATACTTATAGACATTGTATATAAATATATGTTGCAGCTATTACTTATAGGAACATGATGTATGCATATACCTAGACATTATTTTACGCATTATACTTATAGACATTATATATAAAAATATGTGCATATATTATAGACAGTTTATAATGCATGATACTTATAGACTATATACGATATAAATTATAGACATTATATTAAAAAGAGGTGCATCTACTTGATAGGACATAATATGCATATACTTATAGACATTATATACGCACGCATACTTATAGGACATTCTTATAAAATATGTGATATTAATAGACTTATAGATGAATTATACTATGCAGTATATATAAATCTATGTGCACTATTACTTCTAGACCATATATATAACCATATGTGCATATATTTATCGACAGTATATATGCATGTGTAATATAGAATTATATAGAAAAAAAATATGTGCATATACTTATTAGAACATTTATATGTATATACTTATGACATTATATAAGCATATACTTATAGACATATATATAAAACTTGTGCATATGCTTATAGAAATGATATATAAATATGGCATATCTTTATGACATTATATATGCATGTACGTATAGACATTATATACGCATAAAAACTATAGACATTATATATGCACAATATGTGAATATTCTTTATAGGACATAGATATAAAACATAGGTGCCATATATTTAAAGACATTATATATGCATGTACTTATAGACATTATACATAAAATATGTGCATATACTTATAGACATTATATATAAAAAATACTTATTGACATTATATACGCATACCATTATTACATTCTATATAAAAATCTGTGCATTATACTTATAGGACAATTAGTAAATAAAAACATACTTATAGACATTACATACGCATACACTTAAAGACATTATATATTAAAAATATGTGAAATTAATATTGGACATTATATATGCATTTTTTTTTGTCTACTTATAGACATTATATACGCATATACTTATAGACATTATATATAAAAATATGTGCATATACTTATAGACATTATATATAAAAATATGTGCATATATTTATAGACATTATATATGCATGTACTTATAGACATTATATACGCATAAACTTATAGACATTATATATGCAAATATGTGCATATACTTATAGACATTATATATAAACAAATGTGCATATATTTAAAGACATTATATATGCATGTACTTATAGACATTATACATAAAAATATGCGCAATTTTGTAACTTATAGACAGTTATATTAAAGAATCTTATAGACCTTATATACGCATAACTTATAGAAATTGATATAGAAAAATATGTGCATAGTACTTATAGACATTATTTATTAAAAATAATTATAGACATTATATATGCATTTTACTTATAGACAGTATTCTACAAATATGTGATATACTTATAGAATTATATATGCATATGACTTATAGACATTATCTAGATTATACTAAGACATTATATATAAAAATATGAGAATATACTTATAGACTATTCACATATAAAAATATGTGCATATACTTAAGACAATTCTATATGATTATATTATAGACATGAATACGGCATTATACGTATGAAATCTATTATATAAAAAATGTGCATATAACTTATAGACATGTTATGCATTATTATAATTATAGACACGATATTACGCATTATCACCTTATAAGACAATTATATATAAAATATTCGCATATACTTGTAGACATTATATATGCATATACTTATAGACATTATATACGCATATACTTATAGACATTATATATACAAATATGTGCATATATTAATAGACATTATATATGCATATACTTATAGACATTATATATAAATATATGTGCATATACTTATAGACATTATATATAAACATACGTGCATATATTTATAGACATTATATATGCATGTACTTATAGACATTATATATAAAAATATGTGCATATACTTATAGACATTATATAAAACAAATTACTTTTAGAGACATTCCACGCATACACTTCCTAGAACATTATATATAAAAATCTGTGCATATAACTATAGACAGTATATATGCATTAACTTATAGACATTATATACGGGCATATACTTATTAGACATTAAGATAACAATAATGGTATACTTATAGACATGATATATAAACAATATGGCATATATTTTAGACATTATATATGCATGGAATTTAGGACAGTAATACGCATTAAACTTACTAGCCATTAGGATGCAAATATGTTGCATATACTTATATAGACATTATATAGTTAAACATACTGCATATATTCATAGATCATTATATATGCCATGTACTTAAGACATTTATTATATAATATATGGCATATATTAGCGACTTATATATCCCAAAATTACTATAGGAATTATTTACGCTACAGTTATAGACATTCTATATTAAAAATATGTGCTAGTACTTATAGCTTATATATGCATATACTTATAGACATAATATACGCATATACTTATAGACATTATATATACAAATATGTGCATATACTTATAGACATTATATATGCATATACTTATAGACATTATATACGCATAAACTTATAGACATTATATATAAATATATGTGCATATACTTGTAGACATTATACATGCATATACTTATAGACAGTATATACGCATATACTTAAAGACATTATATATGCATATACTTATAGACATTATATACGCATATACTTATAGACATTATATATAAAAATATTGCACTATACTATAGACCATTATATATGCATATATTATAGACTTATATACGCATTATACTATAGACATTATATCTAAAATATGTGCATATACTTTAAGGACTTATATTAGCATATACTTTATAGACTTATAACGTGATAGACCTATAGAAGTATATATAAAAATATGTGCAATTATACTTGTAGAACATATATCTGCATATACTATAGACATTATATACGCTACAATTATAGACAGTATAGATAAAATCTGTGAGACCTAATTATAGACATTATATATGCCAATATACTTATATCATCTATAAGCTATACTTATAGACATTATATATAAAAATAAGTGCATATACATTAGACCTATTATATATGCGATTAACGTATAGACATTATATACGCATTAATATACTTATAGACTTATAATAAAAAGATGTGCATGTACTTATAGACATTATATATTAAAATATGGCATATACTATAGAATTATATATGATATACTTATGACATATGTCCGACTATACTCTAGCCATTATATCTAACACATATGTGCATATACTTATAGACATATATATGCATATATTATTAGACATTATGTAGCATTTACTTCTATAGAATTATATATAAACATATGGGCATATACTATCGACATTATATATCAAATTATGTGCTTTATTATAGACATGGATCTGCAATACTTGTAGACATTATATACGATTTATACTTATAGAACATTATATATAACAAATGTGATATATTATAGCATTTTATTGCACTATGTGCATTTATATTATTTATGACATTTAATGCTATATACTTATAAGACATTATATACGCAGAGACTTATAGACATTATCTATACAAATCTGTTGCATTACTATAGACATTGATATCTAAAAGATGTGCATATATCATAGACAGTATATTATGCATGTAACTTAGAGACAGTATATCGCCTATACTTATAGACATTTTATATATTACAAATTGTATAATACATATAGACATTATATAGGCAGATACTTATAGACATAACGATTATTATAGGCATTATATAAATAATGGCTTATAGTCGGGACATGTAAGTTATACCAATATGTGGCATATATTATAGACAGGATATATGCATGTACTTAAGGACATTTATATATAAAATATGTGCATATAACTTATAGACAGTATTATATAAATTACTTATAGACTTTATTATACGCCTACAATTATAGCATCATATAAAAATATGTGCATATCGTCTATGACATTATAATGCATGTATTATAGGACATATATAGTACGCATAAACGATAGGACATTTATTATACAACTATGTGCATATACTATAGACATTATAAGAAAAAATATGTTGCCATATGAATTATTGACATAATCTATGCATAACTTTGAGAAAAGATATTACGCTATCCTTATAGACATCAGATTAAAATATGATGCTATACTTTAGAATGATATATATAAACATAAGTGCATATATTTATAGACATTAGATATGCATATACTTTTAGACATTATATACGCATATACTTTAGCATATTTATAAACACATATGTGCACTAACTTATAGGAAGGATATGCTAAAAATTGTGCATATACTTATAGACATGATTTATAAAAATATGTGCATATATTTATAGACATAATACGCTATACTTCTAGGACAATGATATATGATATACTTATAGACTCATTTACAATAAAATATGTGCATTTATATTTATGATCAATTATCTCTAAAAATCTGTGCATATATTTTATAGACATATATATGATATACTTATAGGACATTATATACGCATATACTAAAGACATTTAAAAAAAAGTATGTGCATATTACTTATAGAATTAGTTATTCATATATTATGGACATTATATACGGAGCAATACTTATCGACATTATTATACAAATATGTGCCTACTACTTATAGACTAGTATATAGAAAAATCTGTGCATATATTTAGACATTATATCATGTAATTATAGGACCTTATATATAAAAAATCTGTGCCATACTTATAGACATTCTATATATAAATACTTAAAAAGACCTTATATACGCACTAACTTATAAAACAGTATATATTAAAAATATGTGCATATATTTCTAGACTTATATCGGCCATACTGATCTTATAGAATTTCTATGTTTTAACGCATATACTTAATGACATGTATATAAACATTGATATACATTAGAGACATTATCTATGCATATTATCCTTATAGAACATTATATGAAGATATTACTATTTGACATTATATATACGAATAGGTGCATATCTTATAGAACATTATATATAAAACAATATGTTGTCATATATTCATAGACAAAGATAGCATAACTTATAGACATTATATTTAAAAACTAGTGCATTTAGTATACGTTAGACATGATATCTATAACATAAGTTGCATATATTTCTAGGACATTAGATATGCATATACTTTAGAATTCTATCCGCATATAGTATGCATCTATATAAACAAAATATGTGCTTTACTTATAGGACATGATATATAACTATGTGCATATATTATAGACCGTATATTCAAAAATATGTGCTCTCTGTTAGACATTATATTGCCAAATACTTATAGACATTATTATATTATGCTATATAGACTATAGACTATTTATATACGAATAGACTTATAGACCTTATAATAACCTCTGTGCATATAACTATAGGCCATTATATATCACATATATGTGCATATTACTTAAAGCATTTATATATCACAAATCCTTATAGCCTTTACATACGCATACCCTTATTTTAAGACCTTCTATATAAAGCATATATGTGGTAGTCCGTTTAGTCATTTCTTCTCTGCATATCTTTATCGCCCCTTCTAGACGCATTACCTCCTCTCGGGGGACATTCTCTCTCCCATAGTGCATATATTTGATATCATATTCTATCTGGCATATATTTATAGACCCTTATATCTCATATACTTCATCGCCATTATCTCTCCACCTTATGGGGCAGTCTCCTCCTCGCCCGTTATATCGCCTCTGAGTATTTACTTATTAGCCATTATATACCGCATATACTTCTCGACATTATCCCCCACAATCTGGCATATCCTATAGCCATTATATATCCACTTCTGTGCATTATTCCTTCTAGCCCAAATGCTATACTTCTAGTACATATGCTACGTCACTATCCTTATAGACATTATATATGTCCATAGTCTGTGCCTCTTCCTCAAGCGACCAGCGACGTGCCTCCCAACTATGTTGCAGATCGTCTAGCTGTTGTCCCTCTCTAGTGGTAGCATTATACCTATCCAGTCACATTATGAGTACAGATCCGTATATCTGTCTCTGTCCCCACTATGTTTGTCACTCATTACAAAATGATAGCGTGTCACGTTATTATCGACTCTCACTCGTATGATGTATCGCTATCCTTTCCCGTCCTTCTAAAATGCTTCTACGACCCATTCTTACGCCATTTTATACTTATTAGACCTTATTCTAACCCCTTTATTCATTTCCTTATTTGTTTTTGCATCTACCTTCTATAGCCATTAATACTCCAGGATGTTATCTCTATCTTATCACATTGTATCACGCTATTTCCCCTCATATCTTATTGAACCACTTAGAATACTGAAATACTGGTCATATACCGTATAGACTTATATATAAAACATATGTGCAATATACGAATTAGGACATATATATGCACCTTACTTAGACATTACTTACGCATTTTACTTGTAGACATTAAATATACAAATATGTGGATATAATTACGACATTATATATAAACAGATGGCTATCTGTATAGACATTATATATGCATAGACGCAAGACATTATTACGCATTTACTTAAGACATCAAGATAATTTATGTGGCATATACGTATAGACTTTATATAAAATTTGTGCAGATAATTATAGATAGTATCATAGCATATACTTAAGACATTATATTACGTCCATACACTTATACACATTATATATAAAAATATGTGCTATACTTATCGACCGTATATAGCATGTCGAATAGACCATTATATACGCATCTACTTAAGACATTCTTACAAATATGTGCATATACTTAAGCCATTATAAATATAAAAAAGTTGCATATTTATAGAACATTATATATGCATATACTTATAGACATTATATACGCATATACTTATAGACATTATATATAAAAATATGTGCATATACTTATAGACATTATATATAAAAATATGTGCATATACTTATAGACATTATATATAAAAATCTGTGCATATATTTACGTATTGTATTCACACATTTGTGTACATTCTTATATAGAATATATTTAAACATATGTGTTTATCCTTATATATATTATATTAATAATATGTGTATGTACTTATATAGAATATATTTTCAAATATGTGTATGTACTTATATAGAATATATGTACAAATATGTGTATGTACTTATATGGAATATATTTACAAATATGTGATATGTATTATAGCAAATAATATGTGTATGTACTTATATAGAATATATTTACAAATATGTGTATGTACTTATATAGAATATATTTACAAATATGTGTATGTACTTATATAGTAATATATTTACAAAGTATGTGTATGTACTTATATATAATATATTTACAAATATGTGTATGTACTTATATAGAATATATTTACAAATATGTGTATGTACTTATATAGAATATATTTACAAATGTGTGTATATGCTAATAGATCTCACATCTTGCTTTAGGAAACCACCAACCAACCAACCCATGTTTGTATACTAATAGATCTCACGTCTTGCTTCAGGAACCAACCAACCAACCAACCAACCAACCAACCCATGCATGTATACTAATCGATCTCACGTCCCGCTTCAGGAACCAACCAACCAACCTACCAACCAACCAACCAACCAACCAACCAACCAACCAACCAAGCAACCAACCAACCAACCAACCCATGTGTGTATAATAATCGATCTCACGTCCTGCTTCAGGAACCAACCAACCAACCAACCCATGTGTGTATAATAATCGATCTCACGTCCTGCTTCAGGAAACTATGCGCTGCATCTGGCTTGATGACTGTTCGTAGTCTGCTTCCCAACTGGGAGGAGCTGGAGGGGGGCTTTGCCCAAAAGTTCACCTGGAGCAATGCCTCCCTGTCAGGACCACCTTTGTCCAGTTCTAATCAGGCTACGTCAGCGGGTGCTTTGGCAGCATTACCCTCAAAACTGAACACAGGAGAGTCAGGTCCGTGGTTAGTGATAGTGGAGGTGGGGGGGGGGGGGGGGGGGCACATATACAACCCACATACAACCTACATCAACAAATCACTTACACAACCCACATACGCAACCCACATATACAACCCACATGCACAACCGACATTCACAACCTACAAACACAACCCACGTACACAACCCACATTCTCAACTTTGACGCAGATGCAGCAGCCCAGGCCCTGACCGCCATGGACCCAGCCATGCTCAAGCGCTACATTCACAACCCACATGCACAACAGACATTCACAACCTACAAACGCAACCCACGTACACAACCCACATTCTCAACTTGGACGCAGATGCAGCAGCCCAGGCCCAGACCGCCATGGACCCAGCCATGCTCAAGCGCTACATGAAGGAGGCGAAAGTTCAGATTGCCAACAAGCAGCAACAGGTCAGTTTGGTATTGCATCGGTTAACTTTGTAAAGATGCAATACATAAACCAGTGGGGTAGGTGTCTTCAGCAATTAAATACACCAGTGGGGTGGGTATGCTCAACAAGCAGCAACAGGTCAGTTTGGTATTGCATCGGTTAACTTTGTAAATATGCAATACATAAAACAGTGGGGTAGGTGTCTTCAGCAATTAAATACACCAGTGGGGTGGGTATGCTCAACACGCAGCAACAGGTCAGTTTGGTATTGCATCGGTTAACTTTGTAAATATGCATTACATAAACCAGTGGGGTAGGTGTCTTCAGCAATAAAATACACCAGTGGGGTGGGCATGTTCAGGTGGTAGTGGTCCTGGTGGTGGTGGTGGAAGTGGTGGTGGCTGCAAGTGGTGGTGGTGGTGGTTGGATGCAGGTGGTAGTGCACTCCCCCCTCCACCCACCCACCCACCCACCCAGCCAACACCTATCTGTAGCCCGGTGAGCACAGCCCCAGCCTTCACACCTCCCCCCCCCCCCCCCCCTAAACCCACCCACCAACCCAGCCACCCAGCCAGCCAACACCTATCTGTAGCCCGGTGAGCACAGCCCCAGCCTTCACACCTCCCCCACTCACCCAACCACCCACCCACCCAGCCAACACCTACCTGTGGCTGCAGGTTGTGGTCTTAGAGAGGATCAACATCGTCTTGTCTCTATTTATCTTTTAGCCCTTCCTGTCATGACCTAGCAAGTCCCTTTAGCCTATTTTGCCTACCCCTGGACTGCAATATGCTCACATGGCTGGGATTTGTTCCCGCTATATATAGCGATCGCTACTTTGACCCCGTTTTTGCCCAATTGTCGCTATTAAGAACCCAAATCTATGGCCCTAATTGCCCCCCAAAAGTTATACCCTAAACCCATGAAGCTAGAAAAAAAAACTTTCAGATTTGCAAACGAAATCTCACACACATGGCTGTTGCGACCCCCCAGGTGGTTGTCCTTCAGAGCACCAACATGTTTCTCAAGGGAGCAGGCTGGAGCACCCCCTTGCCGGGATCAGGGGGGGGCGCAGCCCCCCCTGCCAACGTGCCCTCCACGGAAAGGCAGTCGAAAAAGACCCCTGGCACTGCGCCTCCGCCTGTGCATACTCGGCGTACATCAGTACTTCGCAGGCAGAGCTTTTCCGGGGGATCAGCTGTTCTGCAGAGCCCGGGCACGTGGGAGACACCCTTGGTGGTCATTGGATCGCCCACTGTGGCTGAGGGACTGGCAGCAGGTAATGGTGGGCGGTGTGAAGTCTGTGTGTGTGGATGTGTGTGTGTGTTAAGTGTTTGTGAGTGCAAAGAGTGTGTGTGTGTGTGTGTGTGTGTGGTGTGTGTGGGTGGTGGTGGTGGGGGCAGCTGCTCTACAGAGCCCTGGTACATGGGAGACACCATTGGTGATCATTGGATTGCCCACCGTGGCTGAGGGACTGGCAGCAGGTAATGGTGGGCGGTGTGAAGTCTGTATGTGAGTGTGTGTGTTAAGTGTTTGTGCGTGCAAAGTTTGTGTGTGTGTGTGTGGGGGGGGGGGGGGGGGGGGGGGGGGGGGGGGGGGGTGGTCAGCTGTTCTACAGAGCCCATGGCACATGGGAGACTCCCTAAACCATAAAACCTTGAACCTTTTTTGCCCTCATCCCCATTATCTTGACCCGCTCATCTGATGCAGTACGGTTTCAGACCGATGCTTGTGCATAGTAGTAGCAGCCAGGTCTCAATTTATCAACATGTATGTGTACACAAGCCGGTCCAAGCCCCCCCCCAGGCCCAGGCCCCCCTAGGCTAGGCTCAGCCCCCCCAGGCCCAAGACCCCTCCAGGCCAGGCCCAGGCTTAGATCAGATGCAGTACTGTTTGAGACCAATGCCAGTGCTTGCCAGAATTTTTTTCTGTAATATATTGCGATCGTAATATGAGACCCCGTTTTGGCCCAAATTATCGTTTTGAGAGACAAAACAAAAAATGAATTTGACTTAAATGGACTAAAATTGACAAAAAATGACTAAAATCGTCAAAAAACGTAATAAGGATGCTGTCCTGGGAAAAGACAAATACAAAAACGTAATAAGATTTGCTCTTTCAGATTTGAAAAAAATACCACTGGTGCATGCAGTAGCAGCCAGATCTCCTTCAACTCTGATCGAACACTGAACCTGTACCTACATCTCCTACGTCAGCGCAGTACAGTTTCAGCCCTAATCTCTGGTCTAAACACTGAATACAGAAATATGAATCCTGAAACCTGAAATCTAAACGCTGCACCTTGTACTCTGTACCATGCACCTTTAGCTTGCCCCCCAACCCATCACACACTGATGCATTACGGCTTCAGCCCTACGCCTGAGCATGGCTGTGACCAATGGGCCCCCCAACCCCCCACACACTGATGCAGTACGGCTTCAGCCCTAAGCCTGAGTATGGCTGTGACCAATGGGCCCCCCAACCCCCCACACACTGATGCAGTGCGGCTTCAGCCCTAAGCCTGAGCATGGCTGTGTCCAATGGCGAAACGTGGTGTCCGACTAGGGGAAGTCTCCATGTAGTAGAAGAATTGTTACAATGGGCAGGAAGGAACAAAATAGGGATAGAAACTGAACCAGGCGGTACTTGGCGGTACATCGGCGAAACTGCCCGATTGAGCGGTGGAGTCGAGGGCCGCCTAGGCACCTTCAAATCAGGACTCTAAGATGGCACTTGGTCTCCGTGTAGTATTTGGACACCCCGACGATCTTTCCAACCATCTGTTACAATGGTTTAGGGTTTTAGGGATTTAGGGTTTTACCCTAACCCTAAACCCCAAACCCTAAACCCCAGTAGCTGCCGCATCTCCTCCAACTCTGATCAAACACTCAACCTGTACCTTAGTTTTCACCCGCACACCTCCCTGGACTGTAACATAGATACGTACATGCATGCATACAGACATAAATACAGACAGACAGACAGACAGACAGACAGACAGACAGACAGACAGACAGACAGACAGACATGCATACAAACATACATACATGCATACTCACACCCCCCCCCCCCCACCCCCTCCCTCCCATCCTGTCAGGCCAAGCCAGGAACAAAGGGACAAAGGAACAGCCCCCCCCGGTGCCCTCCCGCTCCCAAACATCCGCCTCTGTCCAGAAGGCGGCTGACCCTTCGTCAGTGCACTACGGCTTCGGCCCAAAGCCTGAGCATGGCGGTAGCAGCCACATCTATGTCAGCTACACACACATACGCACACACATTCACACACACACACACACATTCACACACACATTCACACACATACACACACACATTCACACCTACACACACACATTCACACACACAAGTACACACACATACACACACACATACACATTCACACACACACACACACACATTCGCACACAGATATACACATACGCATTCACACACTCTGATAGAACACTGAACCGGTACCTTTGTTTAACCCCCCCCACCCCCTCCCTCCCATCCTGTCAGGCCAAGCCAGGAAAAAAGGAACAAAGGAACAGCCCCCCCTGGTGCCCTCCCGCTCCCAATCATCCGCCTCTGTCCTGAAGGCGGCTGACCCTTCGACAGTGCACTACGGCTTCAGCCTGAAGCCTGAGCATGGCAATAGCAGCCAGAGCTCAGCTGGTGTAGGAGGCAGCAGGCCAACGACAGCTAGCACTCACAGCTCTGCCACTGATGGCATTCCTGTCAGGGCAGCAAGGGCTCACACGGCTGATGACCACGATGACCATGCTGCTGCTGATGGCAGTCCCGTCAGCGCAGGTAGGGCTAACACGGCTGATGACCACGGTGGCCATGCTGCTGCTGATGGCTCGGCTATTGCGACTGGTGCCGACCCTGTCACTGATGCTGATGAAGATCAAGCTATACGTGCAGGGGTTAGTGCTCTTGGACAGCCTGTCAATTCCGACACCAAACCTGAGGGCAGCAGGCCCTCCAACTTCTCCGGCTCCGAAACCAAGGGATCTGAGCTGTCGTTCCAGGCCCCCCACAAATCAGGCACAGGGACCCTGATCTCCCAGCTCAGCTTGAACCTTCGCCAGGGGGACGAGGACAGCCTGGCATCCGACTCGACTGACTTGGACAACGTGGAAGCAAGTGCTGGTACAGGGACGGAGGTACGAATATGAATCATTGTGCCTTGTATGTATACATTATATTGCCTTGTACATTTGAATTAACGGAATGAATATACATTATAATGCCTTGTATACATGAATTATAGTGCCTTGTATGTATGAATTAGAATGGAATGAATACACATTAGAATGCCTTGTATACATAAATTATAGTGCCTTGTACATATGAATTATAATGGAATGAATATACATCATAATGCCTTGTATGTATGATTTATAATGTAATGAATATAGATCATAATGCCTTGTATATATAAATTATAATAGAATGAATATACATCATAATGCCTTGTATACATGAATTGGAATGCTTTATCTAGGAATTATAATGGAACGAATATACATTATAATGCCTTGTATATATAAATAATCATAGTGCCTTGTATATATGAATACTAATGAAATGAACATACATTATAATGCCTTGCATGTATGATGTATGATGTAATAAACATAACTCATAATGCCTTGTATATATGAATTATAATGGAATGAATAGACGGTATAATGCCTTGTATATATCATCTAAATGCCTTGCAACATGTTGCATGGTTCGGGAGAAGGAGGCGGAGGGGATAAGCCACACTGATTATACAGCATAATGCCTTGTACTTATGATAACAAAACTTAGTAAATATGATCTTAATACCTTGTATATATCATCTAAATGCTTTGTGGCATGTTACATGGTTCAGGAGCAGGAGGTGGAGGGGATAAGCCACTTCAACCGGGCTGGCAGCATTGGGCATGCCTTATATATAAATTATAATGCAATTTATATACATCATAATGCCTTGTATGTATGATTTATTATGGAATAAATATAAATCATAATGCCTTATATATTATTTAACGTGGAATGAATATACAGCATAATGCCTTGTACTTATGATAACAAAACTTAGTAAATATGATCTTAATACCTTGTATATATCATCTAAATGCTTTGTGGCATGTTACATGGTTTGGGAGCAGGAGGCGGAGGGGATAAGCCACTCAAACCAGGCTGGCAGCATTGGGCATGCAAGCTCCAGCAGCATGAGTGAGCTTAGACTCGCTTCAGTGAGCGTTGCCTCAGATTGGAGGGATGCGCTAAGTGGCGGCGGCGGCGGCAGTGGTGGCGGCAGTGGCCTCCAGGGTGTTGAGGGTGGTGCCTTAGGCCACGCACCTGACACAAGCCATCAGGGTATCGAGGGCAGTGCCCTGGGCCACGCTCCTGACACTAGCTACGGTGGTGGTGAGGATCTTGCCCTGGGCCACGCTCCAGACCGCAGCCATCAGGTTGCGGAGGTAGGTACCCAAGGTCGGGCTCCCAACTGCATGGGCGAGCACTTGGGGGATGGTCAAGGAGAGAAGGAGGAGGAAGGGATGAGACGAAGGGGGGAGAAGGTGGTAAACCTCACGGGGGAGGATCCTCACGGCAGAGGTGGGCAGAGCGAGCAGGGAGGAAAGAGTGAGGGAGGACAGAGTGAGCAGGGAGGAAAGAGTGAGGGAGGACAGGGTGAGCAGGGAGAAAAAAAGGGCAAGAGAGGGATGAGCAGCTCGCTGACCTTGGAGCTGAGTCAGCATACAGACACTCCCCCCGCCATTCTTCGGACGTCTTTGAGCGAGGGTTCGATGTGGCTTGAGGGGGGGACCCCCTTACTTAGCCAGGATAGCGAAACGCAGCCCACAGCGGCTTCCCAGCAGCTGCCGGCAGGCTCCGAGGCAGAGGAGGGGGAGACAGGTCAGCGGAGAAGAAGTGCGGACATGGCAGCGGCAGGCCCTGCTGAGCTGGCGGACGGGCCCCGTGCTTCATGGCAGAGCCAGAGAGGCGGAACCGCAACTCGACAAGACTCGGGAGGAGTGACTGCTGATACCAGGTATAAGGATAGCATTTGTTTGTGTACGTGTAATATACAATAAATAGGGTATGTGTCTAATCAGGGCAGAGCCAGAAGGGCGGAGCTGCATCGCGACAAGAATCAGTTGGAGTGTCTTCTAGCATCAGCTTGGATAATGTCATTTGTTGTGTATGAGTAAGTATCCTAGCAGGCCAGAGCCAGAAGGGCGGAACTGCATCGTGATAAGACTCAGCTGGAGTGACTTCTAGCAATAGGTATGAGGATGGCATTTGTTTGTGTATGTGTTAGTGTAATGTGCATCTATCTTAGATAGCATGTGTATGAGCATGAGTATGTATATAATCAGGCCAGGGCCAGCAGGGCGGAACTGCATCGTGATAAGACTCAGCTGGAGTGGCTACTAGCTATAGGTATGAGGATAGCATTTGTTTGTGTGTATGTTTGTGTATGTGTTTGTGTAATGTGCATCTATCGTAGATAGCATGTGTATGAGCATGGGTGTGTATATAATCAGGCCAGGGCCAGAAGGGCGGAGCTGCAACACGATAAGACTCAGCTGGGGTGACTTCTAGCAACAGGTTGGATAATGTCATTAACTCATTTGTATGAATATGTGTATGGATATGTATCAAATCAGGGCAGAGCCAGAAGGGTGGAGCTGCATCTCAACAAGACTTGGCTGGAGTGACTTCTAGCATCAGGTAGGATGATAGCATGGGCATGTTAATGCACTTGCATACGTGTACATGTATGCATGTGCATATGTGTAATGATAACGCCTGGTGGGGCGTGGTGTTAAGGGAGCCCGTCGTACAAGGGTGGGGAGCGGTCTCCTACCTCAACTGGACAAGCTACCATCGCGGTTGACGACGACCTGCAACGCCAAGAGCGACCGAAGGGGGAGTCGAACCCCCGACTCTTCATTCTTTAGCGATCTGGTCTACCACTAGACCATTGTAAATCACTGAAAGAGGCTGTGCATATGTGTATGTATATGCGTAACATATAAACGTAAACACCAGTCTCTTTAGTCTGTAATGCTACCCCTGGACTGTAAAAAACATACATACACATGTATGGGTGGGATATAGATTGATGGGTATGTTTTCTGACTCATACCCTAACTGACTCATACCCATCAACATAATTCCCTTACATACATATACATCCTTTACAACAAACTCAGATAATAATATGCTTCTGTAATGCTTCACACATTTGCACACACACACACACACACACACATACCCCCCCTGCCCCCCCCCCCCCCCCCCCCCCATACATACACACACACATACACCCGCACGCACACACACATACATATACCCGCACACACACACACACACACATACATGCACCTGCACACACACAGACAAACACCCGCCCACCCACCCACCCACACACACACACATTTGCAGCCCAAAAGGTTCTATGTACCGGAGCCAAGACCCCTGGTCCTGGATTCCCTCCCTGGAGTTCAACTCCCTCCTGGCCGGCAGTACAAGTTCTGGTGCGATACGGTCCCGATTTGTCCAGGGGGCTGCCCTGTGGCCCCCTGTGTGGAACCTGCAAGCTGTTGCTGTTCACAGCTGGACAGCACACAGGGAAAGGGTCCGCTGCTTGGCCATCTCACCAACAGAAAAGGTGGGGCACTGTTGGAAGGAAAGGGGGGGTTGCTGGAGTGTGTGGGTGGGTGTGGGTGTTGGTAGGTGGGTGGGTGGGGGCTTAATCAAAGGGGGGGTTGCTGGAGTGTGTGGGTGGGTGTGGGTGTTGGTGGGTGGGTGGGTGGGGGCTTAATCAAAGGGGGGGTTGCTGGAGTGTGTGGGTGTTGGTGGGTGGGTGGGTGGGGGCTTAATCAAAGGGGGGGTTGCTGGATTGTGTGGGTGGGTGTGGGTGGGTGTGGGGGGGGGGGGATGGAACCTGCAAGCTGTTGTGGTCCACAGCTGGACCACACAAAGAAAGAGTCCGCTGCTTGGCCATCTCACCAACAGAAAAGGTACGGCACTGTTGCAAGGAAAGGGGGATCTGCAGGTGTGGATGTGTGGGTGGGTTGGTGGGGGCTTTATCAAAGGGGGAGATGGGTGTGTGTGGGTGGTGTTGGGGTGTGGGTGGGTGTGGGTGGGATGGAAGCTGTAAGCTGTTTCTGTACACAGCTGGGCAGCACACAGGGTAAGGGTGCAATGCTGTTATGCAATTTCATCATCAGAAAAGTTATGGCACTGTTGCAAGGAAAGGGATGAGGGCTGGGGTCGGAGGGGGTCTATATTGGGGATGGGGGGTGGGGGGGTGGAGGGAGGGAGAGGGATGGGTGGGGAGATCAGACAGTTTTTGCAAAGAAGGGGGAGATGGTGGTGGGGTGTGTGTGGGGTGTGTGTGGGGTGTGTGTGTGTGGGGGGGGGGGGGGGGGGGGGGGGGGCAAGCACTGTAGCAAGGATAGAGGGGGAGGAGGAGCCTTGACCATTCAGACTGATACAACAACGACAACAACAACAACAACAACAACAACAACAACAACATTGTCATCACACCATGTCCTTCTCCCCCGCTGCAGTATATCCTGTCAGGCGGGCGTGGCGCAGGTGGTTCCGGAGCCCCCCATGTGGTACGCTGCTGGGACCTGGAGGATTGTAAGACTCGAATACAGTACTATGGTGAGTACAATACAACTGTACTGCACTGTCCTGCAATACAATTGTACTGCACTTGTTTCTTAAATAGCCCAGGGATTTATTTAAGCTGTAAAAACACAGGGCCTGGAGGAGGCCTAAAACCGTATAGCTGAAAAAAACACTTTCAGGTTTGAAAAAAACTGAAATAGCCTTTCCTGTTTGTTTGTTTGGGCAAGTCCCCTCAGGCTATTTTGATTCCCCTGTACTGCACAAATACATCTGCTTCTCCAGTCGAGGTAGAAGACCGCTCCCTACCTATGGTTGGGCAAGTCCCTTCAGGCTATTTGGATTCCCCTGTACTGCACAAATACATCTGCTTCTCCAGTCGAGGTAGAAGACCGCTCCCTACCTATGGTTGGGCAAGTCCCTCTAGGCTATTTGGATTCCCCTGTACTGCACAAATACATCTGCTTCTCCAGTCGAGGTAGAAGACCGCTCCCTACCCGCGAACAACGGGTTCCCTTAACACCACGCCCCACCAGGCGTTATCATTGCCAAATACGTCAACAATCAAAGGTTAAACAGGCCACCAGAACCCTGTGGATTTGAATTTCTTTTTGAATTTATCCCCGCGCCTAAACAGGCCACCAACACCCTGTGAATATGAAATTGACTTTGGTGTATTACCGCGCTTAAACAGGCCACCAGCAGCTTGTGAATTTGAAATTTGATTTGAATTTATCCCTGTGCTGCAACAGGCCACCAGCACCCTGTGAATTTGAATTTTGATTTGAATTTATCCCCGCGCTTCAACAGGCCACCAGCACCCTGTGGATTTGAATTTCTATTTGAATTATCGCTATGCTGCAACAGGCCACCAACACCCTGTAAATTTGAATTTTGATTTCATTTATCCCCGCGCGATAACAGGCCACCAGCACCCTGTGAACGCTGTCACCCTTTTGGGGGATGGAGGAGCAGCCGCCAGCCTGGACCTTGGTGGACGTGTGCATGTGTGGTCACCCAAGAGTGGGAAGCTTCTATGCAGCTTCTCTTCTATCCACCCTTCCAACGGAAAAGAAGTGACGGCCACGTATGTCAGCTCTGATCGGGCTGATCCTGCCAATGTTGATCACTCTGTGAGCTGGGATGATGTCATGGAAAGGTGCGGATATAATATAAACATATAAAAAGCTTGTATGTATGTATGTATGTAAGTATGCATGTATATGTATATGTGCGTTGTGCATTCTGCTTGTTGCACTGCCTGATCTTGCCTGCAACTCGTCTCGGCTCCCATCGGTAAAACGATTGTTTGGGTGTTAGTTAATCAGTGCTTTTTCGTTTTAGCCCCTCCTGTCACAATTGGGCGTGTCCCTTTAGCCTATTTGGCCCACCCCTTGATAGTTACAACATGCACACCACTTTTTTCTTCGTGCCGCGCGTCGCAAATTGAGCGACTCGGTGCGACCCCTGTGCGACCCCAGTGCGACTCGGTGCGACCCCTGTGCGACCCCAGTGCGACGCGCTGCCCCCCGAACCCGCGGCACGCAAAGCTCAGAGCCAGGGGGGGGGGGGGGGGGGGGGGGGGGGGCATTTTTGACTAGTTGAGCTGGACCTGTGCATCTCCATGCAGCGTCGGAATGGCGTTGCACAAAAAAAACAAAATGATACACACATGCATAACACAAAAAAGTGATACACACATACATGACGCAAAATCAAAGATTTTTCATCTCCTTTGTCCTTGTAGTCATCCTTGCTGGCTCCCTCCCATAACTGGTCTTGTCTTGCTCTGTCTTTTTTCCTTGGTCACACAGGGAAATTTTTTATCAGATGCGCCCTTTCCTGGTTACCCCAAAAATTATATTGCAAAACATTGTATTGCAAAGGCATTGTATTGCAAAAGCATTGACCCATATACCAGATCGTCAATATGCTGTGCAAAAGACATTTACGGTACAAATACTAAAATGCATAAAACACATAAACACATGAAACACTACAAATACTAAAATGCATAAAACACATAAACACATAAAACACTACAAACACTTAAATGCATGAAACACATAAACACATGAAACACTACAAATACTTAAATGCATGAAACACATAAACACATAATACACTACAAATACTTAAATGCATTAATAAATGGCATAAAACACTGCAAACACTTAAATGCATAAAACACATAAACACATCAAACACATCAAATACTTAAATGCATAAAACACATAAACACATGAAACACTACAAATACTTAAATGCATTAATAAATGGCATAAAACACTGCAAACACTTAAATGCATAAAACACATAAACACATGAAACACTACAAATACTTAAATGCATGAAACACATAAACACATAATACACTACAAATACTTAAATGCATTAATAAATGGCATAAAACACTGCAAACACTTAAATGCATAAAACACATAAACACATGAAACACTACAAACACTTAAATGCATAAAACACATTAACACATGAAACACTACAAATACTAAAATGCATAAAACACATAACACATGAAACACTACAAACAATTAAATGCATAAAACACATTAACACACAATACACTACAAATAGTTATGCATGAAACACATAAACACATGAAACACTACAAATACTTAAATGCATTAAAAAAAACGGCATAAAACACTACAAACACTTAAATGCATAAAACACATAAACACATGAAACACTACAAATACTTAAATGCATGAAACAAATAAACACATGAAACACTACAAATACTTAGGTGCATGAAACACATAAACACATCATACATAATAAATTCTTCGATGCATAAAACACATTAACACATAATACACTACACATACTTAGGTGCACGAAACAAATAAACACATAATACACTATAAACACTTAAATGCATGACACAGAAATAAATAAAACACTACTAATACTAAAGTGCATAAAACACATAAACACATAAACTGTTTTTTTTTACGACGACGCGTCGCCCATGCGTCGTCATTCAGTCGTCGCATGGCGACGCGGCGGTCTGGCTAAAATAGTCAGAATTGGCCTTCCGTCGCCCACGTAGCTACGGAAAATCATTGGCAAATTGCCTTCCGTCGCTCCCCGGCACCCATTGCTACCGTCACCTACTGCTTCCGTCGCCCACTTGTAATATGGCTCGAGTTAGTCCAGGGATGTGGCAGAGTGACAGAAATGGAAGGAAATTAGTTGTACTGCAGGAATTTGTCCTACAATCAATGGAAGTCGAAAGTCCTGCTCTGTAACCTTTTGCCTGTTCGAAGTCGCCAGCTTGAAATCTGCATTATGAATCAAAGGCGAAATGATTTCGAAATCAACCCAGCAGGAAACTATTTGCAGCTATTTCAACTTCCCTAGAGCCCTCGCACCACCTGGCGAGGCACCACCTGTCGAGGCAGTGGAGGCACCCGCAACAACTCAGGTGCAGAGCTAGATGCGCCTCATACTGAGGGGGCAGACGATGGAACCGAAGCACCAACGGCCAAGCGAAAACGACTGTAAGATGTAGACTACAAGATTTCGATGTAGACTACAAGATTTCGAGTTGGCCAATTCTAACGGGACGAAATCTCAAATTCGACAACTGGGCTACTGCCGCGTTGGGGCTAAGGCTGCACCCCACTATATTCAACATGGTGCTGGGTGAGGATTCGATTTAGTGCAGCCAAAACTGACTCCTTCAAGCCCCATATTGGGGAGAAGGTTCACCGTAAAACCACAGTTGATAGTATCACATTGTGCATGATGTGATATAATCAAGCAGACATTTGTATTGTGCTATTTATTGCTTATCCTAATGGCCAACTAGACTTAATGTTCCGGCGAATAGTGGACTATGTGGACTATAGTGGTCAATGTGTTATTCGTGTACATATGTTATTCGTGTACAAAATGCATGTTTCCCTAAGGACCATTACATCTGCGCCCGCCGGCCTATCTGTTAAAGGGTGACGCTTCGTACCGCACACTATAAAATCCGGTGGGCTACTCAACTTGTCTGAAATCAGGTTTGAGTAGCACACTCCGGTGGGCTACTCAACTTTTCTGGAATCAGGGTTGAGTAGCCCACCCGGCTACACAACCTTGCCTAGGAAAATCTGAAATAAAAAGCACTGCACAAAAACCATATTTATAACGCATAATACACTACACATACTTAGGTGCATGAAACAAATAAACACGTAATACACTATAAACACTTAAATGCATAAAACACAGAAATAAATAAAACACTACAAATACTTGAGTGCATAAAACACATAAACACATAAACCATATTTATAAGCATGTACTGGATTTGGGATTACATTGTAAACAAGTACTAGGCGCGTTGCAAGCGAAGAAAAATTGCGGGGAGTGTTGGCTATCAGAGCGACAGGTGGAGAGGGAATGGAGTGCAGCGGACCGAAGTCCCCATGGTTTTACGAGACAGTTAGGGCCAGGGCTTTTCGCGGTCGGTTGGTCGGTCAAACGGTCAAACAGACAACGGGGTGGCCATGGGGGCTCCCGCTTCCCAAAAGGTGGAATTCCACCAAAAAAATGTATACATATGTATGCCTATCTCATTGGATAGATACATATCTCATCAGATCAACGAGGTATTGTAAACAACGAATACCTGTATGTGCATCTCTCATCGGATAGATACATATATCATCAGATCAACAAGGTATTGTAAAAAACGTATACCTGTATATGCAAGTCTCATCTGATGATCAATCTTTGACGAAACATAAGTCATCAAGCTCATCAAGCCGACCTTGTCAATTCTGATCACTCTGTAAACTGAGAGGATGTCATGGTAAGGTGTGAATTTAGTGTAAACCCTAAACCCTTAGCACGAAGCACGAAGCACTTAACACTATAAGTAATACTCCTGAGCAAACAAACTGATCTCTCTGCGAGCTGGTATGATCTCGAGGGAATGTGTGCTTATAGCTTCCCTTTTCCTATTTCCACCTGCTCACTGCACTCTCACCACATTCACCCTCCCAGATCTGGTTTATGTGGCAGCCAGGCTGTACTTCCGTAGTACCTTCCTAGTAGCTTTCCACTCCCTAGTCCTGTGCTAGTAGCTTCCCTTTTCCTATTACCACCTGCTCACATCACTCCCACCACATTCACCCTCCCAGATCTGGTTTATGTGGCAGCCAGGCTGTACTACCGTTGTAGCTTCCTAGCAGCTTTCCACTCCCTAGTACCGTGCTAGTAGCTTCCCTTTTCCTATTTCCACATGCTCACATCACTCCCACCACATTCACCCTCCCAGATCTGGTTTATGTGGCAGCCAGGCTGTACTTCCCTAGTACCTTCCTAGTAGCTTCCCACTCCCTTGTACTGTGCTAGTAGCTATCCTTTTCCGATTACCCCCTGCTCACTACACTTCCACCCCATTCATCCTCCCAGGTCTGGTTTTTACGGCAGCCAGGCTGTACTGCCCCCGTACCGTAACGCCCGAGGAGGCACGAACTGGACCAGCCCTACTGGCTCCGGAACCAATGAGCAGCGTGGTGCACGGTGAGGGGAGAATTAGGAGGAGGGCAAGGAGGATGAGGGGAGGGGTATTGAATGTGATCAGGAGATGGGGAAGGAGGAGTGATTATGGAGGAATGGATGGATGGATGGATGGATGGAACCTCCCTGCTGTAGGATTAAAATTCAAATAAAAATTCAACCTCCCTGCTTTAGGATTCAAAGTTCCACACGAACCAGCAGTCCTCTTTACCGCTCCCGCTCCAAATCCAAATTCAAATACAATCTTCTGCTGTAGGATTAAAATTCAAATTCAAATTCAAATTCAAATTCAACCTCCCTGCTGTAGGATTTAAAGCCCCCACACAAACCAGCAGTCCTCTTCCCTGCTCCAAATCCAAATTCAAATTCAAATACAATCTCCTGCTGTAGGAATCGAATCCCCCACACAAACCAGCAGTCCTCTTCCCAGCTCCACATTCGACTTGGCTACAGTTGTCTCCTCGCATCGCGTTCGGATGATGATGGGGGTAGTGTCCATCCCGGTGGTGGTAGTGTCAGTAACAGCAACTGGATGCTGTGGGCTGGGACGCATGATGGACGTCTCTGCTATCTGGACTGTGCTGCTGGTGGGTTAACTTGTTTGTTTGATCATTTTGTCGCCAGGCAGGTAGGTGGGGAGGGGGGAAGCTAGACCTAAGGTAGCCAGCCTGGGGGTGGGGGGTTTGTGGTTAGGGTTTAGGGGGGTTAGGTTCTAGGGGTAACCGGTTACCCCCGGGCTGGCTACCTTAGGTCTAGCTTCCCCCCTCCGGTAGGTGGGGGCTGCGGCAGGAACAGCAACTGGATGCTCTGGGCTGGGACGCATGACAGACATCTCAGCTATCTGGACTGTGCTGCTGGTGGGTCAGATTGTTTGATTGATCTTTGTTTAGTTGGGTGGGTGGGGAGGTAGGTGGATGGGGTAGTTTGTTTGTTTGATCAATATTTACCGCCCCTCCATGGGCAGCGACTTCAGTACATTAGGCGTACTGCTGGGCAAGCAAATCGGGAGAGCAAATCAAATTACTTAGTCAGTTACGTAGGGGGGTAGGTGGTAGTGGCAGTAATAGCAAGTGGATGCTATGGGCTGGGACACATTATGGTCCTCTCTTCCTCTTGGACTGTGCTGCAGTTTGTTTATGTTTCATTTTTAAGTCAGGTAGGTGGGGGAGGTAGGTAGGTGGTAATGCCAGTAATAGCAAGTGGATGCTATGGGCTGGGTCACATTATGGTCCTCTCTTCCTCTTGGACTGTGCTGCAGTTTGTTTATGTTTCATTACTAAGTCTGGTAGGTGGGGGAGGTAGGTAGGTGGTAATGCCAGTAACAGCAAGTGGATGCTATGGGCTGGGACACATTATGGTCCTCTCTTCCTCTTGGACTGTGCTGCAGTTTGTTTATGTTTCATTATTAAGTCAGGTAGGTGGGGGAGGGAGGGAGATGGTAATGGCAGTAATAGCAAGTGGATGCTATGGGCTGGGATACATTATGGTCCTCTCTTCCTCTTGGACCGTGCTGCAGTTTGTTTATGTTTCATTATTAAGTCAGGTAGGTGGGGGAGGTAGGTAGGTGGTAATGGCAGTAATAGCAAGTGGATGCTATGGGCTGGGACACATTATGGTCCTCTCTTCCTCTTGGACTGTGCTGCAGTTTGTTTATGTTTCATTATTAAGTCAGGTAGGTGGGGGAGGTAAGTAGGTGGTAATGGCAGTAATAGCAAGTGGATGCTATGGGCTGGGACACATTATGGTCCTCTCTTCCTCTTGGACTGTGCTGCAGTTTGTTTATGTTTCATTATTAAGTCAGGTAGGTGGGGTTGGCAAGTAGGTGGTAATGCCAGTAATAGCAAGTGGATGCTATGGGCTGGGACACATTATGGTCCTCTCTTCCTCTTGGACTGTGCTGCAGTTTGTTTATGTTTCATTATTAAGTCAGGTAGGTGGGGGAGGTAGGTAGGTGGTAATGCCAGTAATAGCAAGTGGATGCTATGGGCTGGGACACATTATGGTCCTCTCTTCCTCTTGGACTGTGCTGCAGTTTGTTTATGTTTCTTTATTAAGTCAGGTAGGTGGGGTTGGCAGGTAGGTAGTAATGGCAGTAATAGCAAGTGGATGCTATGGGCTGGGACACATTATGGTCCTCTCTTCCTCTTGGACTGTGCTGCAGCTTTTTATGTTTCGTTATTTTGTCAAGTAGGTAGTCAGGTAGTTAGGTGGGGGAGGTAGTTAGGTGGGGGAGTTGGCAGTAACCACAGCTGAATGCTCTGGGCTGGGACACATGATGGACAATTCAGCTATCTGGACTGTGCTGCTGGTGGGTTACATTGTTTGTTTGATAATGTATTAGTCTGGTAGGGAGTCAGGTAGGTGGGGGGTAGATGGATGGGCCAGTTAGTTCGTTTGTTTGATCATTATTTTATCATTATTTAGTCAGTTTTGTAGGTAGGTAGGTGGTGTTAGTGGCAGTAAGAGCAACTGTGTGCTCTAGGCTGGGATGCATTATGTTTGTCTCTGCCTCCTCGACTGTGCTGCAGGTATTTATTTTGTTTGTTTGATCATTATTTAGTCAGGTATGTAGGTAGGAAGGTGGGGGAGGTAGGTGTGTTGGCTAGTTTTTTTGTTTGTTTGTTTGTTTGTGTGATCATTATTTAGTCTGGTAGGTAGGTAGGTAGGTGGGGGTGCTTGTTTGTTTGTGTGATCATTATTTAGTCAGGTAGGTAGGTAGGTAGGTAGGTAGGTAGGTAGGTTGATGGGTGGGGGAGGTAGGTGGGGGGGGCTAGTTTATTTGTTTGTTTGTGTGATCATTATTTAGTCAGGTAGGTTGGTTGGTTGGTTGGTAGGTAGGTAGGTAGGTAGGTGGGGGGGCTTGTTTGTTTGTGTGATCATCATTTAGTCAGGTAGGTAGGTAGGTGGGGGGGCTAGTTAGTTTGTTTGTTTGATAGATCATGCTTAAGTCAGTTCCATAGGTAGGAAGGTGAGGGCTGTGGCAGTTACAGCAACTAGATTATCTGGGCTGGTATGCATGATGGTCACCTCTGCCTCCTAAACTGTGCCTCAGGTGGCTCAGTTTGTTTGATCATGATTTCGTCAGGGAGGTAGGTCAGTAGGTAGATGGGTGGGCTCATCATCATCATGATCATCATCATTATATTCGTATCCCACTGTTTCTCTTGACCATAACTTTGCTGGCAGATGTTTTGTTGCGGAGTTCGCTATATTTTGTTGTCACTTGTTAACACCACTAAGCTTTATTATACCATCATCATCATATTCTTATCCCACTGTTTCTCTTGACCGTAAAATTGCAGGCAGATGTGTTGTTTCGGAGTGCGATCGCTAGATTTTTTTGTCACTTGTTAACACCACTAAGCTGTGTCATACCATCACCAACACAGATTGTCAAATTATTGTCCTCACTGCCTCTCTTGACGACCACCTTACAGGCGGATGTGTGGTTTCGGAGTGGCTCGCCTCCCCCTCCCTGCGCTACGAACCAGAACAAGCCGTGACAGCACTTAGCCAGGCTGGCAACCCCTGTCCTAGCACTGGGGGGGCAATGAGGCCTGGAGGTCCTGGATCAGATGGAGGGTGAGTGCAATACAATTTGAATTGGAATTGTTACATGGCCTGGGGGTCCTGGATCAGATGGAGGGTGAGTGCGATACAATTTGATTTTGAATTTTTACATGGCCTGGGGTCCTGGATCAGATGGAGGATGAGTGCAATCGAATTTGAATTGTTACATGGCCTGTAGGTGGTCCTGGATCAGATGGAGGGTGAGTTCGATCGAATTTGAATTGTTACATGGCCTGGAGGTCCTGGATCAGATGGAGGGTGAGTGCAATAGAATTTTAATTTTAATTGTTACATGGTTTGGAGGCCCTGGATTGGATGGTGGGTGAGCGCGATAGACTATGAGTAAATATATATATGAGAATGGCTTATAAAGAATACGAGTATATATATATATATATATACTAGAACGGTAGCCCGTGTGGCCGGTGGACACACCTACACACACGTAGACAAAACCACCCACGCCCTAATCATAATACGGTGCCCGTTTGGCCCTTGGCCACACCTGTTTGGGGCAGTACGGTAGCCCGTGTGGCTGGTGGCCCCCCACCACCCCCACCCACCCACCCACTCAGGTCAAGGTTGCCAGTCCGGTGTGGGTTATAGAACGGGTAACACCCTTGCATGTGCCCCCCCCCCCCCCCCCCCCCCAATCAAGTCCCACAGCATCCCCTACTTTCCCCGATCTCTCCCTGCCCCTCATCCAACCCATGCACACACACTCTATTTCTCCCACCTTCCCCCAACCACCAACACTCTCTCACACACTCTCCTTCTCCCTACCTCATACCCTTCACTCCAGCTGTGGGATTCAATCGTGCAGAAAGAGGGATTTAAGTGCATGCTGTGTTTTGAACGTACCAAGAACTTGCAAACGCTGAGATTCCGATCAACACCGGACCGGCGCAATTGCATAGCTTCAAACCTTCAGCTTCTTCTTCTCGTGCAGTGACCCAATTGGGGGGAATTGGGCAACACTCAGAACAGCAAGAATCGCAGCGACGTAGTTCACAATATTCGATACAACTGACAGAGCTTGCATAGATGGCATGAGCGGTGCAAGCGCGAGAGTGTGCAGGGGGACGGAATGGCCATGGCAATCTGAACGAAGTCAAATAAATCGCAACAACTGGGTGCCAACCACGACAAATGCGATGAGATGGCATGGAGAAAGAGCGCATGCGTGAGATGAATGGTGGCAAAGATCGCAGGCGGAAGTGGATATATGCTTTGGCTTCCCGCAGATTCTGACTTGCGATGGATGCGATTCAAAATTTCTGCCAGTCCGACTGACTGATCGCGTCACCTTCCGTTGTGCGCAGCGACAGGTCTTTTGATGCAAGGGAAAGATCTTGCAGAGACGCATTGGGTAAATCTTGTGGGAAGACGGACTGTTGCGCTGCCGTAAACTGGTGGATGGACGCAGGCGGGGAAATGAGAAATCGGGCGGGATGCGCAACAAGAAGAATACGCAGGAGGCGGAGGTCGCATTAGGCAGAATTCACAGGGGGCTAAATAAGGCAGAAGTTGATGCAGGAGGGATTATAATAAAAGCGGGAAATGACTGGGCGTGAATTGGCTGGACGGAAATTGGCTGGGCGGGAAGTCGATTACGCGATGACACCACCGCGACCACGACCATGATTTCTTTATACATATAGATATATGTGAGGATGACTCATACATGGCTTTTATATATTTACTCATACTCAGAGATAAGCCAACTGTAAATAAAGAGATAAAGAAGATTATGCAAAAGACGTGTTGACAAACAAAAAAAGCAAACAACACACTATGAGCAGACAAACTATGAACAGACAATATACCATTAGATGAACTATTCGTCCCATTAGGAATTCAGACAACCAAACAACACACAATGACTAGATACTGGGCTATAAACTAATGAATTGGCAAAGTCGATGAATATAAGTCGGACAAACAAATTGAAGAACAAATTAGAATGAACTCATACGCAGCATTAGCATATGAGGTGATACTCTCATGATATATCAAATACTTGTATGCATATTGTATGTAAAAATACCGTTCTCATATGTATATGCATGTAAAGCTTATGTGTGCATGTTGTATGTGTACGTATTGTATGTGTACATCTCTTATGAGCACATCTCACGTATTCAAAAGGATCATTGAGAACTGTGTGTCACACATGCACAGCTGGTTGGCTGTTGGAAATCGCACTTGTCACACATGTCACACATGTCAAACATTCACAGCTGGTTGGCTGTTGGAAATCGCACTTGTCACACATGTCAAACATGCACAGGTGGGTGGCTGTTGGAAATCGCACTTGTCACATATGTCACACATGTCACACATGCACAGGTGGGTGGCTGTTGGAAATCGCACAGGATCAGTTCTTGTCATGGACCGTCGATGTGGGACGTCGGTTTTCTCATGGAGAGCCCACGACATGGAGGTCACATCACTCGCGTCTCACACGTCGCATTCATTGCTCTCCACCTCTCGTGACCGACACCTCAAGGTGGGTGGGCTGTTGGATTGGCGGTGTTTGTTAGAGGAAGGGGGAGGAGAGGGGGTGAAAGTTAACATGGTGATCGTACAGGATCGGATTGATTGCCATAGACCGACGATGTGGGACAGTCGCTGCACCAGAATTTCAAGATTCCAGATGACATGATATCATATAATATAGAATAGAAAGGAATATAAAATATAATAGAATATAAAATATAATAGAATTGAGAATGTAATAGAATAGAAAATAGAATAGAATATAAAATAGAATAGAATTGGGAATATAATAGAATAGAAAATAGACAGACAAACAAAGTAAATAACTGAAACAAACCAGCACTGAAATATGTACCCCTATGACTAAACTCTCATTCCAGGTCCGGGACCTGCGAAAGAGTGGTGGCCCTTCATTTTCCCGATCCTCTTCTGCCGTTGGCCTGGGAGCTTCCTCAGCTCAGTTGCTGTACCAGAACTTCATGATTCCCAATCAAGTAGCACAGACAAATTAGAGTTTGGCCCCAGTGCAAGCAAACGAGCTGGCCCCCTCAACCTCACGCCTCGTAATAAGGCGTCCTATGTATTTATTTATTTATTTATTTATTTATTTATTTATTTATTTATTTATTTATTATTTATTTATTTATTTATTTATTTATTTATTTATTTATTTACAATGTATCATAGACACACAAATAAAGTAAATAACTGAAACGGGCCATGAATGAAATGTCCATCCCTTTTATAAACCCATCCTACCAGGTGTGGGATTTGCGAAAGAGTGGTGGCCCTTTGTTTTCCCGATCTTCTTCTGCAGCTGGCCTGGGAGCTTCCTCAGCCCATTCGCTGCACCATAACTTCAAGATCCCCAATAAAATAAGTAACACACAAACATTAAATATGTGAAGGAAACAAACCATCAATTATGAATAAACCCCTATTATAAACACCTCGATCTAGGTGTGGGATCTGCGGAAGAGTGGTGGCCCTTCATTTTCCCGATCTTCTTCAGCAGCTAGTCTGGGAGCTTCCTCAGCTCAGTCGCTGCACCAGAATTTTAGCATTCCCGACAATGAGTTTTCCACCTTTGCACACTTGGAGGCTGGTTCTGATGAGGCATCGAACAGCTTCGGAACCTTCGGAATGGCGCCTAGCTCTGCCCCTCTATTGTCGCACCGGTATGTATACATGTATATATATAGATATGTATGATGCCATAGGCTGTTGCAGGTTTCCGTAGTTGATCTTATAGGGTTAACCAGCTTCGGTAGCGTCGGAATGGCACCAATCTCTGCACCTCTACTGGCCCACAGGTATGTAGATATGTAGCTTACCATAGGCTGTCATGGGTTTCATTAAAGCCTACAAGGTTTCAGTAGGCTATTTTTTAGGGGCAAATCCCTTTAGCCTATTTGGCCTTCCCCTGGATTGTAACATACATATATATATACATACATACATAAATACATACATACATACAAACACACATACATACACACATACATACATACACACATACATGCACACATACATGCATACATACATACATACATACATACATACATACATACATACATACATACATACATACATACATACATACATACATACATACATACATCTATGTATATGTAGACATACATGGATTCCCGCATGCCGACGCTAGCTGGCTATCGACTAAATTAGCGGGTTACTAATAGCGTATCACCCAACTCCCCACCCTGGCTATCGGCTGAATTAGCGGGGTACTAATAGCGTATCTTGACTGAGCCGACTTCGAGTGCGTACAATTCAAATTCCCAGTTGAGTTTTCAGCTTGCAACTTCCACTCCTCCGCATCAAGATTACACCTGCGCACCATCGCCCTTTCCGCCCTGTCCGCTCTATCCTGCGATACCCTACCCTACCCTGCGATTCGCGTTCCGGAACAGGCTCCCGCATCATGCCTGCCAGAATTTAATAACTCCTTGGTCGACTTCGTCCTGAACAGACTCTTAGATGGCGCTCGGACTGTAAGTGTACAACCTATTGCTTCTCGAGGCCGTCATGCAGCACCAAACAGCGATATTAGATGCTAGAGGAGCCGCTAACACTGCGAGCCGTCGAGCAAGGCGAGGTCGCCTGAGCGTTGAGGAAATGAACGAGATTAACAAGCGTCAACGTCTTGCCCGTGCTGCTGACCCACTACGGTGCGGGGCTGTTAACGAGGCCCTGCGAATTCAGCATTAGCGAGGTTGACCAGATGTAAAGCGAAGATTTCCAAACTGGGCCAATGCACCTGAAGAAGCTGCACGTTTGTAGCTTTGCAATCGTGCAGAACCGGTGCTTTTGGCGTGATCGGAATCAGAGGGTTCGCATTTTTTGTCTGTTCAATACACAGCCTGCAATTTCCGCACGATCACAGCCCACAGCTTGAGTGCAGTGTACGAGGTAGGGATAAGGGAGGTAAGTGTGTGAGAGATTCAGTGGTTCAGGAAAGGGAAGGTGGAGGGGACGGGGGTAGTGCGTGTGGATGGGGTGGGGATAGGGGCAGGGAGAGGTCAGAAAAAGTAAGGGATACTGTTGGTCTGGCTAGGGGTGGGTTGGAATGGTAGGGGTGGTAGGGGTCGGGGGCCACAGCTTAAGTGAAGGGGAAGAGGAAGGGAGAGAGGTGTATGTGGGTGCGGGGGGGGGGGGGGGGGGGGGGGGGTATAGAGTACGGAAGAGAGGGGGGCATGCTTTATATATTTCAGTTGCAAATGGGGAAATATTTTGACTGAGTGCATGTGAAGGGAGAGAGGGTGTGTGTGTGTGGGGGGGGGGGAGGGGGGGGGGGGGGGGGGGGGGGGGGGGCAGACAAGGGACTGACCCCTTCTGTAACTCTGAGCAGGCCAATGGACCTGGGTGGATGGGGGGTGGCCACCGGCCACACGGGCAATGTATTAGTACATACAAACATACATACATACATACATACATACATACATACACACATACATATATATATATATATATATATATACGTAGACATACATGGATTTCTGATAAAAGTTCGCGAACCCCAAGCTGGCGCTAGCTGGCTTTCAACTTAATTAGCGAGTTACTAATAGAGTAACAGCGATTCACCCAACTACCCACCCTGGCTATCGGCTGAATTCGCGGGTTAGTAATAGCGTATCTCCCCTCCCCACCCAGATTTCGGAAGAAAGAGCAGATGAATCTTCTTCCGCATTTGATCTGAGCGCCACTATAGACCAAGGATGGCGCTCAGACTCATTGTCTACAATTTTTTGCTACTCGATGCATGCATGCGCACAATCAACCAGATTAAAGCAGACGGGCGACGAATACAGCCAGCAAATTTCTCGATGCGGTCTTCTGCTCATGCTCCATGATGCGTGCCAGCAGTCCTAATGGACATGAGGGCGCGCAACACCGCCAGCCAGCGCTCAAAGTGAGCTTGCCAGAGCAGGACAGAAAGGGCTAACAATTAATTTCACCAGCTTGTGAGTAATTGCAATTTCTTCACATCCTCATGCTTATTTTCTCCGCCTGCGAGCGTTGCCACCATTCATTTCACGCATGCGCACTTTCCCCATGCCTGTGCATCAATTGTGTCATGTTTGGCACCCAGTGGATGCGAGCAGCCATTTCCTTCCCATTTCTCTCACTTGGACCGCTCATCCTATCTATGCAATCTCTTTTCTTTGCATCGATGATCGAGCCATGCAATCCAGCGTTGGCGTAGAGCAGATGCTGCTAACCCACAGCAGCGCGCGACTTACAACCAGCCAACCAGGCCAGGCGGAAAGCTCATGCAACCAGTCCTGAAAATAAACGCCAGGTTAATAATCAGACAATACGTGAACCTCGTGCTGCGAGGCAGGCTGCCGCGCGCAATTTGCAATATAGCATCCTCTGCATCAACGTCATGCCATCGCATTGTCTGGTCGGCAGGCAATTATTGTGAGATATTTTTGAATTTCTTCAGACCTCAACTGGCATTACCTACCCTACACGATATGGCCCTTGCACCCCTCATCCAATATCTTTTCAGTGTTGCAAGCATTGATACATCGGTTGCTTAGTATGTTGCGATATAAGACTGGCTATTATTTCCTGGTTAAAACAACAGCTGCAGACCCAACTATGTTTCGCGCAAAGAAGAAAATGCAGGTATGTCGCTTTGTGATTGCGCAAGCCCGGTATTCTCAGCGGGGTCGGCTTTCGCAAGCTATTGGCAGGTTGGATCCGCAGCCTGCTCTTTATCCACTTTGTATGTCTGCATGATCTAGGCCCACAGCTGGAGTGGAAGGAATGAGGTAGGGAGAAGGGGATAACGCATGCGAGCCGGTGGTTCGGGAAAGAGACGGTGGGGGGGAGGATCGAGGGTGGCCCACCATGGGTGGAAATGACTGGGGTGAGGGGAGGGGGGAGAAAGAGAAAGAGTATTGATGGGGTGGGAGGGGGGAAGGGGGGGCATGCGTTGGGGGAAATATCTTGACTGTGTGTATGCCAAGGGGAAGATGAGGGGTGCGGGTGGCATAGGGGAGTACATACAAGGACGTAACCCGTTACCCAGACCAGAACCCAGGGCCTGGGTGGAGGGTGGCTACCGTACTGCGATGTTTTGTAAATAGTAGGGGGCCCTGGCGGGTCCCCTGGAGGTCGGCCCCGGGGGTGGGGCAAGGAACACGATGGCTTCTGGGTTTGTAGTTCAGTTGTTGGATGTTGAAAATGTGACTAAGTTGCCCACGTGGGTATGCCAAGGTGAAACGCCGTGCAGCGAGATACATTTGCTAATTGCAATTGCCAACAACTTGAATGTTTGAAAGATTTAACGTAGATTGTCATGTTATGTTTTATGTCTGGGCTTGGTATCCAATGGTATGCTTGTACTGGTACAAATTGGAGAACTGTGGGAGAGCCGTCATGTATATGTCATTTATTGTAGCAGGTGTGTGAATGCAGTTGAGGCGGATGCCTTCTTTCTTCTGCTGTTTCTGATGGATGTGAAACATGGCTTCCTTGTGTCTACGATGAGAGCTTGTTAGTCAGCTGTTGTGTTGGACATGCTCCAGGTCCCTCGATTGAGTCCACAGGACAGGAGGGAAACGACAAAATGAAAACACCGCGTCTGCGGTCCTCAACCCTGAGATCCTTACGCGAGGAGTGCTCTCCGGGGCAAGCTTTCGGCAGCAGGCTGGTGCCCAAAGTGCACCATTCCGCAGGTACAGCAACTCCCAAGGAAGTTGAGAAGCGAAGTTGCTTCGACCATTGGAGTTGCTTTGCGGATATTGAACTTGCTTTCAGACTATTTAAACTGCTTTGCGACTATTGGACGTGCGAGGCTTTGCATGTACTGGTGTTGCAACTATTCAACTTGCCTCGCGAATTCAACGCATGACAGAACATACTACCATGCAAGGTACACGGGTGGGCAAACAATTTGCAGAGAAGTTGTGGCACGATGTTGCGTATTGGACTTGCGACCATGCAAACTGCTTTGCAAGTATCAAGCTGCAAAACTTGCGTATACCGGGATAGCAACTGTTCATCGAGGACAGAGAAGTTACAAAGGTGAAGGAGAACAACGATAGAATCGAGCACGACTCGCTTAGACTGCAGAGTACTGATTTGACCGGCTGATTTGACCGGCGTTCTTGGGAAATGTGAAGATTTGAAGATGTGAAAAAACAGCACGATATCGGCTAAGTATAGCATAGGTCTGTCCCCCTAAGGGGGCCGACCAACTAAGAGCTTAAATTGTCCTTGTGTGTGTGTGGTAGGGGGGGGGGGGGGGGGGGGGGGGGGAGGGGGGGGGGGGGGGGGGGGGGCTCCAGCCACACGGGCAATGTACTAGTACATACATACATACATACATACACACAGTACACCTATAATCCTCTTACAATGCACTTGCAGGCATACTGGCCCTCGAGAAGGACTGTACGGATTGACTGTGCACAATGGATCCGTGTTGCTCTACTCAGGTATGGTCGATCGTCAAGGGAGAGGTGGAAAGGGGGAGGGGGGGGGGGGGGGGGGGGGGCGTTTTGTTCTCCAAGTCTGAGGATGGCATTTGTTGTACCATTTTTGTTCCACCCCTGGGGTGCACTTCGGGTCTGTCTTGTTGTACTCATGTATGGTCAGTTGTCGAGGGAGACGTGGAAAGGAGGGGAGGGGGAGGGAGGGAGGGGCGCTTTGTTCAGCAGCTATGAAGATGGTAAATTAGCCCAGCAGGGGTTGGGGGGGGGGGGGGGGGGGGGGGGGGGAGGTCATCACTCGGCAATTATGAGGATGGTGTGAATCGTCTCGGAAACCAAGCCTAATAATCACTCAATCAAAGGAGTTATATTTCTCCTGCCTTTGCATTTTTATTTGCATGTCCCATCTTGGGCGTGGTGAGTCCTCATCAACAATGCCCCATGTGTATATTTAAGGACCAAAAACAAGTATAGGATGTATCCAAGGATATATATATATATATATATATATATATATATATATATATATATATACATATATATATATATATATATATATATATATATATATATATATATATATATATATATATATATATCGTGTACGCATCGGGTTTTCGGATTTATATATTGTGTACGCAGGTCCCAATCTGTACGTGGTGCGTCCTCATCCACAATGCCCCATGTGTATATTTAACATTCATGTGTGTATGTTCCAATCCAGGGAGTGGCCACTTTGGCTAAAGGGGCTTGCCCAACCTCAAACAATCGGGATTAACTCTAGATATGTAGGAAGGGATTGTCGAAACAAACACTGGGTGAACTGGTCCCAGATTTCCAAGAGGGGCTCATCCACAGAAACGCTGGGTGACCTGGTCCCAGATTTCCAAGAGGGGCTAATTGAAAGAAACACTGGGTGAACTGATCCCCATCAAAGTGTAAGCACGAGCCCCTTGTGTACGTTGAACATACTTATATGCTATTTCATTGTGTACACAGGTCCTAACCTGGGTGTAGTGAGTCTAACTGGCAGTGGTCAGTCGATGCCTGATGGGAACAGCTCAGCAACATCCGCTTGCGCCTTCACTCGCGTGCGCAACGCTCGGGGTGGGCGTGACTCAGCTGTCATCACCAGCATTGGGCTGCTGCCTTGTTGCAAGCTGCTGGTCTTGGGCAATGAGGATGGACTGGTTAAAATATGCAAGTGAATACTCGAGGTGGGCGTGACTCAGCTGTCATTACCAGCATTGAGCTGCTGCCTTCTTGCAAGCTGCTGGTCTTGGGCAATGAGGATGGACTGGTTAAAATATGCAAGTGAATACTCGAGGTGGGCGTGACTCAGCTGTCATTACCAGCATTGAGCTGCTGCCTTCTTGCAAGCTGCTGGTCTTGGGCAATGAGGATGGGCTGGTTAAAATATGCAAGTGAATATGCCGGTGCCTGTCTGGGTGGACGCTCATCTTGCATGCAGTTGGTCTTGGGGAATGAGGATGGGCGGGTCAAAGTATGCAAGTGAATGCTCGAGGTGGGCGTGACTTGGATGTCATCAGTAGCATGGGGCTGCTGCCCTGTTGCGAGCTGCTGGTACTGGGGGACACTGTTTTTCTTTGTGCGACGTGTCATTCCATCGCTGCATGGTGACGCATGGGTCTGGCTAGACAGAAATCCCTCCCCCCCACCCACCCACCCACCCCCCGAACCCCCCAGGCTCCGCGCTTTGCTCTCCAAATGTTACGGGGGGCAGCGCGTCGCACTGGGGTCGCACCAAGTCGCTCAATTTGCGACGCCTCGCACGCATTGATTTTTATAGGCACGATTAAATGTTTTTTGCACGCTTTTAATGTTTATTTTATAATTTTGCCATCGTTTACTCAGGTTTGGTTAATGTTTTCGAATTCTGAAACCTTGGCTGAAGCATCGTGCATGCGCGATACTTCCTGTTTCTAAGCGATCGATGGCTTGGCTGAAGCATCACGCTGCAAGCTTCTTATTGTATCGGACGTTGCAGACTGTTGGCTCGGGCATCGTTCAGCTGATTAGTTGGAATTGTTTTGGTACTTTTCGGTATTGGCACCAGACTGACACGTCATTCGTTTAAATGTACGTTGGTATTTAATCCGTGTGTTACAAAATCCTGCAACCCTAACCTTGTTTGGGTTCGATACAGCCCTTTGGCTATCGATATTAGAGGCTCGGACGATGTTAGGTCTACACACATGCTACTATAAGCCAACTTATAATTCGAATTCCAGGTATTCACGAATGCCGTCAGAGGAAAACCACCTGGGTCTAGAAACAAGTCAACATACCGGTATTATGTACCGTAAATGTAACTTTGATTTATAACCGACAAACAGATCCCTGGTACCATGTATAGAAATCCCAGCAGAATCATAAGCTAAGTCAGTTAGTCAGCCATAAACAGAATCGTAATAAAATTCAGCCATAAAGGCTAACTCGTAATCCAGATCAGCCATAAACAGAATCGTAATTCAAGTCAGCCATACAGGCTAAACCAGTGAAATAAAAAAGAAACTAGGGCTAGTGTGCAAGATACAGGTAGGCACGTGATGTATAAAAGTATGTTACAGTCCAGAGGTAGGCCCAATAGGCTAAAGGAACTTGCCCAAGCGTGATACTGTGATAGGAAGGGCTAAAAGAAAAAGCATTGATGAATTGAACCCCAAAAAATCGTTTTGCCAACGGGGACCCTGAGTTCGTGCTACAGTTCCAATTAACAAAAAAAAATCCTCGGCGAATAACGGACTTTCTAATATGAAATGCATTTCACTTTCTACCACTCTTCCACTGTCAACCACCATATCACAGCACCTGCAAATTCTGCCACGACAGGTGGTACTCCTTTCTGACTCAATATTTAAGTTGTGAGATCGAAGACATAGTCTTGCTATGCATTTGATATCATCCTAATAATTTAATAAGTTAGTTAATGTGGAACTATGGTTTCTATCCGCTGACATCATCCAATTCGCATATACACGATACAGGTAGGCAAGTTATGTGGAGAGCAGTAAGTCCATTTTACATATGATACAGTCCAGCCTAACCTGCTGCTTTATTGCTTGTACCCTGCGATTTGGATGATGGATGTAAGCTACAGTATGTAACCCCCTCTCCTCCTGTTAGCTCGGACGGTAGGTAGGCCAGCACCACCTACACCGGGACGCGAGACCTACACCCGCACCCGGGGCCCGCCGGGGCCTACACCGGCCTACACCCCCACGACGCGACGAGACAGCTAGGGTCGCGAGTCTACCGTTTCGCCACCATGGCATGTGTCACATGTGATGGCAGGCACTCGAGGCAGGTTACATCGGAACGGTAGACGAAGGAGACGAATATGGGCCTTATCATCTACGAGTTCGAGCCCCAGCGTCGAGGTTTATGCTCATAGAAAATAAGATCGCGCCATACACTTTCTACGGTCTTACGTTCATCACCAACGAGAATATCCTGCTAATTGTAGCCTCTCTACAGCTCTCTACCATGTAATAGAAGGTAATCGCCCGGAGTCCCGTGACTACTGGTCCCACACGCGCGCTTGATACCGCCATCAACGGGCTTTGCAGCCCGTAAGCCACCTGCTCATTATTCCCCTATCAGCACGGCACCCCTTCTGGTAACAGGCAAAACATCCAAGCTTGTGACGGGGGTGTTCTAGGTTAGGTGCGGTGTTTTCATTACACGTAATGACAACAAGTTTGTTGCATGTCGTGCGCTACATACCTTGGGGTTTTAACCGGAGGATAGATTTGGGGGGTGGGAGTGGGGTGGGGCTAGGGCTGCTGGCTGGTGGGTTACTTGCATCTATATGGTTTCTTGGCTTACCCCTTAAGATCCTGAATTGAGCGGGAGGTGCTCATCATTATATAACGATCATCATATTCTTATCAGCATCTCATCATCATCTTATTCTTGTAGTCACATACTAATCAATAGCATATACTCATTATTATCTACTCATCATCATCCATCCATCATTATATTATCATAATCTAATCGTCATCCATCCATCAATATATTATCATCATATACTCATAGTATGATCATCATCATATACTCATCATCAGCATAGACTCATAAATTCATCTCCATCATCATCCTTAGCAGCAGCAGCAGCAGCATTATCATCATCAGCAGCAGCAGCATCCTCATCCTCATCACCATATACTCATCGTCGTACACTTAACACAATTTATTCATCCTCATCGTCTACTTATCATTGTATGATTATCACTATATACTCATGATCATCCTTTACTCATCCTCATCGTCTACTTATCATTTTGTTCTTATCACTATGTACTCATGATCATCCTAAAGTCATCCTCATCCTCTACACATCATTGTCTTCTTATCACAACATAATCATGGTCATCCTTAAGTCATCATCATCATGTACTTATCATTTTATTCTTATCACTATATACTCATGATCATCCTTTACTCATCATCTTGCACTTATCATCGACAAATGCGCAGGTTGCAGAGAGACTGAGCTGCAGACCACTTGTCGACGAGCATGGGGGAAAATAGGAACTGGCGACGAAGGAGACATCACCAGCCCCAAACAGGAACTCCAACGCTTACTCCAGGGCCGCCTATTAGTTCCGGACATGAGCTGGAGATTCCTGAAATGTCCGAGATGGAGCTGGACCAGCCGGAGCTACCCAAGCTCCAGCCTGCAGCTCCGTGTGCACCAGCTGGAGCTGCAGACTGCAGCAAAACACAACTGGACCACGACTGCTCTGAACATGAGCTGGAGCTGCCCGAGCTGGAGCTGCCTGAGGTCCAGCCTGCAGCTCCGTGTTCACAGGCTGGAGCTGCAGGTTGGAGTGGAACACAACTGGACCACGACCGGACCACACCTGGACCACAACTGCTCCAGCCCACAACTCCTGTGGCAGCTCCAGCTCCAGCCCGCAGCTCAAGCCTGCAGCTCCAGCCTGCATCTCCAAACAACAGCTCCAGCCCGTCACTTCAAACCATAGCTTCAGACCAGTGCGAACATGCAAGAGGGGTGAGGGGTGATGGTCAGGACCATGCATCTGTCAATGAGTTGACAATGCATGACGAGCAAGGAGACACGAGAGGGAGGGGCTTGTCAGAAGATGATTCCAATCTAGAAAGTCCAAGGCTTACACCACCACCACCACCACCACCACCACCACCACCTAACGTGGCAACACATGAGGAGCTGGGAGACAAGAGAGGGAGGGGCTCGTCAGAAGATGATCCCAAACCAGAAAGTCCAACGCTTACACCAGAAAGTCCAACGCTTACACCAGAAAGTCCAACGTATACACCAAGCAGTCCAACGCATGCACCAAGCAGTCCAACGTATGCACCAACAAGTCGAACGTATACACCAAGCAGTCCAATGTATGCACCAACAAGTCCAACGCATGCACCAAGCAGTCCAAAGTATACACCAACAAGTCCAACGTATACACCATCATCACCGCTGCCGTCACCATCACCTATGGATTCCAGCCATCGATCCCGTGCCAACTTGGAAACACATCCCATGCATGCATCAATGGAAGCTGCTGGTAATGCCTCAGTCGGTCCTGTTGGTACCGGTACTGCTGGTACTGCCCCAGCCGTTAATATCCTTGTGGGCGACAAATGTATCGTCGGAAATAGAAAACGACGCAGAGGGCGTTGGAACTGCTCTGCTCATGCCGTCCATGAACTGCATTGATCACATGATTTCAAAGCACCCAGCGTTTGCCCAGGCAGCCATGCAGAGTGGGTGTGCGAAACTACCCCTTGGCAGCAATGAAGTTGATGGCTTCCTGGCCGTGGGTGACAGTGTGAGAGTCAACATACGTCTGGATGCTGAAGGTTGTCTGCAGGCGTCAGCTCCTCGCCTGCTAGTATTGCACTGGAACGCAAGGGGACATATTCCTACCACACGTGCGTCATCTGACCTGGCCGAACTAGTGCGGAATGTGAACCCAAGACAGAACACAGACTTGCAGCTTCTCACGCGAATCCTGAGTGCGCAGGGAGTAAGCGTCCAAGTAAGTCAGCTGAATACATATGTGAATGTATAAAGACATGCAAGCACACAAGTTGCTTTGCATACATGTATTCATGTATAACTCCATATATACATACATACATACATACATACATACATACATACATACATACATACATGTTACATACTGGTACGTATGTAAATCTATGAATACCCACCCACTCACCCACCTAATGATTTGTCCTGACCCACTCTGTGGCACTTTAACACCGGCAGGCTGTGGAGGAGCTTGTGAAACGTGTCTGTGTGGCCCTCTGCAACAAGACGCAGTGCTTAAGGGCATTGCAGGTGCAGCATGCTGTCATCAGCTCATCCTTCTTAACCAACCAGCCAACGAACTAACCACCCACCCACCACCCACATACCCACTCACAGCAGGTGCAGCATGCTGTCATCAGCTCATCCTTCTTAACCAACCAGCCAGCTAACTAACTAACCAACCAACCAACACCTACATACCCACCCACTGCAGGTGCAGCGTGCTGTCATCAGCTCATCCTTCTTAACCAACCAGCTAACTAACTAACCAACCAACCAACACCTACATACCCACCCACTGCAGGTGCAGCGTGCTGTCATCAGCTCATCCTTCTTAACCAACCAGCCAGCTAACTAACTAACCAACCAACCAACACCTACATACCCACCCACTGCAGGTGCAGCGTGGTGTCATCAGCTCATCCTTCTTAACCAACCAGCCAGCTAACTAACTAACCAACCAACCTGCCAGGTAATCAACCAACGAACTGCCACGCACCTACTCACCCACTCCAGGATGAGCTGTCATCAGTTCATCCCATTTAACCAACCAGCCAACTAACCACCCAACCACCAACCACCTACCTACCGACTCCAGGATGAGTTGTCATCAGTTCACCCCATTTTACCAACCAGCCAACTAACCACCCACCCACCTACCTACCGACTCCAGGATGAGCTGTCATTAGTTCATCCCATTTAACCAACCAGCCAACTAACCACCCAACCACCTACCTACCAACTCCAGGGTGAGCTGTCATCAGTTCATCCCATTTAACCAACCAGCCAACTAACCACCCAACCACCTACCTACCGACTCCAGGGTGAGCTGTCATCAGTTCATCCCATAAAACAAACCAGCCAACTAACCACCCAACCACCTACCTTCCGACTCCAGGGTGAGCTGTCATCAGTTCATCCCATTTAACCAACCAGCCAACTAACCACCCAACCACCTACCTACCGACTTTAGGGTGAGCTGTCATCAGTTCATCCTGTTTAACCAACCAGCCAACTAACCACCCAACCACCAACCACCTACCTACCGACTCCAGGGTGAGCTGTCATCAGTTCATCCTTCCTTACCAACCAATTCGCCCCGCCCCTCACTCTGCGGCACTCAAACACCGACAGGTTGTGGAGGAGCTTGTGCAACATGTCTGTGTGGTCCTCTGCAACAAAGCGCAGCGCTTGCGGGCACTGCAGATGCAGCGAGCTGTCATCTGTTCCTCCTTCCTCACCCCAAAGGGCAGCCTATGCGAACACTTGCCTAGCTTGTCGCCGGAGCTGCATCTCCAAGTGCGTTCCATTATCGGCACCCTATGCTCTCTGGACCACCATTGCGCACGCCTGCTGGTGCATGTCACCACCGAATTGGCCCCGCATCTGCCTGACGCCACTGCCTTTGTCACCAGCTTACTGCGAGCTGCGCTGCCTCTGCACATCAGCGACCCTTTGTCCTCCTTCGCATGGTGGCAGCTGCCAAACACGCCTCTCACACAGGAGATTGCCTTTGTGCAAACTAGCAGCTCCACGCAGCTAGACACGCTACCGTGCGTCCTTGTGGGCAAGCCGTACCCCAGCATCGAGGCATACGTCGACACATACATGAGGCTACACAGGTAACACCATACATACATACACACACATACGCACACATACACGCACACACGCACGCACGCACACATGAGGCTACACAGGTAACACCATAATACATACACACCCATACACACACATACACGCACGCACGCACACATACACACACGCATGCACACACATACATGAGGCTGCACAGGTAACATAATACATACATACACACACACATACACACACATACACGCACGCACGCACACATACACACACGCATGCACACACATACATGAGGCTGCCCAGGTAACACATTACATACATACCCACACACGCATACGCACACATACACTCACGCAGGCACACACAAATGAGGCTAAACATGTAGCATAATACATACGCACACATACACGCACACACACACATACACACACGCACGCACAAACACATGCACAAACGCACGCACACACACGCACACACACTCACGCACACACGCATGAGGCTACACAGGTAAGACGATTTGTTGGGGCCCAGTTTATCAGTGCTTGTTTTCATATCGTCGTACCCCTCCCGAATAGAGTGGGTGTGGCCAGGGGGGCGCTAAAAAGTTGCTCGTGCACTGCACGTCGAAATCGGGGCCTAAAGGGGTCGTACGCCCCAAAACCAGCAGGGAAAGAAAACGAAAAATGTATCTGGGTGGGGTAGATATCGACCCCTCAAAAAGGGGGGGGGGGGGGGGGGGGGGTCCGGCGACTTCCAGAAATTTCCTCTGGTGAAAACTGTTAGAGGCCAAAACTTCCTCAGGACTAGGTCTCTGATAGAATTAAGCAGACCTATGAAACAAGCTCGATGAGATCTTTCTGAATCCGCGCTTATTTCCGACAACAAGTAAATCTGGAGGCGAGGTCCACTAGATCCAAGTCGAGGCACCTTGGTGACCTGGCAGATCCTCATTCATGGGTCGAGCTGGTTTCAGAAATATCCTCGCAACTTTCTCACCAGACGGAATCTGACGAAGTTAAGCATACCCATGAAACTAGTTTGACAAGAGCATTCCGAATCAACACTTGTTTTCGAGAATGAGTAAATTTGTCGAGGTGGTGCTCGAGTAGTGACCTCCACAGGTTCCAAGTACACCAAGTGTGAAAGTTGGGCCAAACCAGAAACTCAGTATTTCCTCCCCAAACTTCTTGAGTATATGGAGGGTACTTAGGCATGTAACTTAGGCTTAACACAACCTTCAAATTGTGAAACACCAAAACTGACTGGCTCAGCTTAGAATCAGGGCTAGGAAAGGGTGCTTGCTTGATAATGTTGTCAAACTTTGCTCAAATCCAAATGTAAGACCACAAATGGATAGAGCTCGTCGAGGGGATCACTATAGACCCTACTTTGACCCCCTAATTATAATTCCTGAAGGAGATATGGGTCTTTTGGTGGGGGCAGGGGGGGGGGGGGGGGGGGGGGGGGGGGGTAGGCAGATTTAAAAAACTTCCGACATGGGTATATGAAAAAAACTTCCTAGCGACCCCCCGGGTGTGGCATTCTCTTTTTTATTGGGTGTGGCGTAGGATGTGGCAACCGGAGCACGAGAACTCCCCGATGGATGGGCGAAGGAGGGTAGGCAGTGGGGTGTGGGATGGGCGAAGGGGGGTAGGCAGTGGGGTGTGGGATGGGCGAAGGGGAGTAGGCAGTGGGGTGTGGGATGGGCAAAGGGGGGTAGGGAGTGGGGTGTGAAATGGGCGAAGGGGGGTAGGCAGTGGGGTGTGAAATGAGCAAAGGTTTTTTTTTGTATCGTCGTGCCCCTCCTGAATCGAGGTTGGGCGGGGTGTAAGGCTTAACACACTCACAATACAGCTCGTTGTTTCACTGTTCAGGTGCAGTGGTGTAAGCAAGTGAATAGCATGAGACATCAGCTTTAAATACCTCTTCTTCTTCTTCTTCTTCTTCTTCTTCTTCTTCTTTCAAGTTCAGTGGTGTAAGCAAGTTTACAGTATGAGCCGCCAGCTGGTGCTAAAAGAGCTCCGAGGCAACTACGGCAGAGTGATTCCCTCCCTCCCTCCCTCCCTCCCTCTAGCCCGCCCTCCCTCCCTCCCTCCCTCCTCCCCGCCCTCCACCCTCCCTCTCGCCCTCCCTCCCTCCCTCCCTCCCTCCCTCCCTCCCTCCCTCCCTCCCTCCTTCCCTCCCTCCCTCCCTCCCTCCCTCCCTCCCTCCCTCCCTCCCTCCCTCCCTCCCTCCCTCCCTCCCTCCCTCCCTCCCTCCCTCCCTCCCTCCCTCCCTCCCTCCCTCCCTCCCTCCCTTCCTCCCTCCCTCCCTCCCTCCCTTCCTCCCTCCCTCCCTCCCTCCCTCCCTCCCTCCCTCCCTCCCTCCCTCCCTCCCTCCCTCCCTCCCTCCCTCCCTCCCTCCCTCCCTCCCTCCCTCCCTCCCTCCTTCCTTCCTTCCTTCCTTCCTTCCTCCTCCCCCCCCCCCCCCCCCCCCCCACACACACACACAACACAACACAGTCACACACACAGGTGCAGTGGTGTAAGGCAGCGAGCAGCATGAGGCCTCAGGAGGTGCTAAGGCAGCTCCAGGCCAACTACAGCCGGGCTCTTCTGATAGAGAACTCTGTGTCGTCTCTGTCGTGCACGTCGGTGCTAGATACGCTGCGCACACTATGGGCACCTGGATGCCCTCTCGAGCTGTCCTTCTCAGAGGTAATCGACCAATAGATTCGCTAATACAACATGCATACAAATATAACGATTACAATGATAATGTATTTGAAAAATGATAGATCCCTGCTGCATATGTGTCATCTCTGTCCTGCACGTCCGTGCTAGATACGCTGTGCAGACTATGGGCACCTGGATGCCCTCTTGAGCTGTCCTTTTCACAGGTAACTGACAAACGAATGCATTCAGTATTTTAAAATGAATAAAAATAGAATGATTGCAAATAGAATAAATATAAATATAGATAATACAAATATATTGATTACACATAATTATTAAAAAAATTATGATTAAAAATAGAATGATTGCAAATATAATGATACAAATGATAAATCCTTGTCTTCTCTGTCATGCAAATCAATGCTAAATACGCTGCGCACACTATGGGCACCTGGATTTTCTCTGTGGAGCTGTCCTTTTCACAGGTAACTGACGAAATGTATCCATTATTTTAAAATGTATAAAATGATGCAAAGCATTTTGTCTAAAATCCCCTTCTCACAGGTAACTGACCAATTGATTTAGATTGAAAAAATGAATAAAATTATACATGTTGAAAAATATGAAGATAGAAAAAAAAATCCGTGCCACCATTATCTAGCACCTCTGTGATGGATATGCTGCGTACACTATGGGCAACTGGATGCCCTGTCGAGCTGTCCTTTTCACTGGTAACTGACAAACAAATGTATTGGGTATTTTTAAACGAATTGAAATTCAATGATTGCAAATAGAATGAATACAAATATAATGATATCAAATAGAATGATTACAAATAGAATGATATCAAATAGAATGATATCAAATAGAATGATTACAAATAGAATGATTACAAATATAATGATATCAAATAGAATGATTACAAATATAATGATTTTAAATAGAATGATACAAATGATAAATATGTGTCATCTCTGTTATGCAAATTGGTCGATTATGCAAATACGCTGCGCATACTGTGGGCACCTGGATGCCCTGTCGAACTGCCCTTTTCACAGGTAACTGACGAAATTATACATAATTCCAAAATGAATAAAATGATAAAAATGAAATTATAAAAATAAAATGGAAAATATTATAAATGTTGTTTTTTTCCTGACCTCGGTGGTGGGTACGCTGCGCACACCATGGGCCCTTCGATACCCTGTCGAACTGCCCTTTTCACGGGTAACTGATGAAATTGTTCATAATTTCAAAATGAATAAAATGCGAAAGAAAAAAATGAATAAATCCGTGTTCCTTTTTTCCTGACCTCGGTGGTGGGTATGCTGCGCACACCATGGGCCCTTGGATACCCTGTCGAGCTGCCCGTTTCACTGGTTAATGACAGGTTTAAAAATGAATAAAATGGAAAGAGCAAAGTTGATCCACGATATCATTTTGCTTAGCTTCCCTAACACAGGTACCTGGCATTTGTTTTAATGAATAAGATGGAGACAAAAATTTGATGCACAGTATATTTTTGCTTAGCTGCCCTTTGCACAGGTAACTGACCTAATGCATTCATTATGTTAGCATGAATAAAGTTGTATTAAGTGAAGATCTCTCTCTATATATAATGCAATTGTTAACATGAATAAAGTTATATAAAGTGAAGATCTCTCTCCCTATGCACACACACACATGCAGGCACAACGCACACACACATGCAGGCACACACGCAGGCATAACATAACGTGCTCACGCAGGTATATCGCACACACACTCAGGCATCACATACACAAAAACAGGCATAACACTCACACACTGGCACACACGCAGGCATAACACACACACAATAGCACACATGCAGGCATCACATACACACACGCAAGCATATTGCACACACACTGGCACACATGCAGGCATAACACACACACAAAAGCACACATGCAGGCATCACATACACACACGCAAGCATAATGCACACACACTGGCACACACGCAGGCATAACACACACACAATAGCACACATGCAGGCATCACATACACACACGCAGGCATAATGCACACACACTGGCACACATGCAGGCATAACATACACACACGCAGGCATAACGCACACACACTGGCACACACACAGGCATAACACACACACAATGGCACACATGCAGGCATCACATACACACACGCAAGCATAATGCACACACACTGGCACACACGCAGGCATAACACACACACAATAGCACACGCGCAGGCATCACATACACACACGCAGGCATAATGCACACACACTGGCACACATGCAGGCATAACATACACACACGCAGGCATAACGCACACACACTGGCACACACACAGGCATAACACACACACAATGGCACACATGCAGGCGTCACATACACACACGCAGGCATAATGCACTTACACTGGCACACACGCAGGCACAGCATACACACACGCAGGCATAACACGCACACACTGGCACACACACAGGCATAACACACACACACTGGCACACATGCAGGCATCACATACACACACGCAGGCATAATGCACACACACTGGCACACACGCCGGCATAACATACACACACAATGGCACACCTGCAGGCATCACATACACACACGCAGGCATAACGCACACACACACTGGCACACACTCAGGCATAACATACACACACGCAGGCATAACACACACACACACACACAGGCACACACGCAGGCATAACTCACACACAATGGCACACATGCAGGCATCACATACACACACGCAGGCATAACGCACACACACACATATGCAGGCATAATACACACACACACACATGCAGGCATTACTGACTATAAAGCCGCCGACAAGCACCGACCTCGAATTTTTCTCTCACACACGCACACATGCAGGCATTACTGATTGGAAAGCAGCAACCAAGCACCGACTCTGACAATTATTCTCACTCATCCACACATGCAGGCATTACTGACTGGGAAGTAGGCGCCAAGCTCTGACTCTCACACATGCTGGCGTTGCTGATTGGGAAGCATCAACCAAGCACCAACTCTGACAATTATTCTCACACATGCACAGGCATTACTGACTAAGAAGCAGCCAAGCACCAACTTTGACTTTTGCTCTCACACATGCACACAAGCACACATGCAGGCATTACCGATTGGAAAGCAGCCGCCAAGTACCGACTCTGACTTTTTCTCTCACACATGCGCACACACAGGCATTACTGACTGGGAAGCAGCCGCCAAGCACCAACTTTGACTTTTGCTCTCACACATGCACACATGCAGGCATTGCTGATTGGAAAGCAGCCGCCAAGTACCAACTTTTACTTTTTCTCTCACACATGCGCACACACAGGCATTACTGACTGGGAAGCAGCCGCCAAGCACCAACTTTGACTTTTGCTCTCACACATGCACACATGCAGGCATTGCTGATTGGAAAGCAGCCGCCAAGTACCAACTTTTACTTTTTCTCTCACACATGCGCACTCACAGGCATTACTGACTGGGAAGCAGCCGCCAAGCACCAACTTTGACTTTTGCTCTCACACATGCACACATGCAGGCATTACTGATTGGAAAGCAGCCGCCAAGTACCAACTTTTACTTTTTCTCTCACACATGCGCACACACAGGCATTACTGACTGGGAAGCAGCCGCCAAGCACCAACTTTGACTTTTGCTCTCACACATGCACACATGCAGGCATTGCTGATTGGAAAGCAGCCGCCAAGTACCAACTTTTACTTTTTCTCTCACACACAGTCGCACCACAGGGGCATGCATACTGGGGGACTGGGACGCAGTCGTCGCAGAGCAACCAACTTGACTTTTGCTCTCATCACGACTGACACATGCAGGGCATGCTGATTGTGGAAAGGGGGGGGGAGCCGCCAAGTCCAACTTTTTATCGGGTTTTTCTCGGTGTCACATCTGGTTGGGGGGGGATTCGCACTGCGTGGGCGTGGGTGTTTGCATGTTACTGACTGGGAAGCCAGCCGCCAGAGGGCACCAACTTTTACTGTTTTCGGGGTCGTCACTGACCTCGCACACCCAGGCATGACTGACTGTGGAAGCAGCCGCAAGCACGGATTCTTGACGAGTTCTTCCTGAACAGGGTCTGTCTAAGCTGGCATTGCTGATTGGAAAGCAACAACCAAGCACAGACTCGTTGACATATTCCTCACACAGGGTGTGGTTGCTGGGCACACAGTGGCCTGGAGCTACTGGACTGGGAGCAGCCTGCCAGGCCCGTATGGGGTATTCTTACAAGTTCTCTGAAACAGGCAAAAAGGTTGGGGATCCCAGGTGATAATCAGGGAACAGGAAGGCCATGCCGGGGTGTGTGGTGTGGGCGTGTTCTCCCTATATAGGGTGGGGCAGCTGCTAAGCACCGACTGTGACGTTTTACATCAACAAGGCGCCATGCTGGGGATTCCAGGTTACACTCAGGGAACATGAGGGCGACTCTGGCATGTATTGGGTTGTGAATGTATGCTTTGTGCCGCCGTTGAGTGTGTGTGTGTGTTGTGTAGCATGGTGGGTGCTTGGGTGTGTGGTGTGGGCGTCTTCTCCCTAGGTGAAGCCGGAGCTAGGCTATAGGGACATATCAAAAAGACAGACTCGAGATGTCAAGTTAGGCTATTAGCAGGCTATCCTGCTACACTCCCCCTTTCTTTGAAATGGAAGCGTCCTCGGTTCCAGGCTCAGATCACGATCCGGATAGTAGATCTGTGGTGCCCATACACCCTACCGCCCGGGCTCAGGTGACTCAGACCCAAGTAGGAGTTCCTCAGATGAGGTTTCAAAAGCCTCAAAACATAGGTCTGTTAATGTTAACCAGAAAGATCGCGTGTTGAAAAAACAGTTCAGTGTAACGAAAGCAGCAAGCGTCGCCAAGCCTTTGAACCCAGGATTGAACCTAGAATTGAGCGCAACAACAAAACGTTTCCGGGAGAACTCGCACTTTGAACTTCTTAACTTGAAATCGAGAATTTTGGCCTGGGAATCCTAGAATTCTTGACAATTTGGCCTGGAATTCTCGACAATTCTCGACGAAGTACAAAACGTTTGTCCAGTTCATCCCCTGAATTGCTATAACAGGAGGGTCAATGATGCATTCAATAAGTCAATATTATTTCAGCTCCCCTAATATCTAGGATTATCTTTATTATTCAGTCGTGGATAATCTTTATTATTCAGTCGTGGATAATCTTTATTATTCAGTCGTGGATAATCTTTAAGTATCAAGCAGACTACCAAAAGGAACTAATAGAACAAACATCTCAGTAGTATGTATTATAGCAAACAACTCAATAGTTTGTATTTCCTTGCAGATGCGCTTGATGAATTCCAGCTCCAAGCATACCACCATGTGATGCAGCATGATTTTGCGCTGATTCAGGGCCCTCCAGGCACCGGAAAGTCGTACATGGGCGCACGTTTAGCTCAGATCTTTGTAGAGATCAAGGGCCGAGTGCTGGTGGTGACCACGAAGAACCACGCCCTTGATGAGATGCTGGTCGACATTGCAAAGCTGCTTAGCACTCAAGGAGGGTTTCTAAAAGATGGTTTCAGCGAGATGGTGTGTGTTGATTTTGGAGTTGGCTTACTTAATGTATGTATGTATGTATGTATGTATGTATGTATGTATGTATGTATGTATGTATGTACGTACGTATGTATGTATGTATGTATGTACGTACGTATGTATGTATGTATGTGTGTATGTATGTATGTATGCATTTTTACATTCTAGGGGTTGCCAAATAGGCTATAGGGACTTGCCCAACCTTACAAACGGGAAAGGCTTGATAACATTACATTGCACAACATTACATTGCATTGCATTGCATTAGATGGTTACATTATATTACATTACATCGCATTACGTTGCATGATTACATTACATTGCTTTACATTGCATGATTACATTACATAAAATCGCATGGTTACAGTAGCTTCCAGCCTTCAGGCTGCTCACCGTCTACAGGCGGAGTAAACATGGGGGGAATGAACACTACACCACCACCCGTTCATCGCTAATGGTAGTTTCAATGACCCCTCCGGTTAATCTATACATGTCCTTGCTTTTTGAGGTTGGGCAAGTCTCTTTTTGGCGTCGCCCGCCCTTCTGGGGATGGTAGCCCCTAGAGTCACCCAGTTGTCCGTTTGACTGACCGTCCGTTCTGCCACAAGAAACCCTGGCCCTAACTGGCCCCTGGACCTGTCGTAAACCCTGGCCCTAACTGGCCCCTGGACCTGTCGTAAACCCTGGCTTCGCTTTGCTGCACTCGATTCCGGTGCCACCTGTCGCTCCCATAGCCAACACTCTCCGCCAATTTCCGCGTTGCTTGCGATGCGCCCAGGACTTGTGCTAAGTAGACTACCTCTGATGAGGATGAGGGTAACATGTTTCTTGGACTGTAGCAAAGAAGTAATGATAAGGCCTTGTAGGGCGTGGTATTAAGGGAGCCCCGTCTTACAGTGGTAGTAAACGAGCTACTACTTTACCTGAACAAAGCTATCATGGCGGTTGAAAGCGACTGCGAACACCGAAGCGCACCCGTAGGGATTCGAACCCCGCACCTTCTGATTTCAACGAGCTCTACTATTGAGCCAATCGTCGAAACGAGATGGACTGTAGCAAACATACTGTCAAGGATGATTACATGGTAGCAGCCATGGTCACGTCTGCACTGGCATACCTGAATAAGGACAAGGATACAAATAAAGAAGGTGTAACAGTGAGGCAGTCCTCGACGATGAATACATGGTAGCAGCCATATATATATGTATATGTATACATATATATATATATATATATATATATATATATATATATATATATATATATATATAAATATATATATATATATATATATCCATAGGTGCCTAAGTCAGAAAACACCCTAAGTCGATACAAGAATGTGATACAGAGCCGTACATGGCCCAAACTGCTCGGAATCGAATTCTGTCAGGCTCATATTGTTCGCGACGGTGTCAGCTATGCGCGCAGCTACTTTTCGTGCGCGTTTGCATCTGGTAGCGAGCAGCCTTGTTCGGCAGGGCGGTGGCAGTACATCAGATGTGCGATAATTGGTGATACAAATCCAGATCGCGTCAGATACGAGGCCGCGCGAGCTATTCCGAAGAAAGGTACCTCGGGACGAAAGGCTTATCGAACCCCTATTACAAGGTCGGAGGCTGCGCTTCAGCCTTGGCCTCGGAATCTACTGAAATAGCTGTACATCTCAAGATTTCACCTCCCTGTGGCCTACCACACCATGGCTCAGGATTAGGGTGTGTTTTCAATGATCAACCCCAAATCAATAACTGAGTTCAGATGTGGATGTTTGAAGACAAATTAAAAAAAAGTTTGTTTTTGAATTTATTTTCAAAAACTTTTTGAATTTTGAATTTTGAATTTTCGTAAAAAAAGAAAACGTTGTTATGCACGCTATATCTTGAGATAGAGCAAAACCTAGGACCAAAATGATTCAATTGAGGCTGTGCAACTCTGACCTAGACTTAGGACACCCACGAAATGTAAATAATCAGTGTTTTGGGGGTCCGTACTCAACTGTACTGCCTGTGTACTGCCTTCCAAGACCTTCCGTAATAACAACTGGTAGAGAAAGACGTTACACAACATTTGTACCCAGTGTTCTTTTTAAATGGCTTGTTTCGGTCGCGATAGGCTCCGTATCACTTCCTACGTAAAACCCGTATCGACTTAGGGAACCCCATAGTAACAAATTAGCATGTTTCACTTGACCTGGTCCCCACCATTTGAGAAAACCCAAATCCGAGTATTTGTGTGTTGAACTGATGTGGTTGGGCAACTTATTAGCAAAAAATCTTTGTTTTTGGACTTGAGGGCATAGGCTCAATCCATCCGTATCACTAAGGGTCTGACTTAGGCACCTACGGATATATATATATATATATATACAGAGAGAGAGAGAGAGAGAGAGAGAGAGAGAGAGAGAGAGAGAGAGAGAGAGAGGTTCACACGGTGGACTGATTTGAGACGGGCTGATAGGTAGTTGCCAATTGAGCGTGTTAGGAGTACAGCCGGAGGAACAAATTTCCAGCCGTGGTACTGCTTATCGGGAACAATACTAGGTCCCGGATTCACACATTAAAAGACAAATACACATGCACCACACATACACATACAACACATCCACATACAACACATACACATACAACACAGACACATACAACACACCCTGGATGCAATAACGAAGGTATGAGTTGGCCACAGTTAGGCTAGAAATGTTCTTGATTTTCTGAGGTAGAGAATCCCTTATGCCTACTAGACCACCACTGATGATGAGCATGGGGATTTGGATAAGGATGAGGATGAGGATGGGGATGAGGATGAGGAAAAAGATGGGGATGAGGATGATAGTTACAATTTTTCCGGACTGTAACATACATACACTGCACTCCTTAATGCAATCACGTAGGTGCGGGTTGGGTTTGGCAAGAAGATCCATCCGCAGCTTCAGCACCGGAGCCTTTTGTCGGTGATGAAGATGAATGGAAGGAGAGGAGCAGCTTCAAACGCTCTGAGAGAGATGAAGGTGCAGTGCAAGTACGCGTCAGCACGCCTCTCTGAAAAGGCAAATATCACCTGCCAGACTTTCGTCCAAGTAACTGGCTATGCAGGCATGTACACGATATGCTCATGGCTACAGGTCGAATGGAATGGCGTGCATGACATGTACCAGGCTCTTAGCTCGGACCAGATCAGCAGGGCGGATCTAATGCTCGTGTGTTGGGCGGCTCGCCCTCTAGAGGATCTTACACAGGTAATCATTTGTCTCTATCTCTCGCCTCCTTTTACTGTTGATTCATTCATGCTACAGTGCAACATAAAGTACACATGAATGGGAATGCATGTAGTAAACATGAATGGGGGTGCATTTTGTATACATGAATGAAAGCCAGACCCAAACATTCATCTCTCTCGTCTCCTCTCATTGTTGAATCCCCTTGCAAACAATCCAACTTGGATCGTCCCTATCTCTCGTCTCCTCTTTTTGTTGAATTATCTTTATAAAAAATCCAACTTGGATCCCTAGATCCCTAGTACTCACTTCCCAGAACAAACTTATTTTGTTCATCACCCCCCACACACACACACACCCGCACCCCACCCCACCCCACACACACACCCTCACACACACCCACACCCTCACCCTCACCCTCACCCTTACCCCCCCACACCCAATAACACCCACACCACACCACACCCACACCACACCACACCCACACCACACACACCACACACCACACACCACACACCACACACCACAGGTAGCATCGGAGGTCATGGCTAAGCCAGCTCTTGACTCGGCCTCCAGCGCAGCCTCGGCATTGGAGGGAGAGCAAGAGCGATGGAGGCGTGAAAGGCTTGATGCAAATGGCATAGAGCATGCTGCTGATGCTCCTCCTCCAGAGGATCTGAGGGGTACCTTGTTAGGGATCATTATGTGAGTCCTGTGCCTAACTAGGGAGGGGGGAGAGGTTGGAGGGGGGAGGGGGGAGGTTTGAGGGAGGAGGAGGCAGGTTGGAGGGGGGAGGCTGGAGGGGGTGGGTGTGTGTGTGTGGGGGGGGGGGGGGGGGCTGAAGGGTAGAGGGGGGTTGATGGGGTATGTGGGAGGTTGGAGGGGGTAGGGGGTGGGTGGGGGTGAGGGGGTCTAGAGTGGTGAGGGAGAGGTTGGAGGGGGGTTGATGAAGGGAGGAGGGGGGGAGGGAGCACGTTGATCCCTAACACCCACCTCTCACCTATCTGCCCGCTAGGTGCTTTGGACCCGGGCAGCATGCTCAAGGCTTCGAGCAGCCCCACCCTCAGATGGGCCGCTGGGGGGAAGGGGGGAGAGGGGAGGTTGTAGGGGGAAGGAGAAGGGGGGGGGGGGGGGGGAGTAGGAGGAGACGTGTTGATCACTAACACCCACCTCCCACTCATCTACCATTCCACCCGCTAGGTGCTTTGAACCCGGGCATCATGATCACCGGCCAGAGAAGCCTGACCCTTGGATGGACCGCTGGGACATGCATCGTCAGAAGGACAACAGACGCCTTCTCTAAGCTTATGGAAGACATACAACCGCTGGAGGCGGAGGACACCACAGCGTTCACTCTGGACGAGGAGCAAGTGTACCGCTCTGTGTCCGTCATTGGCGCCACTGTCCAGGGAGCGCTGCAGCGCATGGACGCCATCGCAGCCTCTGAGCCCAGAGCGTTGGTGCTTGAGGAGGCTGGGGAGGTTCCGGAAGCCATGCTGATGGCGCTCTTGCGCATTCCCTCCCTGGAGCGTTGTGTGATGGTGGGCGACCACCAGCAACTGCGGCCGGCAGTGAACTCCTACGAGCTGCAAATGCAGAAGAATCTAGACATCAGCTGCTTCGAGCGCCTCGTGAAGCTGGGCATGCCAGTACCCTGCCTGCGGACACAAAACCGCATGCGAGAGAATCTCCTGCCCCCCGTGCTGCAGCACTATCCACTCCTACAGTCAAACACGGAAAGTATTGAGGATCTGGAGGATGTCCCCTGGCTCGCAGAGCCGCTCTACTGGTGGGTGTGCGAGAGCCTCGCCTCCCACAAGGAAACTAGTTGGTGCAACCACGAGCAGGCGCACAGGGCTGTCAAGCTTGCAAGCTTCTTAATCAACCAGGGTGCCATTGCTGCCCCAAAGATCACTGTCCTGGTTCCCTACGCAAGGCAGCTGTTCCTTACACGCATGCTGCTGAGGGATGAGTCCCTTTGTGAGGATGTGGGTTGCTCTACCATCGACCAGTTCCAGGGAGACGAGAACGAAGTGATCATCCTCTGCCTGGTGCGGTGTGATGAGACAGAGAGCCGCAGGTTGGGCTTCTTGGGCACCGTGAACCGCATGATTGTGGCCACATCAAGGCAGAAGAGGGCGCTTATCATCATAGGGAGTTCCCGTTGCTTTGGCATGCACCCAGAGTGGAGCAAGCTGATAGCAAGCATGAAAGGAGCTGAAGGAGTGGGAGGTGCAGGCCAGCTGGGAGAGGCACTGCCGCTCCGTTGTCCTCGCCACCCACACAAGCTGCTGTCCGTCCCAGACTCTCGCTGCTTCCCCGCCAGCGGGTGTGGCGAGGGCTGCCATCATCCCCTCCCCTGCGCGCAAACTACTTGCCAGCTCAAGTGCCACGCCCCTAAGGAGGCGCATGGATTCTGCAAGCGAATGGTCACCCACACACACAAGCCATGTGATCACGTGTTTGACTACCAATGCCATGCAGTGCCCAAAGATTGCCCACAACATCTCCTCGTGGCCTTGGACTGCGGGCACTCCCTGCTCACAATCTGTGGGTCTAGGAAGCCAGCCACTGCTCTGAAATGCATAGAGCGATACACGGTGGCCCTTCCGTGTGGCCATTCAATCTGGTTGCCTTGTGGAGTTCCCACCGACGGCTACTTGGACCCCGACTTCAATGCCTGCTCCTCCTGTCTGCAGCAAGCAATGCTTGGCTCAGAGGCGCCAGAGGCTTCCCAGAAACTTCTCAAGATCCGTGACCAAGTGCCATGTCCGCCCAAGAGAGGCTGTGTTCCATCTATGACTGCGGAACTGATCGCTACTTGTGCAGATGCCACTGCACGGCTTGGCCTGTGTGAGGTGAAGGACATACCTATGCTGATAAAGGCACTGCGAGCTGGAAGGGTTCCCCATTCTCTGGCCATAGCTGCAGTCCCAGATCCAGTTATGTGGGACCACAACGCGTCAAAGGAGGAGAGGTGGAGTGTGCAGAAGCCGTTTGTCGCTGAGCAGAATCTGTGGCGTGTGGTTCTTAGGGAAAGCGGGATGGCGGTCCCTAAGGAGTGGATGAAGCAAGGACTGACTCTCATCACAGCAGTATCGCTGCTGGACGTTGCAGCTGAGGGAAGCACTGCTTCCTCGGAAGCTTCATATGGGAGGGCTGCTACTTTGAAGGCTGCGGCAGAGGGGAGTGCTGCTGCTTCCAATGCTGCGGCAGAGGGGAGGGCTGCAGCAAAGAGGAGCTCTGCTACTTTGAATGCTGCGGCAGAGGGGAGGGCTGCAGCAAAGAGGAGTGCTGCTACTTTGAATGCTGCAGCCGAGGGGGAGGCTACTCATTCCAATGCTGCGGCAGAGGGGGGGGCTGCTCCTTCGAATGCCACAGTCCTCAGCCATCAACTCGGACTCTTGCACAAGGCTGGTATCTCCAATGCACACGGCTTGATCAGTGTGTTAAAAGAGGCAGGGGATGCACTGTATTTAGCTCTGAGAACACATGACAAGTCCCCGCTGTGGTACCAGCAGGACGAGAAGCGGCTAGCATCTGTGTGGTGGTTGACCGCCTCAAGGCTGCATCTCTTTCACACGCCAATGCAGTATCGCTTGCTGCTGGCTTGGAGGGTGCCACAGCCTCCACCACGCTATCATCCGCCTGTCCTCCACCTCCGCTCAAGTCCGCATCTCTGCCACACTTCCATGCAAAACAGCTTGCTGTTGGCTTGAGAGGTGTCACAGCCCCCACCACGCTATCGTCCGCCTGTCCGCCATCTTCGCTCGAGGCTGCATCCCTGCCACACTTCACACTTGCAAACACACTTGTAAACACACACACAATTGCAAACACACTTGCAAAAGAACTTGTAAACACACACGCATGTGTAAACACACTTGCAAAAGAACTTATAAACACACACACACTTGTAAGACAGCTTGCTGCTGGCTTGGGGGTTGCCGCACCCTCGATCACGAAGAAGATGAAGAGAAGCAGCTGGGGGAAGAAGCGGGACAGGGAAAAGCGAAGACGGAGAGAGGGCAGAGAAGAGGCGAAGGAGGGAATGATGGCAGACCCTGTCACTCAGGAAGGCAAGGGAAGTGGCCGGGAGGCATCGGGCGGCATGGCAGTAGCCAACGTGGCAACAGGTACCGTCTCGGTAGACTGCATGGCAGCAGGCAGCATGGCAGTATGCAGCATCGCAGGAGGCAGGGGGGCCCATAGGGGGAAGGGGGTCAGTAAGGGGAGGGGGAGGGGGGTCGATAGGGGCAGGGGGAGGGGGGTCGATAGGGGCAGAGGGAGGGGGGTCGATAGGGGCAGGGGGAGGGGGGTCGATAGGGGCAGGGGGAGGGGGGTCGATAGGGGCAGGGGAAGGGGGGTCGATAGGGGGACCATGAGAGCAGGCACCATCGTATCAGATTGCATGGCAGCAGGCACTACGGCTGCAGGCACCATCGTATCACATGGCATGCCAGCAGGCACTACAGATGCAGGCACTATCGTATCACATGGCATGGCAGCAGGCACTACGGCTGCAGGCACCATCGTATCACATGGCATGCCAGCAGGCACTACAGATGCAGGCACTATCGTATCACATGGCATGGCAGCAGGCACTACGGCTGCAGGCACCATCGTATCACATGGCATGGCAGCGGGCACTACGGCTGCAGGCACTATCATATCAGATTGCATGGCAGCAGGCACTACGGCTGAAGGCACCATCGTATCAGATTGCATGGCAGCAGGCACTACGGATGCATGCACCATCTTATCAGATGGCATGGCAGCAGGCACCGTCGCATTAGACAGCATGGCAGGCATGGCAGTTGACAGCATGGCGGCTGTCAGTTTGGCAGTGGACAGCATGGCGGCAGGCAGCTTAGCAGCTGACAGCTTGGCAGTGGACAGCATGGCGGCAGGCAGCTTAGCAGCTGACAGCTTGGCAGTGGACAACATGGCGGCAGGAAGCTTTGCAGCTGACAGATTGGCAGTGGACAGCTTGGCAGTGGACAGCATGGCAGCAGGAAGCTTGATAGCTGACAGCTTGGTAGTGGACAGCATGACGGCAGGCAGCCTGGCAGGTAATACTATGGCAGTGGGCAGCATGGCGGCAGGCAGCTTGGCAGCTTACACTGCGGCAGCTAACATTACGGCAGCATGCAGCTTGGTAGTGGGCAGCATGGCGGCAGGCAACTTGGCAGCTGACACTACGGCAGCAGGCAGCTTGGTACTGGGCAACATGGCAGCAGACAGCTATGCAGCTGACACTACGCCAGGTAACACTACGGCAGCTGACATTATAGCAGCAGGCAGCTTGGCAGCAGGCACTACGCCAGCTGACACTACAGCAGCAGGCAGCTTGGCAGCAGGCACTACGCCAGCTGACACTACAGCAGCAGGCAGCTTGGCAGCAGGCACTACGCCAGCTGACACTACGGCAGCAGGCAGCTTGGCAGCAAGCACTACGCCAGCTGACACTACAGCAGCAGGCAGCTTGGCAGCAGGCACTACGCCAGCTGACACTACGGTAGCAGGCAGCTTGGCTGCAGGCACTACGCCAGCTGACACTACGGCAGCTGACACTACAGCAGCAGGCACTACGCCAGCTGACACTACAGCAGCAGGCAGCTTGGCAGCAGGCACCATGCCAGCTGACACTACGGTAGCAGGCAGCTTGGCTGCAGGCACAACGCCAGCTGACACTACCCGAGCTGACACTACAGCAGCAGGCAGCTTGGCAGCAGGCACTGCGCCAGCTGACACTATGGTAGCAGGCACTACGGCAGCAGGCACTACGCCAGCTGACACTACGGTAGCAGGCAGCTTGGCTGCAGGCACTACGCCAGCTGACACTACGGTAGCAGGCAGCTTGGCTGCAGGCACTACGCCAGCTGACACTACAGCAGCAGGCAGCTTGGCAGCAGGCACTACGCCAGCTGACACTACGGTAGCAGGCAGCTTGGCAGCAGGCACTACGCCAGCTGACACTACGGCAGCAGGCAGCTTGGCAGCAGGCACTACGCCAGCTGACACTACGGTAGCAGGCAGCTTGGCTGCAGGCACTACGCCAGCTGACACTACAGTAGCAGGCAGCTTGGCTGCAGGCACTACGCCAGCTGACACTACCCCAGCTGACACTACAGCAGCAGGCAGCTTGGCAGCAGGCACTGCGCCAGCTGACACTACGGTAGCAGGCACTACGGCAGCAGGCACTACCGCAGCAGGCAGCTTAGTAGCTAGCAGGCTGACAAGTCCCACACATGAAACATGCAGCAGCCCCTCCAGGGCAGGTACCACGCCATACACAGTTGAAGAGATTGAGCGCTTGTGTGCCATGGTGTTCGAGGACCATGCAAAACCCCTTGTTGACCACCTGCGCAGCTCGTGGGGCTTGCCACCTGCATCTGACGTCCTCTGCCCTCCTCACCTCGAGGTTCCTAAAGACTACCTGTACCAGGCCTCACTTGCTGGCAGCCTCTATGTCAGCATTGATCTGCGGAGTGCCGACTTTCACGTGCTGTCGCTAGCTGTCCCGGGTCTCATACAAGAAGATTCATGGGCCGAGTGGCTGCGCAGTACGCTGGACCCAACGCTGATGGCCAAGGTGCCCTTCCTTGCAGATCTCAAACCACTGCGTATGAGAGTGCTTGGCAAGGTAGCCCATCCAAAGAACGCGGCTTTGCAGAGCCACTGCTTGCGCTTGCTGGCGCGTCTGCTTGTCGCTCTGGGCCTCCGTCATGCCGGGGACTTTGCATGTGTTGATTGTGTTTTTCGGTTCTCTTGTGACGAGCTGTGCATCAAGCTCCGTGCAGATGCGTCCCCCAGCTGCGGACTCCGTGTCTCTGAGCTGAGGCAAAGTGCACTAAAGCAGCTGCAATGGTGCACGTTGCTTCCCACACGACTTGAAGTGTTCCACCTGCAACAACTTCCCTTTGGGGATGAAGCAGGGAAGGGTTTGGCTCGGGGACGTATGGATGGTGATGATGGTATCACAAAACTACACCTAGGCCATCCTTTGCTCCGCACATCTGCTCAGTTTGTGGAACTACCTTCTGTCCATGACTCAGCGTGGGCAGAGCCGCAGCATTTGTGTCGGCCACCTGAACAACGATGCGATGACAGCTACTTTGTGCGAAAGATGGACCTAGAGGGTGTAGCGTCACAGCGTGGGACAGTGTTCAAGCACCTGCCCATTTGGGCGCGTCCGCGTGTTATCCTGGATCAAATGCACGAAAGACATGCCAAGGCAGCTGCCTTGCCTGCGGGTGCTCCACCCTCCACACTCCCATCCAGGAGAGCAGATGGGCTCCCTCATGGTACCCCAGTACCTCATGACACAGCCTTGCCAGGAGGTAGTCAGGCATTTCAGCCACCACCACCACCACCACCGCCGCCGCCGCCGCCGCTGCCACCGCCGCGCAACCGAGTCAGTGTTCTCAACAGATTGGTTTATCCTGGTGTGGGCCACAAGCGGTCTCATTATCCTGTCAATGACCATCCCACGCAGATGCCAAACTCAGGACAGCCGGACAGAACTGCTCGTTCCCCTGAGCGCGGCAGGCCGTCTCGATTTCCTGTCAGTGACTACCCCGCACAGATGCCAATCTCAGGACAGCCTGGCAGAATGGCTCGTTCCCCTGGGCGCAGCAGGCGACCTCGGTCACCTGAGCGCCGCAAGCGGTCTCGTTCCCCTTGCTCCCTCGAGAGACGCAAGCGGTCTTCTTCCCATCGGTCTCCTGAGCGCCGCAAGCGGTCTCTTTCCCCTCGCTCCCTTGAGAGACGCAAGCGGTCTTCTTCTCATCAGTCTTCTGAGCGTCGCAAGCGGTCTCGTTCCCCTCGCCCCCCTAAGCAACTTAAGCAGTCTCATTCCCGTCGTTCTCCTGAGCGCAGATAGCAGTCTCATTCCCCTTCGCGCAGCAGGCGGTCTCGGTCTCCTGAGCGCCGCAAGCGGTCTCTTTCCCCTCGCTCCCTTGAGCGATGCAAGCGGTCTTAATCCCATCGGTCTCCTGAGTGCCGCAAGCGGTCTCGTTCCCCTCGTCCCCCTAAGCGACGCAAGCGGTCTCATTCCCGTCGTTCTCCTGAGCGCAGCTAGCGGTCTCATTCCCCTGGGCGCAGCAGGCGGTCTTGGTTTCCTGAGCGGCGCAAGCGGTATTCATCACGTTGTTCTCCTGAGCAACGCAAGCGATCTCGTTCCCCTGAGCAACACAAATTGTCTCATTCCCATCGATCTCCTGAGCGCTGCTAGCGGTCTCATTTCCATGAGCGAAGCAGGCGGTTTTTGTATCTTGAGCGACCCAAGCGGTCTCATTCCTCTAGTTCCCCTAAGCGACGCAAGCGGTCTTCTTCACGTCGTTCTTCTGAGAGACGAATGGCGCAAGATTTTACAAGCTCTCTACCCAGATAACTTTAGCAACATCACAGACATGGGCTTAGTCTCAGTGTTGCACGAGTGGCTAGCGTAACATGAGTGATAAGTGTGATACAAGTGTTGAAAACCTTTACACCCAGATTTTTTTTATGTTAGCAATAGCACATGCATGTGCTTTGGTGGTTGGCCCCAGAGCAAGCAAACGGGCTGGCCCTCTCAACCTCACGCCTCGTAATAAGGCGTACTATTTATTTATTTATCTATTCATACATGTGCTTAGTATCAGTATGATTGACTGATGTTGCATGAGTGACCATTGTCATGAGTGCTGTAAACCTCTGTACCCAGAGGATACGGCATTAGCAACAGCACAGACATGTGCTTAGCCTCACCGTTGCACGGTTGGCTGATGTTGCATGAATGAGTGAGTGAGTGATGTTGCATGATTGGCTAGTGTAGTAGTTTCACAAGTGCTGGAAACCTCTGTACCCATATAATGCTAGCAATAGCACAGACATGGGCTTGGCCTCGCTGTTGCATGGTTGACTGATGTTGCATGAGTGAGTGAGTGAGTGAGTGAGTGATGTTGCATGATTGGCTAGTGTAGTAGTTTCACAGGTGCTGGAAACCTCTGTACCCAGATAATGCTAGCAATAGCACAGACATGGGCTTGGCCTTGCTGTTGCATGGTTGACTGCTAACGCCGTATCCTCTGGGTACAGAGGTTTACAGCACTTATGACAATGGTCACTCATGCAACATCAGTCAATCATACTGATACTAAGCACATGTATGAATAGATAAATAAATAAATAGTACGCCTTATTACGAGGCGTGAGGTTGAGAGGGCCAGCCCGTATGCTTGCTCTGGGGCCAACCACCAAAGCACATGCATGTGCTATTGCTAACATAAAAAAAATCTGGGTGTAAAGGTTTTCAACACTTGTATCACACTTATCACTCATGTTACGCTAGCCACTCGTGCAACACTGAGACTAAGCCCATGTCTGTGATGTTGCTAAAGTTATCTGGGTAGAGAGCTTGTAAAATCTTGCGCCATTCGTCTCTCAGAAGAACGACGTGAAGAAGACCGCTTGCGTCGCTTAGGGGAACTAGAGGAATGAGACCGCTTGGGTCGCTCAAGATACAAAAACCGCCTGCTTCGCTCATGGGAATGAGACCGCTAGCAGCGCTCAGGAGATCGATGGGAATGAGACAATTTGTGTTGCTCAGGGGAACGAGATCGCTTGCGTTGCTCAGGAGAACAACGTGATGAATACCGCTCAGGAAACCAAGACATGGGCTTGGCCTCGCTGTTGCATGGTTGACTGATGTTGCATGAGTGAGTGAGTGAGTGATGTTGCATGATTGGCTAGTGTAGTAGTTTCACAAGTGCTGGAAACCTCTGTACCCAGATAATGCTAGCAATAGCACAGACATGGGCTTGGCCTCGCTGTTGCATGGTTGACTGATGTTGCATGAGTGAGTGAGTAATGTTGCATGATTGGCTAGTGTAGTAGTTTCACAAGTGCTGGAAACCTCTGTATCCAGATAATGCTAGCAATAGCACAGACATGGGCTTGGCCTCACCGTTGCATGCTTGACTGATGTTCCATAAGTGAGTGAGTAATGTTGCATGATTGGCTAGTGTAGTAGTTTCACAAGTGCTGGAAACCTCTGTCCCCAGAGGATATTAGCAACAGCACAGACATGGGCTTGGCCTCACTGTTACATGATCGACTGATGTTGCATGAGTGACCATTGTCACAAGTTTTGGAAGCCTCTCTACCCATAAAATGTTAGTAATAGCACAGATATGCGCTTATTAGTAATAGCACAGATATGCGCTTATTAGTATTAGCACAGATACGCGCTTATTAGTAATAGCACAGATATGCGCTTATTAGTCTCACCACTGCATGAGTGAGTGATGTTGCATGAGTCACCGTTGAGAGCCTGCAATATGGGCTGCTGGAGAGTGGGTTACTTTCAAGGCCCACGTGCAAGGTTTGGTTTGGTTTCATGGTGTATATTTGTGACAGATGTTGACATCATAGAATGTTATTGAAAAGTTATAGATCATGATCAATGTCGAAGAATCGGCGATTTGAAGGTAGATCATTGTTATTTGAAGTATTATTATAATTAATGATGATTAAATTACTAACACATTGTCACTGTAGCTCGAACGCAGGGCCCCCATCGGTAATGCGATGGTTAGGTGTTGAGTTCATCAGTTTTGTTTCGCCCCTCCGGTTATCATGGTTGCGAAGGTCCCTTTCACCTATTTGGCTACCCTTGGACTGTAATAAAAATACCAGTACACATTAGTTATCAGCCTTCAGGCTGTTCACCTAATTTTAGGAGGGGCTGGTCGAAAGATCCCGTTTCGACGACTGGCTCAATGGTACAGCACGTCAAAACAAGAAGGTGCGGGGTTCGAATCCCTATGGGTGCGCTTTAGAGTTTGCGGTCGCTTTCTACCGCCATGGTAGCTTAGTCCAGGTACAGTAGCAGCCTGTTATCTCCCGTCGTAAGACAGGGCTCCATTAATACCATGCCCCAACAGGCGTTATCATTACTGATCACAAGAAACACTCTGTGAAGTTGTCCCAAACAATCGTAAGCAGGGGGCCTAAGTTCGAGATTTATACACTGTACAGATGTTTTGATTCCCTGGTAATAATTGGATTGGATTGTTACATGGTTTTACAGCCAACTCGGGGCTGCTCACAATTGCCCCCCCGTGCGATACCCACGCAAAACAGGGAACACTCTAAGAGGATTAGACAGTTTCAAGATTTGTCCAGGTTAGGTCCAGGACCAGGTCCTTGGTTCTAATTGGCTACATAGTAGGGGAGAGTAGGCGAGTAGACGGTCATTTAGTCACAAGTATGAGCGGCCTCTGTTCCTATATTTTGATTTGTAATGGTTACTTTGTAATGTTAAGTACCGTAATGTAATGTAACGTAAAGTAACGTAATGTAATGTAATGTAATGTAATGTAATGTAATGTAATGTAATGTAATGTAATGTAATGTAATGTAATGTAATGTAATATAATGTAATGTAATGTAATGTAATGTAATGTAATGTAATGTAATGTAATGTAATGTAATGTGATGTAATGTAACGTGGCTCTTCAGCCAACTCTGGGCTGCTTACCGCCTGCCAATTCCAAGCCCCCCCCCCACCCACCCACCACCACCACCACCACCACCACACACACACACCACCACACACCACCACCACCACGCGATACCCACCCGTCTCAGTTCCTAGGCGGCACTGCTTTTCTTTTCGGCTGCAAGCAGCAGCTTCTAGGCAGACTTATATTTGGTTTTTACCCCATTACGGTTACCGCATGATGCGGTTCCAGGTTGCCGGATGTTACTGTGCTTAGTCAATCCGCTCTCCCATAGAGGGAGAAAGTCAGGGCGGACTTTAATACTTATTACGGTTAACACTGTTAAACATCACACGTACTAAGCAAATTCTCAAAAATGCTTTTGTAGAGGTTCTGGTCTGTTGGTTTCACGCATTTGATTTAATATAACTATATGCGCACGGACGGTAAACAGCCATTTAGGATGTTCACTAATTTATCCCAGGGATTCCCCTTAGTGTGGGCCTGAACAAGCTGGTGGCATGGATCCAGGACCAGGATCGGCTCACGCGGTCGGTCTGAGCTGGCTTCGTACCTAGCCACCTACTCGTACCTGCTCGTACTGCAGCAGCGTAGATCTCACACCGCGAACATAATTGCGCGAAATACCCCCAAATGGAACCATCGCGAATTACAGCATCCTCCCGTCTTGTGTGATTCTGCATCCTGCAATCAGATCACTCCCACGCCGACGTCCGTGATTTGTTTTCTTTCCTTTTCCCTAGCTTGCGCATCGCGGCATTGCCTCGTATCTTTCTTACTGCGCAGTAATCCTTGTGGGAGCTTCTGTGATAGATCAAAGCAAAGGGGAGCATCCCGTAGACACTGCAGAAGGCTAGGCTTCCAATTTGTTGCTGGCAGCAGGGAACAGACTGCTAGCTAATTACTGCTTGCATGTCCGTTACGCTGGATGCTGCTGCCCTTCAGGCAGAGCTTGAGGAGCTTCGCAAGGAGCGAGAGGAGGTTGGTTCTAGATTGCGCATCGCCAATCAGTGATTTCATGCTCGTGTATCGATGCCCATGCGCACCAACGTACTCAGTCCACAGAACCGTTTCTCGGAACCTAAATTGTCGTTTGTTAAACCAGCCCTTCGCGATAATCTTGAGCATTCCAGGTTAGGAAAGTTCCTTGGGCCTAATTGGCAACCCCTGAACTGTAACACACACATGAATACACAATATCATAGCCAGGCCATTGCTGACCCAAGACAAGCCCACTCCACAGCATCCCGGGTGGGAGGGGGTTGGGGGGGCATACACATTCTTTAACAAAGGGAAGGGTGTAAGCAAGCAAGAAAGCAAAGAAGCAATTACCATTTGTATGTAATAGTCCAGGGGTAGCTAATTAGCTACATGGTTAGCTAAATGTTAGCTACACAATGAGCTAAATGGTTGGATGTTATGCATACTGCGACAAGTAAAACATTCCCTGTGTGTGAACCGTTCGTCCTATACCGTTGCTCTTACGCATTCCCTGTGTGTGTGCGTGTGTGTGTGTGCATGTGTGCATGCGTCTCTGTCCATGTTTGTGTCTGTGCATGTGTGTCTGTCCATGTGTGCACGTGTGTGTCAAGGGGCTGTCAAGTAGGCTAGGGAGAATAACATCATGTATGTTATATTCCAGGGGTAGCCAAGTAAGCTAAAAGGTTGGGTATAATGCAAACTGAAACAGACTGGAACAACAAAAGTATCCCCTGTGGGTGAGCCATTTATCCTACACTGTTGATCTTGCATATTCCCTGTGTGTGTTTGAGTGAACCATTTATCGTACACTGTTGATCCTGCACAGTCCCTGTGTTTGTTTGTGTGTGTGTTTGCGTGTTTATGTTGGTGTCTGTCTGTTTTTGTATGCATGTGTTTGTGTATGTGTATGTTTGTGTGTGTTTCTGCTTGTGTGTGTGTATTTGTGTGTGCATTTATATCATGGGGCTGTCAAATAGGCTAGATAGAATGACTGCATGTAAGTTCAATTCCAGGGTAAGCCAAGTATGCTACATGGTTGGATGTAAGGCTAAATGGCTGTTGGATGTTATGCATACTGCAACAGCAAAAGTATTCCCTACGAGTGAACCATTCATCCTGCACCGTTGTAACTTTCCCCTCCCTCCCTCCCTCCCTCCCTCCCTCCCTCCCTCCCTCCCTCCCTCCCTCCCTCCCTCCCTCCCTCCCTCCCCCCCTCCCTCCCTCCCTCACTCCCTCTATCCCTCCTTCCCTCTCTCCCCCCTCCCTCCCTCCCTCCCTCCCTCCCTCCCTCCCTCCCTCCCTCTCCCTCTCTCCCCTCCCCCCCCCCCCCCCCCCCCCCCCCCTCTCTCTCTCCATACCCTCCCTGTCCCTCTTGCCAGCACTCCCTCACTAACCCCATGGGAACACTCTCTACCTACCCCCCCCCCCCCCCCCCCCCCCCACACACACACACACACGCCAACCTGAATTCCAAAAACAACCCACTCCACCTGTCCTTCTTTCCAGGCCAAGCAGCGCCTAGACACCTTCAAGTCGCGTAGAGGCTTTGGGGCAGGACCCCCAGGACTCCCAGGACCCCCTATTCAAGCTGGGGGGCGGGGTCTGGGACGGGATGGGGCCCGCAATGGTATTGACAGAAGCACGGACCACCGCGGCGGGCGTGAGGGACCTGGAAGCTACCGTGATAATGGTCGTGATAGTGGTCGTGATGCGCCAGGCAGGCCCCCCTTTCGGCCCTCGGACAGACCTGACGGGAGATTGGACCTGAGGGAGCAGCTGCGGGGAGGGCGGGGGGACTGGGACAGAAGCAGGGGACCAAGGGGGGGCCTCCCAGCCCCCCCTTCAAGGGACGGACCCAGAGCGGGCCACAGAGGGAGATCGGAGCAGGAGCCAGAGCGTTGGGGCACTGCTGATGTGGCGATGGGGGAAAAGGAGAGCGAGGGGGATGGTGAGAGGGTGGAGGCGGGTGAGGTTGCAGCCCAACCGACAAGAAAGAGAATCTCCTCAGCAGTGGTGGCGGTGTCCTCTGACAACATCAGCAGGGATGCAGAGGGGAATGACAAATCAGGCCAGGCTGGCAGTGCCAAGCGGCCACTCGAGTCGCCCGCTGCAGAGGACCCAAGTGCCAAGAAGAGAAACCGGCGAATGTTCGGGGCTCTGATGGGCACACTGCAAAGGTACCTAAGTAATTATATAAATAAATAAATAAATGAATTAAGTACGCTTATGGGCACTCAGCAAAGGTTCCCAAATAAATTAATAAATAGGTTCGAACAAAAGAGAGAAATGAATGAAGTACGCAGGTGGGCACTCTGCAAAGGTATCGAAATAAATAAATAGATAAAGAAAGAAAGAAATGAACAAATTACTCTGGTGGGCACTCAGCAAAGGTATCGAAATAAATAAATAGATAAAGAAAGAAAGAAATGAATGAAGTACGCAGGTGGGCACTCAGCAAAGGTACCTAAATAAATATATATATATATAGATAAAGAAAGAAAGAAATGAATTAAGTACTCAGGTGGGTGTTGAACGACATGGTTAAGGTACCTGAATAATTTGAATAAAGGAATGACACTATGCTATGGTGCCTAAATAAACAGGTAAAGAAAGAAAGAAATAAATGAATAAAGTACTCTGGTGGGGACTCTGCCAAGGTACCTAAATGAATAGAAAGATAAAGAAAGAAAGAACTTAACTACAGGGGGGGGGGGGGGGGGGGGGGGGGGGGGGGGGGGGGGGGCGAGGGACGGGCGGGGGGGGAGCCCAATGGCGCATGCCAGGTACTTCAATCTTGCCTCTGCGCTGAACGCGGTCTTTGAGCTCCGCGATAACGCGATTTGATGATGCCTTGGCTCGTAACAGAATACAAGTTAATCTCCATGTTTTGTCTGGGTTTTTAATAGCTCATTGTTCAGAATGGGCAGAGTGATAAGTGTGACGGGGGTTAATGACAGAAGGTACTGAATCCTAGGTGTCAAAATCCTAGCTGCCAAAATCCTAGCGCATTCAGCTAGGAATTCGACTGCGCGCATGCTAGCTGCAGGTACTTGTTGCGAGTTGCGAGTTGAGTTGCTTGTTGTTGACTTGCGAATTGTTTATCTGCTGTTGTGTTATTGAGTCGCGAGTTGCGAGTTGTTGAGTTCCCAGTTGTTGATTTTCTATGTTGCGAGTTACTGAGTTGTGTTGAGATGAGTTGCGAGTCGTTGAGTTTAGTTGACTTGCGAGTTGCTCAGTCCTTGTTTTGCGAGTTGTTGGGTTCAGTTGATTTGCGGAAAGAAAAAAGTGGGGGTCCCCACTTCCTACCCTGTCCAAAGAACAGAATGGATGGGAACGCAAAGCTAATCTAAAAGTTCTCAGGTGGATCCTCTGCAACGGTACTTTTTCTTTCCTTTTACTTTCTCATGGGCATTTTTCTTTCTCTGGATTTAAATTTGAATTCTTAACCTCAAATGAGAACTCACACCTGTCCACACTAGCGTAACTACTTTTTTCTACGGCCACTATCATTGGCAAAGCCAGTCATTATTTGGGCTAGATTTTTCCCTTTCCCCCTTTCCCCCTTTTCCCTTTTCCCTTTTCTCTTTCATTCTCACCCTCTCCTCTCTTCGTTTTTCTCCTTTTCCCTTTTCTCTCTTTTCCTTTTCTCTTTTTTTCTCTTTCTCTCTCATCCTTCTCTTTTTCCACTTTTCCCTTTTCCCTATTTCCTTTCACCTCTCTTTTCTTTCTCTTTTTTTTCTTTTCTCCTCTTTCTTCTTTTTCTCCTCCTTTCTCCCTTTTTCCTTTTCTTTCTTTCTCTTTTTCTTGCTCTTCTCTTTTTTCTCTTCTCTTTTCCTTTCTTTCGCTCTTTTCTCGTCTTTTCTCTCTTTCTCTTTCCCTTTTTTCCCCTTTTCTCTTCCCCCTTTTCTCTTTTCTCTCTTCTCTTTTCTCTTCAGTATACACTGGTATACAATTCCATCTCTGTACCCTAATCAGTGCCCAAACTTTGAAAACAAATGTTAGAGGTAGAGGACAACCGCATCAACTCAAGCGTGTATGTGTAGATGTGTGTATGTGTAGATGTGTGTATGCGTGTATGTGTACATGTGTATATGCGTGCATGCGTATATGTGTATACGTGTACCCTAATCAGTGCCCAAACTTTGCGAAACAAAAGGTTCAAGGTTGAGGACAACCGCTTCAGCTCAAGCGTGTATGTGTATATTTGTATATGTGTATACATGTTTACATGTGTATGTGTATATTTGTATATGTGTATACATATATACATGTTTATGTGTGTATTTGTATATGTGTATACATGCATACATGTTTATGTGCATATGTGTATGCGTGTATACGTGTAAACATGTATACGTGTGTGTATCCTAATCAGTGCCCAAACTTTGCAAAACGAAGGTTCAAGGTAGAGGACGACCGTTTCAGCTCAAGTGTGATGTCCAAGCGGCGGGTAGAGCAGCAGAAGAAGGCAGAGGACCGGGCCAAGGAGGAGAGTGAGCAGTTGCGTCGGCAAGAAAGGGAAGAGAAGGAGAAGCTGGTGAGTGAGTTGATGGTGGTGATGGCGGTAAGTGATTTGATTGTGGTGATGGTGGTCAGAGCGGAGGACAGGGCGAAGGATGAGAGTGAGCAGCTTTGTCGGCAAGAAAGGGAAGAGAAGGAGAAACTGGTGAGTTAGTTGATGATGGTGGTGGTGGTGAGTGAGTTGATGGTGGTGATGGTGGTGATGGCGGAGGACAGGGCGAAGGAGGAGAGTGATCTGCTGCGTCGTTAATAAAGGGAAGAGAAGGAGAAGCTAGTGAGTGAGTTGATGGTGGTGATGGTGGTGATGGCGGAGGACAGGGCAGAAGAGGAGAGTGAGCAGCTGCGTCGTCAAGAAAGGTTAGGGAAGGAGAAGCTGGTGAGTGAGTTGATGGTGGTGATGGCGGAGAACAGGGTGAAGGATGAGAGTGAGCAGCTTTGTCGGCAAGAAAGGGAAGAGAGGGAGAAGCTGGTGGTTGAGGGGTTCACCTTCTCAGCCACCTGATATGTGATTGTACGTATGTGTACCTTTATCTATGTGTATTCCTATATCTATATGTATACCTATATCGATATGTATACCTACATCTATAGATACCTATACCTATATAGTTATACATATATCTATATATATACCTATATCTGTATGTAAACCTATACCTATATGTATATATAGGTATATCTTTATCTGCTTGTATACGTATGTACCTAGTACGTGTATATACATAAGAAGAGGTAGGCAGATGGAGGAGAGCCAGCAGTTGCGTCGGCAAGATCGGGAGGACAAGGACAAGCTGATAAGCGTGAATCCACACACCAAATGTAGACACATAAATGTACGTACGTCTACATACCTAGTAATCTTAAAAATATACAGACATAAGTATGAGGAGGAGGAGAGAGCAGTTGTGTTTGAAAGAGGGTGAACAGAAGAATACGCTTGTGAGTGATTGGTCAACATTACACATGGCACATATAGTTCATCCATGTGTGTGTGTACATATACAGGGAGGGAGGAGAAGGATAAACTGGTGATATAATTGTATGCAGAGTTCGGATCAAATGCATTTCGATAAGAAAAATAGTTTGAATGTTGATCTTTGATGTACAATATAGGTGTGTGTATCTTATATTAACCTAGGTAGATAGGTGGATGGATGGATAGATAGATAGATAGATAGATAGATAGATAGATAGATAGATAGATAGATAGATGGATAGATAGATAGATAGATAGAAATATATCTTTGAATATGAACCGTATATGATATTACGACCCTCCTGATTTTGTAACGCAGCTACCTACCCACCAACCACTTCCCACTCACCTACCTACCTACCCACGTACTTACCCACCTACCTACCTTCCTACCTACCCACCAACCTACCCACTCGCCTACCCACCTACCTACCTACCCACCTACCTACACACCCACCCACCCACCTACCCACCTACCTACCCACGTACCTACCCACCTACCACTTCCCCACAGCGCCGTATGGAGCATGAGAAGCTTCAGTCTCTCATAGTGACCACCGATATAAAGACGCTGGAGCTGGATTATGTGAACCGCATTGCACACAAGGACAAGCTGCATGCATTCCTAGTCACCACTGCCAAGCCACCGCTCTTTTGGGCGCCGGCTGAGCATACGGACGCTACCATGGCCCTACAAAGCGAACAGCAGAAGAATCTGGAGGATTGGAAGGTACGCACACACTTGTGTGCTTGTGCTGGTGGTGTGTATGGTGGTTTGTATGATGTATGCGTGCGTGGGATGGGGGGATCAAGCACGTTGATAATACTTTTTATTTATGTTTATTAATGTTTTTATTATTATTAGAAGTATTATAAGTATTATAATTAGTCTTATTATTAGGATTCTAGGATTGTATTATCTCGAGATGTGATACTCTCATTTCATTTCATTTATTATTTTGAACTTGAATTCGAATTTGATCTTAAATTCGATTTTCGAATGGTATCAGGTAACAATGATGGAACAGCTTGAGGATTAGGTGTGACTTTGAATTCAAATTTGATCTTGAATTTTAATTTCGAATGGTATCAGGTAACAATGATGGACCAACTTGAAGATGAGGGTTGACCCTGAATTCGAATTAAATATTGAATTTGAATTTTGAATGGTTTCAGGTAACAATGATGGAGCAGCTTGAGGATGAGCGATCGGCACTGAAGGAACGTGCGGCAGCTCGACAAAAGCAATTTGAGGATAAGCGGATGGCATGGTTGGAGAGGAAGGGAGTGGTAAGCAATGCTGCTGCTGGCACTGCTGAAGCGGCAGCACAGGAAGAGGACATGGGGCCTCAGGTGGAAGGTGCGTACTGCTCATATTACATGGGGGTAGGGGAAGGGGGGGGGATAGGAATAGGGGTAGGGGGGCAGGGTTATGGGGTGGGTGGGGAAGAGGAGTAGGGGGGGGGGGCAGGGGAAGGGTTAGGGGGTGGTAGGGGGATGGATAAGGGGTAGGGGGGGCATTGGTACGGGGGTGTTAAGGATAGGAGTAGGGGTTATCAATGGAACAAGTTGTAGGTTTCGTTGAGATGAATGCTGCTGCTGGTACTGCTGGAGCGGCGGCACAGGAGGAGGACATGGGGCCTCAGGTGGAAGGTGCGTACTGCTTTGCTCATATTGCATTGTAAGGAGTAGGGGTAGGGGGGCAGAGGGTGTGTGTGTGTGTGTGGGGTGGGGGGGTGGTGGGGGGGTTGGGGTTGTGGGGGGGGTTGGTGGGGTGGGGTTGGTTTGGGTGTGTTGTTTTGGATTTTTTGGTTTTTTTTTTGTTTTTTTCTGTTTTTGGGTTATTATTTTCTTGTTGGTGTTTTTTTGGGGGGGGGGCAAGCGTAGTAGGGGTATGGGGGCAGAGTAGGTAGGGGAGGCAGGGTGTCGCAGTAGGGGTAGGGGAGCAGGAAGTCGGGTAGGGAAAGGCAGGGTTAGGGTGGGGGAGGCAGGAAGTATGGTATGGGAGGAGGATAGGGGGTGGGAGGCAGGGGTAGGAGTCGGGGTAGGGTAGGGGAGGCGGGGTAGCAGTAGGGTAAGGGCAGGCCGGAGTAGGGGATGCAGGAGTAGGGGTAGGGGAGGCAGGGGTAGCAGATGGTAGGGGATGCGGATAGGGGTAGGGGAGGCGGGTAGGAGTCAGGGGTAGGGCAGGAGTAGGGGTAGGGGAGGCGGAGTAGGGGTAGGGGGGAGCAGGGATTGAGGGGGTAAGGAGAAGCGGGGTAGGAGTAGGGTAGGGGAGGCAGGACTAGTGGTAGGGGATGCAGTGGTTGATAGGGTTGGGCTAGGAGTAGGGGATGGGAGGCAGGGTAGGGTAGGAGAGGGGTAGTGAGGCAGGGGTAGGAGTATGGGTATGGCAGGGTAGGGGAGGCCGGAGAGTGGGATGGGAGGCAAGGGGGTAGGAGTAGGGGTCGGCAGGAGTAAGAAAGTAGGTTAGCAGGAGTAGGGTGTGAGTCAAAGGAGTTGGGTAGGGGAGGCAGGGTTAGGAGTGGGTAGGCGAGGGGGTTAGGGGAGGCCGAGTAGGGGTGGGGAGGCAGGGGGTAGAGTAGGGGTAGGGCAGGTAAGAGTAGGGAGGCAAGGAGTAGGGAGGGGGCAGGAGTTTGGGGTAGGGGGGCAGGGTAGAGTAGGGGTAGGGCCAGGATTAGGTTGGGGAGGCGGGTAGGAGTAGGGTATGAAGTCAGGGGTAGGGGTAGGGGAGGCAGGGGTAGGAGTAGTAGGTATGGGCAGGAGTAGTGGTAGGGGGATGCAGAGTATGGTTAAGGGAGGCAGGGTAGGATCGGGGTGGGCCGGAGTAGGGGTAGGGGAGGCAGGGTAGTAGTTGGGAGGCAGGAGTAGGGGTAGGGAGGCTGGGGTATGGTGGGGTAAAAGTGAAAATGGGTGGGCAGGAGTAGAGTAGGGGAGGCATGTAGGATAGGGTAGGGGCAGGCAGGGTAAGGACGTAGGGGTCGGGTAGGCAGGAGTAGGGGTAGGGCAGGCAGGGGTAGGAGTAGGGGTAGGGCAGGAGTAGGGGTAGGGGAGGCAGGGGTAGGAGTAGGGGTAGGGCAGGAGTAGGGGTAGGGGAGGCAGGGCAGGAGTAGGGGTAGGGGGGGGTAGGAGTAGGAGTGGGGGTTATCTATGTGACAGAGTGTATGTCAGCTGGAGGTGAATGATGATGGTTGCCCTTTGTTTTCTGAAGCGACGGTGCAGGAGGAGGACATGGGGCCTGGGATGGAAGGTGCGTACTGCTCAAAATACTTTGCTGGAGGTGGAAGGGGGTGGGGGGGGAGGGGGGGAGGTGTAGGTGTAGTGTCTTAATATATGGGTGTGGTTATGAATGTGTGTGTGGGTATATGTAGGGAACGGCAATATGATATCATACTCGCATTTGGTCAACATCATATGATATGCCAGTCCCTAGGTTTATGTGCCATTGGGGTGTCAGTGTGCCTGTGTGTCGGTTTGATTTTGAAGTAGGGGGTACCAAGAAAGGTGTACAAAGGATGATTGACAAACATTCACCATTTTCAACTGGCTAGCTCCAGGGTTTTTGGCGGAGCCCCCTCTTCAAGGGGGCGGGAGCCCCCATGTTTACCCATTTGTCCGTCCGACCGAAAAATTTCTTGCTTGAAGCCTGACACGTCATCCAACGGTCGCGTAACTAACTCGCTTCGGTCAGCTCCATCGTTGCCACCTTTCGTTCCGTTGCCAACACACTCCGCCAATTTTCCGCGTCGCTTGCGACGCTGCACAGGACTTGTCTTGACGGTGCTACATGTACCAGAAGTGCTAAATGATGTACCCTGGTCTTTTGGGGGTGATACGTTATGTTTTGAATCTCACCCATAGCAACTGCGCAAATGGGAGGGTCCGGTTTAGAACTGCTTGCTAGCCATTTTTTTTTAAGCAAAGGAAAAAGCGTCTTTTTGTTTCACCATGGTTTTATGTAGCACCTTCCTACTGGCCTTTAGGGTGTTATTCACAGCTTTTTTTAGCCCCCAAAGCATCCCCAAATTGCTCTAACATAATGTATCACCCCCCAAAGCAGTTTTTTTCTTCAGATTTCTGTAGTCCAGGTTGAGTAGCTACTTGGGCTACTCATCCCTGATTCCAGGATAGTTGCGTAGCCATTGCATGGCGTAGCACTAAGCGCGGAGCCTGGGGGGGGGGGGGGGGGGGCAGCGCATCCCGATATCGGGGCATCCGGGGTGTAGCATTCGATGGAATGGCGACGGAATGGCGACACGTCGTAATCAAGTCCTATGCAGCGTCGCAAGCACCGCGGAGAATTGGCAAAGTGTGTTGGCAATGGAACGAAAGGTGTCAACAAAAGCTGGCAACAAAAGCTGACCGAAGCCAGCTAGTCATGAGACAGTTGACTGACGTGTCAAGTTTTGGGTCAGTCGGTCGGTCGGACGCACAAACAGACAACAGGGTACCCTCGCCCCCTAGAGCTCCGCTCCGCCAAAAAAAGAAACACTGGGTTAGAAGTGCTGAAATGTTTGGGTGCACAGGTGCTGGCTCAGGTAGCTGCCCCGAAGCTGCTGAGAAAGGCCGAAAAGAAAAACCCGTTCTAGCACACAATACCCACCCAGCCTCTCTCTTCTCGCAGGCGGTGAGTATTACGCCGACCCTGACACTGCTGCCGCTGCCGGTGAGGCTGCAGGGGAGGCAGGCCCCCCTCCACAGGGTGGTGAGAGTGGGCACCCCCCCGGACAAGCGCCTAATCAGGACATGAGTGACCGCTACCAGCCCCTGGTGTCAACCGGAGGGCAGGAGGGTGGGGCGGGCCAGGAAAGGAGGGAGCGCAGGGACCGGGATAAGGAGAGGGACAGGCGCTCGCATCGCAAGGAGAGCAGTAGAGCAGGCAAGGAGAGTAGGAGCAGCCGAGTGGCAGTGGAGGTAGTGGAGGCAGAGGTGGAGGCGGAGGTGGAGGTGGATGCTGAGGTGGCGGACCCGACTGGACTGGACGAGGATGGGGAGATCCCTGAGGCTGATCTTAGGTGAGTTTTGAATATCAATTTTTGCATGGATATTTATGCTAACATTCTTCTTAATATCTATAGTCATATTGAGGTGGATGCAGAGGTGGAGGGGGAGGTGGAGGCAAAGGTGGATGTGGATGGTGAGGTGGCGGACCTGACTGGACTGGACGAGGATGGGGAAATCCCTGAGGCTGATATTAGGTGAGTCATTCATGGTACTTCCAAGCGCGCGCTGGCGCGCTGCCTTTTTGAGCCCCACTGCGCGTTTCGCGCAGTATTTTGCAACCCCCTGTGGGCGCAGCAAGCATTTTTTGCGCTTTTTGCACCACAAAGCGCAGTTTTCCCCCCTTCAAGCGCTCTAAAGCGCTGGCCAATTTGGTCAGTGGAAGTACCCTGGAGTCATTAATATCAATGTTCACATTTATATTTGTACTTCGGGTGACAGATGCGGAGGTGGACTTCGCTGTTTTTATGTGTGCGTCGCGTTGCCATTCCGTCGCTGCATGGCAACGTACGAGTCCGGCTAAACTAGATAGAAATGCCCCCTACCCCACCCCCACCCCCCGAAGCCCCTGCGCTCAGCGGGGTTCGGGGTGCAGCGCCTTGCACTGGGGTCACACGAGTCGCTCAATTTGTGATGTGCCGCATGAAAAAAAAGCAGTGGTGGACCCTACTGTGGACGAGGATGGAGAGATTCCTGGGGCTGAGATAAGATGAGTCATGGAGATACTTCTTCATATCTATATGTTTGTTTGCATTTGTTGAAGTGTTTATGAACATTTTGACAGTCAAATCCATGCCTGTATTCGTATTTAAATACATTTTGTTTTTGCTCTTGTTTGCGTGTGCATGGACACTTTGACAGTCATATCCATGTCGGTATTCATGTTTAAATTTATTTTTGTATTTGCATTTGTTTGGGTGTTTATGGACATTTTGACAGTCACATCCATGTTCGTATTCATATTTAAATCCATAACCATATTAATGTTCATATTCATTTGTATTTGTATCTTACTCTTGAGCATATTCTTATTCATACTCATTTCAAAGGCAGGCAAAAAACGAAAGATACTAATGGAATGCCTGAATTCATTTCAGTTCCAACTGATCGGCTGTGCGGTCCAAGGCGATATATTCAGGAATGCTGCAATTGGTGGTTGGCCCCAGTGCCAGCAAATTGACCGCCCCCGTCGAATTCTCGCCTAGTAATAAGGCGTACTATTTATTTATGTATTATTTATCCATCTATTTATTTTTTGTTTATGTATCTCTATAGGTGCCTAAGTCCGAAAACGCCCTAAGTCGATACAAGAATGTGATACAGAGCCGTACATGACCCAAACTGCTCGGATTCGAATTCTGTCTTTCTCATATTGTTCGCGAAGGTGTCAGCTATGCGCGCAGCTACTTTTCGTCCGCGTTCGTATCTGGTCGCGAGCAGCCTTGTCCGGCAGGCCGGTGGCAGTACATGAGATGTGCGATAATTAGTGATAACAATCCAGATCGCGTCAGATTCGAGGCCGCGCGAGCTATTCCAAAGAAAGTTACCTCGGGACGGAATGCTTATCGAACTCCTACTACAAGGTTGGAGGATGCGCTTCAGCCTTGGCCTCGGAATCTACTGAAATGGCTGTACATCTCAAGATTTCACCTCCCAGTGGCCCACCACACCATGGCTCAGGATTAGGGTGTGTTTTCAATCATCTACCCCAAATCAAAAACTGAGTTCAGATGTCGATGTTTGAAGACCACTTTAAAAAAAAGTTTTTTTTTCTCTTTCGAAAATATTTGAAGTTTGAAATTTCAAATTTCAAAAAAAACAAAAATTTGTTCTCCACGCTATATCTCGAGATAGAGCAAAACCGAGGCCAAAAATAATTGTTTTGGGACTAGAGGGCATAGGCTCAATCCATCCGTATCACTCAGGGTCTGACTGTAGGCCGTGGAAACGAATAGATAGTGAACTCACTGGTAAAGGCTTTCTGCCGGAGATGAAACCGGACTCAAACGATTGAGCTAGAACGTCAGTACAATTATCGTAGATAATTGTAGTGACTTCTACAGAACGCAAACGGTATATATAGCCGTGGACTCACAGATGTCAACGGTTCGGCGCAACGGTTCGGCCAAGCGACGAATACCAACGAGGCACAACGATTCGGCCAAGCGGTTCAAGATTGTCGGACGAGACAACTCATGGACCTGACGAGACGCGGCCAAGATTGTCGGACGCGACAACTCTTGGTTATGACGACAAGACAATCTGTCTTGGATCAGTAACTCTGATCGACTTGTTCGACGACTGTCAACTTCCATCAACGAGATGGCGCACTACCAAGGCGTCCCTTGGGAGTGGAGGAGGAGACTGAAACTGGCTGTTACAATTCTCCCCCCACTAGGTTGTGTCAACTGAACAAGCGAATCTGTTCAATACCGTGTGTCATTACAGCATATGAACAGAAAGTAGGAGCTACCTACTAAGAAACGAACTATATGACCTGTCGCCTTGTTTAACAAGGGGAAGTCTGTCCCAATAGTCCTCGACAAATTGGGGAACATATTGGTGGAGATTGGACTCATCTTCCCACGTATATGTATCGCCATCGCCTTGCCACTTGACAAAATAAACGAGTTTTTTGTCGGCAACGCGGTGGTCAAGGACACGGTCAACGGAAAACATGTCGTGACTGACATCCCATGGACCGGGTTTCGGGGGCTGAACTGTGCCATCGGAACGATACATTGAAACAAGAGAAACATGAAAAACTTCATGAATCTTCCAGCCTTCTGGTAGCTTGAGGCGAACGGCGATGGTTTCTTTGTCAACACCTTTGGAAAAAATTTCCGCGACCTGAAAAGGGCCAACGAACTTTGGGAGCAACTTTCTCGTCAAACCTGGGGTACACGATAGGTTTTTGGAAGAAAGGAGAACGGTGTCACCAACTTGGAACCGAACAGGGGTTCGACGTTTGTCTGCCTGTGTTTTTTGACGGTCTTGAGCCCGAACGAGGAATTGTTTGGCCAAAACTAGTGCAGACGTGATGCCTTGAGTGAACAAACGGGCATTGGGGACACGGCTTTCTTCTAACAACGATGTGGGCAAATTTGGGTGACGCCCATGATTCAGATAAAACGGTGTTGACTGAATGGAACTATGCCAAGCATTGTTGACGGCAAACTGTGCCATGGGCAACAACTCATGCCAATTGGTTTGTTTAGCGTTGACAAAGTGCCTAAGTGTTTCTTCTAAGACACGGTTCATGCGTTCCGTTTGGCCATCAGTTTGAGGGTGGAAAGCGGTGGACATGCGCAACTTGGTACCCCAAGTGTTGCAAACGGTTGTCCAAAACTTGCTAGTGAATTTAGAATCACGGTCAGAGATGATAGAGTTTGGTAACCCGAATTTACTAACGACGTGTTCAACCAACAAACGAGCCGTGATGGGTGCTGATGCATTTTTGTGAGTTGGGACAAAGATTGCCATTTTTGACAGACGGTCAACGATGACGAATAGGGCATCAAAGTGATTGTGATCTGGGGTTTTAGGGAGGCCTGTGATGAAGTCCATGGAAATGCTTTGCCAACATTCTGTAGGGGGTTGTAGTGGGTGTAAGGTGCCGTGTTGGCCACTGGTTTTGGGTTTGTTGGTTTGGCATGATGGACAAGTATGAACATAATGAGAAACGTCTCGGCGCATGCCTTGCCACCAGAACTGTCGAGAGATCAGCTCAAAGGTGCGGTCAACGCCCGGGTGGCCTGAGTACACCGCATCATGTAGTTCCTGCAATATGCGTAACTTAACGGGGCTGGAGTTGGGCACAACGATTTGAGAGGGTTGTGGGCCTCGACCACGGGTCTCTGTGCCTAACCATAAGCCAGAGGGGTCAAGGTTTAGAGGGTGGGTGGGTCTTTCAAACCAAGGGTCCAAAGGGTATGCTTGTCTAATATCATCCAGCAAACTTAGGGTGGATGGGTTAGCATTGTGAGCAGAAAGGGTTAGGGGAAAAGCAGCAGAACAAGACAATGATGGGTGTCTGCTTAGGGGGTCTGCCACGTTGAAACGTCCGGGAATGAACTGCCATTTGAACTGAAAGCGACTGAGGAAGCCAGACCAACGGGCCTGTTTACGAGAGAGCATGATGTTTTCAAAACAAATGTTGGGGTGGTGGTCAGTTACTAGGGTTAGGTCACCTTTGCAACCTTCGAGATAACATCTCCATTCTTTTAGAGCAAGAACGACTCCTAGCAACTCTTGTTCACCTGTGGAGTAGTTGATTTGGGCTTTGCTGAATTTATGGCTATAATACGCCACCGGTTGGTCTTCTTGGAGGAGAACTGCTCCACAACCGTAAACAGATGCATCAGAGATCAGGGTATATGGTAATTCAGGGTCAGGGTATCTCAGAACGGGGGCTTGCGTGAGGGCATTTTTGATGGCTGTGAAATCAGTTTGACATGACTGAGTCCAAAGGGATGAGAAGGCATTGCCTTTTTTCTCAGCCGCCGCAAGGGTTGTTAAGCGGTGTGTCAGTGTTGAATACCCTTGTATGAAACGACGGAAGTAATTGGACAGTCCCAAAAACCGTTGGAGGTCTTTTGACGAAGTCGGTTCTGGCCAATCAGCAACGGCTGTAATTTTCTGCGGGTTGACTTTGATACCGTCGCGACCGATGATGTGTCCCAAGTACTTGAGCTCAGGGACATTGAACTGACATTTCGATTTTTTCATGTAAAGTTGGTTGTCACGAAAAAGTTGGAAAACGATTCGGAGGTGTTCAGCATGTTCTTTAGGTGATTTGCTAAAAATGAGCAGATCATCCATGTAGATGGTAACGAAGTCTAGATGTCCAAATATGCGGTGCATGGTTTGTGAAAAAACGGAAGGGGCGTTGCACAAGCCAAACGGCAGTACTTTAAACTCATACAGACCCATGGGGGTAACAAATGCTGTTTTTGGTATGTCTTCGGGTGGAAGGCGTACTTGGTGGTATCCTGCGGTCATGTCACACACGCTAAAAACACGACTGCCATTGAGTTTGTCTAGCAAGTCATCAATGCGTGGGAGGGGCCAACGATTGGGGATTGTTACTTTTTTGAGTTTCCGGTAGTCGATGGCCATACGGAGGGATCCATCTGGTTTACCTACAAACAAAACAGGTGCACCCCAAGGGCTTGTGCTGGGTTGGATTAAGCCTTGGGCTAATAGGTTAGTGACTTGTTTTTTGACCTCGTCCAACTCCTTGGGGCTGAGACGCCAGCTTGACCTGTATTGAGGGGAAGTGTTGGGGAGGAGGGGAATGGTAGATGTTTCTCCCCGAGTAGGAGGTAAACTGGAGGGGGCAACAAAGATGTCACCGTATTGGCAACACAGTTCATCCACATAATCTGCTTTGAGGAGGTTATCGGATGTGGCTGTGAAGATGGATGCTAGGTTACTTGGTGTGTCTTCCAAGTCTTGAACAAGGACTTGGAACAAGCGTAGGTTGGGTGTTTCGTTAATGAGTTTGCGTAGTTGTTTTGCGGATAGGACGGGGCTGGCGCGTGATATGCGAAGGCAAGTCAAACATGACATAATCAGGTCTGTTGGGGTAATCCATGTAGGCCGCAATGCCCTAACAACGACTACTTGCGTGTTTGTTGTGTGTAACGTGACGATGGGGAATTGTTCTACGAAGGATAGGATTGCCCGATGGGTATGCATCCAATGCATTCCTAGGATTAGTTGGACGGCACCTACAGTGGAGGGCAGGACGTATGCATATGCTTTGCTACGGTGCGAGTCTAAGTGTACTTTAACTCGAACTTGGTGAGTGACAATACTTGTTGTACCGTTGGCTAATTGGACACGTAGGGGGGGGCAGGGTAGCAAAGGTAAGCCCAACTTGGTTACGAGAGAGTTGGTTACGAAATTTGCTGTTGCACCCGTGTCGAGGAGAGTGATGACTTTTTTCTGACCATTAACTATGGCAGAAAATTCACATCTAGGGGTGTCTGGTCCTAGAGCGGGGTCTAGACTGCAGATTTTTTCGACAAGGGGGGGGTCATAAAAGACCTTGACAGAGTGTGGGAATGGGGGTGAGTTAACGAAGAGCACCGTCCCACGAGGGAATTCGTGGAGAGGAATGTAGTCCACCTTGTGTTCTACCTCAGATAACTGAGAAGATACGGACGGGATGCATACTAACGCTCGTAACGTTGGGTTAGCGTGCTTCAGAGTTTGGTACCGCAGCAAGCTAGCTGACGTGGGGTGAACAATTAGGCGTGCATTCGGTGGTGGTGGAAGGGACGGATGAAGGAGGGCCCAAGGAGTCATAGAATTACAAAGAGTCATCTGATCATACAGTATGTTCAAAGATGTGTCAGTTAGAGTGCAATCTACGTACTGTTCCCAACAGAGATCAGGTAACGACCTGAATGGGCTACTCTCTGTAGGGGTTTCCTAGCGGCCTGACCGGGGGGGACGGGTAGGGCATTTAGGGCATGCATTATTAACCATGCCAGTGTTGCATTTAAGGCATTTATTCTCAGTCATGCAATGCTGGAACGACTCAGGGGTGTGTGGTTTGTTGTTCCAAGTCCACCCATTCTTCTGGCATGCTTTCCACAAGGCTGCAACGGGGCCTTGAGGACGAAACGGTGCCTTCATGGGGGAGCGGTTGGGGCCTCCAGGTAACGACCGGGGCTTGGACGAGGGCCCGCCAGGTAACCACCTGGTTTTGGATTGGGCCTGTTTCTGTGCAAAGGGGCGAGATGGGGGTGGGGTGAACGCTCCTGCGACTGGAGTTTTGAGCATTTTCGAACTGTCTGTCTGGGCCTGGTGCCTCAACTCTGCGCCTAGCGCGAAGTCTATGAGGTCAGGGAGGCTACGCCAATCCTTGCCCGTGTGATCGACAATGCAAAGGTGTTTGAGGGTGGGCGACAGCCCATGCAAGAACCATGCAATTTGATCAGTCGCAGGCATGTCTACAGCTTTACGAACTAGGATTTTGAACTGTTGCTCATACACCTTCACTGTGGGGTGCTGAATCATGGTGCATTCCTTTCGCAGTAATTTTTCTCTGGCCTCTTTCGCCTCGTCACGGTGAGACGGGTCATAGAACTCGAGGAACTCCTGCGAAATGACTGCCTGAGTCAGAACCTGACGCGAGTGTGCAAGCGACTGTTTGAAATTAACGAACCATTCTGCTGCCGTACCAGCCAGAAAGAAACTGAAGACGTCTGTGAATGACCAACCGACTATCGCGCAGTACGACACAACAAGGTCTAACCAGATTCGACCTCTAGGCAACTTGTTACCATTATTGGAACCTGTCCACTGCGCAGGCATGGGTAACTTGTGACTTACTTGTTGGGAGGCGATGGCGGAGTAGGTGCGCGTAGAGGGGTCTGCCCCTGACGATGGGCCTCCGATGGCGATCTTGCCAATAGACTTGTCGGCGTTCAGCTGTGCCATGGACGCAGCGAGAGCCAACTCCATATGGGTGGCCCATAGGCGGGCAGCGGGGTCTGCGTCCGTTGCAGCGGCCTTAAGCTCGGCCAGTCGGTGGGCCTCTAGAAGCTCCTGGTGGTACTGGGCCTAAGCCGTGGGCTGGGCCTCGAGGTCGGCCAGTTGTTTGCGCAGTCTGGCCATCTCCGCCTGACGAGTGGCCTCAAGGACCTGGGCGGAGGCTGCGTCAGCAGTTGCGTTGTCAGCAGCCTCCTGTGCTGCATGGGCTTGCACCTTCAGGGCCAGGTCCGCGGCCTGTTGGTCTGCGATGGCCTTAAACGCGGCGGCCTGGGCTGTGGCGATTAAGGCCTCGGCGGAAGCAGCGGCCGTAGCAGAAGGAGTAGCCGTGGCCTCAGCAGTAGCAGTGACAGCAGCAGCAGCCGTGGTAACAGCAGCAGTCATAGCTGCGGCAGTAGCCGTGGCAGTGCCACCCATAACGGTGTCACCGTCCATGGAGAGGTTGTTAAACGCCTCGTTCACAGCGCGTAGGAAATCGCTGGCACTCACTAGGGGGGCGAGGGTTAAGGGGGGGGGGACTAAATAAAAGAAACTAGGGGAAGCGAAAAGTTAGGGAGACTAGGCAAAGAAGAACGAGGGAGTGGACCAAAGAGCGTCCGAAACCATTTGTAGGCCGTGGAAACGAATAGATAGTGAACTCACTGGTAAAGGCTTTCTGCCGGAGATGAAACCGGACTCAAACGATTGAGCTAGAACGTCAATACAATTATCGTAGATAATTGTAGTGACTTCTACAGAACGCAAACGGTATATATAGCCGTGGACTCACAGATGTCAACGGTTCGGCACAACGGTTCGGCCAAGCGACGAACACCAACGAGGCACAACGATTCGGCCAAGCGGTTCAAGATTGTCGGACGAGACAACTCTTGGACCTGACGAGACGCGGCCAAGATTGTCGGACGAGACAACTCTTGGTTATGACGACAAGACAACTGTCTTGGATCAGTAACTCTGATCGACTTGTTCGACGACTGTCAACTTCCATCAACGAGATGGCGCACTACCAAGGCGTCCCTTGGGAGTGGAGGAGGAGACTGAAACTGGCTGTTACACTGACTTTGGCACCTATGGAGATATTTGTTTATTATTTATGCGGGATTTATGTATATATATTTATTATGTATTATTTATTTACTCGATGCAGAATAAGTGAGTGGTGGAAACTATTTGTGTCCAATGTTGTAAACAGGCAGGCAAACAAAAGACAAAAAGCAGGAAGCAGAAGGGGGGGAAACAAAAAAACAAGCATGAACTGCCTGAATGTAAACTATATGCAGAGCAAGTGGGTGATGTCCACTATTCGTGTCCAACGTTATAAACAGACAGGCAAATAAAAGACAAAAAGCAGAAAGCGGAGAAGGTGTGTGGGGGTGGGGGTGTGTGTGTGTGGGGGGGGGGGGGGCGGGGAGCATGAACTGCCTGAATATAAACTATGTGTAGAGCAAGTGAGTGGTGGCCAATATTTGTGCCCAACGTTATAACCACAGACGCGCCGAGGAGGAAGCTGAGCGAGAAGCTGAGGATCAGCTGGCTCTGGTTGACGACATGGATGCAAACACGGTGGAGGATCTCCTTGGCTAATGTGGGATGCCTCCTCTCACAAACACACCACCACCACCACCACCACCACCTTTATCATGCTACTGGAGGTGGTGGTGGTGGAGGTGGTGGTGGGAGATCTCCTTGGCTGATGTGGGATGCCTTGCATGTCTCACGCTTATTGACAAGAAAGAGACAGGGACGAATTGTGAAGAAGACATAATTATTGTTCCATGGTTCTAGGTGGTTAGATTGAATTGGATTGGATTGTTACATGTTTTTTTTAGCCAACTCAGGGCTGCTCACCTTCTTCCACTTCCAAGTCCCCCTGTGCGATACCCACAGAAACCAGGGAGCACACTTAGCCGATTATACGTTTTAAGTAATTGTTCCATGGTTATAGAAGCCTTCAGGTGTCCATCCGGCTGCAAACAAGAATTCGTCCCTGACAAGACACATCAGTGTTGCAAAGGGACAGTGCCTTTACATATATAATAGCACACGAGAGCTCACACCTCTTCCTCTGAGAATGGCGTTCGCAGGACACGTAGTCCAGCCCATGCTGGCTCCAGACTGAGGGGAAATAGACATCACCGCCAGTCCAGCACCCCTCAGCTCTGTTTTTCATCTCTGTTTTGCATGTCAGAGATTACATCCACCATGACTTTAATCCAGGACCAGGCAGGGCGCATGTTGAGTCCTAGCACCTCTCGAGTTTGCGCACTCCCGTTTTCTGCAGTCTTGATTTGGAGTGCTGGTTGTGGTTTGTACAACTCTGTACTTTTCAAAGCGAAGGGTGTCAGAACCACTTTCATTTTAATTAATTGGCGACTGCGCTCATAGAGAAACTGTATGCTCCGTTTACATCTATCTGCATTATGTTGATGATGCTGATTCTTTAGAGGACCCTCCCCCCCCTCCCCACCACCACCAACAAACACACACACGTAAATTGAGGAGAGGGATTTTCTTGGGTCAACACTGGCGTGCCTATGACAACGACTGTATAGTTTGTGCCAATGTAGCAGTCCAGGAGTAGTCACTTAGGCTAATTTGAATTTGAATTGTTACATGTTTCTTTGGCGGAGCCCACCCTTGTGTCCGTTTGTCGTGTTTTCAGCACCGTAACTCAGGCCCTCACTATGTTTTAAACCCTGGCTTCGGTCCGCTGCACTCAATTCCTGTGCCACCTGTCGCCCAGACTGCCAACACTCTCCGCCAATTTCCCGCATCGCAAGCCTAGGGCTTGTCAGCAAACTATAAGCTGCTCTCGAACTTGAACTTGGTTACATACCGTAGCTTCAGCCAGCAATTTGGCTGCTCGCCGTCTTTGGCAGCAACACAATAATTCCCAGGAAAATGTAGCCGCGAACAAATCACCTTTTTCGTTGTTTTATTTCCCCCCTCCTTTTCTTCTGAACGATAAAAAGCAGCATGCAAAAACTAAACATTGTAACATACCTACAAAAAAAGGCTTCATCCAACCTCTTTACACATTCATGGATGAACAGAGAAAGCTTCCCTCGACCTTCAACTTCTGGATTGCACATGAGGTAGTGTAGATGAATCGATTTACTCTCAGATTGGGAAATCAGGTTCTGAACTTCTGATACTTTCTTCTCGAATTCAGTAAAGCTTCGTCAGTACAATCAAATATTACCTGGTGTTCATCTTGAACGGTTCCAGAATGACAAAGGTGACACACTCGATCCTTCCAAGGAACAATTGGACGTCTCCATCTATCAGTTTTCACTTCCAGGTCGTGGGAGGAAGTTTTAAATCTTGACATATTACGCACCACCTCGTGCCCATTTCCTAGGGATTGCTAAAAAAAAACTATAGCTGCTCAACGTCTTCCAGTTCCAAGGACTCATGGAGCATCCTGAGCGTGTATGGCAAAAGGACCTTACCCAACCTACATGATTTGAGGTTAATTTCATCAGTGCTTTTCGTTTTAGTCCCTCCTGTCACGGGCGGGCAAGTCCCTTGACTCCTATGAGCCTATTTTGCCTACCCTTGTACTAAAACATTGAAGATAATGATGTTATATCACAAGTGAAGGGGCTGGATTAGCAGCCACTGTATGTTTTGTATTTATTGCATGTTCTATCAGCCTTCAGGCTGCTCACCGTTAGCCAGAACTTGAACTTGGTGACATGGCTTCATTTTACAAATCTACGTCTCACGGACCAAAATAAATGTCTCGCGAGCCAAAATCTAAGTTTGCAACGTGACAGACCCTCCGACATCTACGTCTGACATGTGCAACGCAATGTTGGAATAACCCTGCATTTTTTACTGCCAAAAACGGCGAGCAGCCTTATTGCTGGCTGAAGCCATGTAACTAAGTTTAAGTTCAAGAACAACCCATAGTTAGCTGACATAGTTGAACACCTCTGCATACAGTCCGTACTACAAATCCCTCATCACCATTCCAGCTAGGACAGCAATAACACATTTCCAGCCACAGTTAATATTCCACTGGTGTGGGCACCTGCAACATCCAAGCGCATACAAGATGCACAGCTAAGCCTCTCCTTAATTGGTCAACTCCTGTGAAGGAAACAGAGGAGAGGGGTTAGATCTTCAGCCATAATTAAATTGTCATCCCAAATGAGATGATGATTTCATTTATTGTATAATTGAATTATCACTGTAGCACAAACTCAGGGCCCCCGTCGGTAAGATGAGTGTTTGGTGTTAAGTTCATCCATGCTTTATATGTTTAGTCCTTCCTGTAACGGTTGGGCAAGTCCCTTGAGCCTATTTGGCTTACCCCTGGACTGTAACATACATACAAATACAGACAGCCACAGGCTAAAGCACCTTGTGCGTGTGTGTGTGAGAGAGAGACCTGACTTGCGCATCATCAAGCAAATGCTCTTTGCCACTCACACCCCCTTGCTGAGGGACAACCGAGGCAAGGACGACAGACCATCATTCACACCCTTAAGGACAATCTCAAAGCCACAAACATGTCTCAAGATTGGTACCTAGAGGCCCAAGACAGGCCAGGCTGGAGGGCGGACATTGAAGACGCCTTAGAGATAAACACACAGAATGACGATTTTAGCAACTAGTACTAGATGACTTATTCCTAATGTTATTTTTGTGCTAATTACTGTGCGGCTGTACCGCAATTAAATTGTGTGATACAGTTTACCAGAGAGAGAGAGAGAGAGAGAGAGAGAGAGAGAGAGAGACTGGTGTGTACCAACGGAAAATGAGCTAAGACCATATTTGCCCCCCCCACCCCCCCCACCCCTTCATCCCCCCCCACCCCACACACGTCCATTTCATGTTACAAGTTGCTTTGGCCCTACCGTAGCCTGGTTACCCAGAATCTCCTGAACAGCGTCTTCACTGTATGTGTTGGCTGCAATTGAGCCGCAAATAAGCCCTAAAACTATCAACATAGGGAGGAACCATCGCTCCACGAATCCTCCGAGACCCTGCAAAGGAATTACAGATGAGTGGGGATGAGACAAGAGGGTGTTTGGGGGGCCAGAGGGTGTTTGGGGGGCCAGAGGGGGTTCCAGGGGGGTGGGGGGGTGGGGGGGGGGGAGTCTCAGGGTACCGGATGGTTGGGCCGAAACGGGTTCCTAGGTAGCGATCGCTAGTGGTAGTGGAAATCGAAAGCTCTGAATGAGACACATAACTCTGAAGTCAAGGTAAGGACTGGTGTGTGGGAGCAAGGGAGCTGGCCCTTCACTCTTGCTGGGGTTTTAAGCCCAGATCCCAGGGATTGTTTCTTCATATCTGGAAGTTTTCTTCTTCTTCTAGCATTATGGTTTACGGCCTCCTCCAGGGACAGCGTTTTTATAGCATTTTAGGGCAGTATATTGGTGTTCTCTACAGCGCCGATTTGGGCTAAAACGGGGTCGTATGCAGGGTACTTCCATTGACTAAATTGGCCAGCGCTTTGGCGCACATGAATGAAAAAATGCGCTTTGTAGTGCAAAAAGCGAAAAAATGCTTGCTGCGCCCACAGGGGGTTGCAAAAAACTGCGCGAAACGCTCAAAACGGCAGCGCGCCAGTGCGCAAAAGCGCGCTCTTGGAAGTACCCTGGTCAAATGTAGTGATCGCTATAAATAGCGGGGGGGGGGGGGGGGGGGGGGGGATCCCTGCCAGATCCCCTAAATGCATAGCACACGCTAGCTGTAAAATTATAATAAAGGGTGGAACCATTGCTACATGCAAAGCAATATATGTATAAAATATAGAATTAGTGACGATAATCAAGCTTGCTTGCTGCAATATTGCCTTTCTTCTCTGAGGATTTGTTGGAAGACCCCTCCAGGATGGTGTGGAGCGGGCTTGCCTTGGGCCAACAATGGCCTGTCGATGATAATGTAATGTAAAGTAATGTAATGTTATATAAATGTACTAAAGTGCAATGTAATATAAATGTACTATACTGTAATGTAATGTAATATAAACACTACGTAATATAAACGTAGTGTAATATAAACGTAGTGTAATATAAATGTTATGTTATGTATGAAGCATCAGAGACCCAGCAAAGGAAGAGGAGATGGAGTGAGATGCAGAATTGCAAATCATCATCCCAATGACCAAATAGAGACAGAGTTGCAAACCATGAAGTATCTGAGACCCTGTAACGAAACCATGAAGTATCAGAGACCCTGTAATGAAACCATGAAGTATCAGAGACCCTGTAATGAAACCATGAAGTATCAGAGACCCTGTAATGAAACCATGAAGTATCAGAGACCCTGTAATGAAACCATGAAGTATCAGAGACCCTGTAATGAAACCATGAAGTATCAGAGACCCTGTAATGAAACCATGAAGTATCAGAGACCCTGTAATGAAACCATGAAGTACCAGAGACCCTGTAATGGAAGCGGAGATAGAGTGGGGATCGATGACCAACAACTCCAACGACACTAGACCACCACCACCACCAACAACAACCACCACCGACCACCACCACCAACTAAAACCGCCCCCAACGACACTACCACCACGACCACGACCAACAACACCAATGGCACCATCCCCAACGACAACCACCACCAATGACACTACCACCACCAGAACCATCATCCCCTCACCCCCACAACCATCATCCCCTCATCCCCACAATCATCATCCCCTCACCTCCACAACCATCATCCCCTCGATCCCTCAACCATCCCCTCACCTCCACAACCATCATCCCCTCACTCCCTCAACCATACCCTCACCTCCACAACCATCATCCCCTCACTCCCACAACCATCATCCCCTCACCCTCACAACCATCCCCTCACCCCCTCAACCATACCCCCACCTCCACAACCATCATCCCCTCACCTCCAAAACCATCATCCTCTCACCCTCACAACCATCCCCTCACCCCCACATCCATCCCCTCACCCCCACCATCCCCTCACATGCCCCCAACCATCATCCCCTCCCATACAACCCCCTTACCTTCTCCCACATACCCCACCCCCTCACCTAACCCAACCACTATCCTCGCCTCGTCCCCCCCAAACCATCAATCGCCCTCACCCTCACCCACCATCCCCTCACCGCTTCCATCCCCTCACCCCCCCCATTATAGCCGCCTCCCCACCACCCCCAACTCCATGCCCCTCACCCCAACCCCAACACCCCTCCCCTCCATCAACCCCCCCCCCATCCCCTGCATCCCACCAAACCCCTCCTCTCCCCTCACCCCCCACCCCCACCATCGTCTCCCCCTCCCTCTCCACCCCATCCCCCCGCCCCCGCAGACGAGACCCCCAACCCCTCCCCTCCCCCCCACACCTCTCCAACCCAGACCCATCCCTACACCATCCCCCTCCCCCCCCCCCACGCATCGTCACCCCTCCAACCCCCCACCCATCCCCCTCGCACCCCCACAAACCCACATCATCTCCCCTCATCCCCACAAACCATCTTCCCCTCACCCCCACGACCATCTCCCCTCACCTCCACCGCCCTTGCCAGATTCACCTCCATACCGTATCGCCCCAATCCCTCCCCACCCCTGCACGCCCCAACCACCATCCCCTAACCCCCACAGTCCTTCACCTCCCCCCTATCACCATCCCCTCAACCCCGCCACAGCACCCTCCTCTCCCCCTCGGCCGCACCATCCCCTCCGCCCCCCTCCCGCCTTTCCCCCCCGGCCATCCCCCCCCCTCAGCCCTCACAGCCACCAACCCTCCCCTCACACCCCAACACCCCATCCCCTCACCCTCAACACCCATCCCCTCCCAGAGCCTCCCGACCATCTCTTCCCGCCCCACACCCCCTCCCCTCACACGCCCACAGACGCAGATAACGAACCCATCCCCCTCCCCGCTCACAACCATCCCTCACCCCTTCTGCATCTCTTCACCCCCATCACCCTTCACGCTCGACCCCACACATCCTTTTCCCTCACCCCTTCCCATCTCTTCACCCCCACAACCAGCTCCTCACCCTCAAAAACCATACCATCAACCCCTTACCCAGCTCCTCACCCCCACAACCAATCCACCTCACCCCTACCCAGTCCTCACCCCACAACATCACCTCACCCTACCCAGCTCCTCACCCCACAACCTCCCCCTCACCCTACTCAGTACTCACCCCCACAACATACCCTCACCCTACCCAGCTCCTCACCCCCACAACCATCCCCCACACCCCTACCCAGCTCCTCCCCCACAACACATCCCCTCACCCATTACCCATATCCTCACCCCACAAACCATTCCCTCACCCCCACCCTCCTCCCCTCACCCCTTACCCATCTCCTCACCCCCACAACCATTCCCTCACCCCCACCATCATCCCCTCACCCGTAACCATCCTCCCACCCTCAACCATCCTCTTACCTCCATGTTATCTGCCTCCCAGAAATCCATAACGTCCTCAGGTCCAGTGAAAGGCTCGCTGCTCTCAATAATCTTGGTGCCATTCTTGATGTACTCTATCACCACCTTGCCATCCTTAGTGACAGACGTGGTAGGCTCCTTCACACAAATAAAGGGAGAGGGATGAATGACGTGTGTAACAGGGAGACTCTCCTACTCAGTGAGCCGGTACCAAGGAGCCTCTATTGAAGTCACTTGCACCATCACATTACATTAAAATTTGCATAGGCAGACCCCCGGGCATACCAATATTGATCCAAGACAAGTCCACAATACACCTTACGGGGTGGGGTGGGGGTGGGCGGGTCTTACAACTATCCTATCCCCTCATCCTATCAAAATGCCGAGGTACGGAATTCGTTCCCCTTGGCGTCCGCCTTCTGCGGTCATCTATGTGGAAGCAATCGTCTTGGGAGATGGGAGAAGTCCGACTCATGCGTCGTCTACTGCAACGACGCTTGCTACCATATTCACTATTTCCCTGATTGCGTTTCGCCCGCTATAGCAGCAGAGTGCGCTCGTCGATTGGAGAAGGGCAAGATTCGGCGAAGGTGGACTTCACCAAAAGGTCGTTCCTTCGGTTAAGAGTAGCAGAATTGATCAAAATATTGGGCCAAGAAGCATGCTTCGACCGATGCTACTGCCCAAGGCAGCTAGAATGGCAGGCAACAAGTAGCTTGATGGTTAATGGAACAAGGAGGTCGCGTTCGTTTAGCCATGCGAGCGTCATAAAAGACCAGGCGTCCAACAGACGAGCTGCAAATAATCCATCGGCATGGCCGTTCGAGCCATGAGCTGCCTACCTTGTCCCCAGCAGCGCATCTCACTCCCGATCGAGCGCCACTCAGAGCGTGTCTAGAAGGCAAAGTGGCGGATCGAGAGCAGGATGGGTGGATAGTAGAACCGCATTTGCGGAGAGCGAGGCTAGAGGCGGACATGGTGATTGTAATTATAAGCTGTAGCAGTCAACCAATAGAACGCTTAGGAGGGGCACTCGTCGAACTAGGATCGTGCCACCTGTGGAGCCACCTGTTGAGGATGCAGGGCTGGCTTGTCGGGTTTTAGCCGTGCTGGCTATACAGAGCCACGCCACATGGGGTGGGGGCGGGTGGGGGCTTGATTGGCTTGATTTTTAGCGGAAGCCCCCACGGCAAGGCCGCCCCAGGGCGCCCCAGGGCAGGGCGGGGGGCAGGGCCGGGCCGGGCAGGGCGGGCCAGGGTAGGGCGGGGCAGGGTCACCACTTCGTCTGATTGTATGTTGTTGTCCGATTGTCCGTCACGCTATACTACACGCTTGTATGCAAGGAATCAGGATACGCTGCACTTTAAACAGAGTGGCCCGGGAGTGGCCAATGGAAAAATTAAGCCTTAGTGCAGCTCTGCAAATACTCCAGCACATTGGGCCTGGACACAGCTGGACAAGTAATTAAATCGTATTATCCGCTTAGTTTGCTACCTGGTGCCTGAGTTGCGGTATCGCACGGGAGAACTTCGAATTGGAAGACGGTGAGTAGCCCTGGGTTGGCTGAAAAACAATCCAATCCAATACAGTGCAGTACAGTACAGTACAGTACAATACAATACAATACAATACAATACAATACAATACAATACAATACAATACAATACAATACAAGAACCACGGAACACTTTTTGTCTTCTTTGCAATCAGCTCAGCAAATAGCCAACATTACAAGCAGCAGAACACTACAAATCTGCATGGAGCCTGATGTAGGTGATCGGCATGGTTTAGAGGCACACGTACATACATACATACATACCGGGCTTCCCGGCTCATCGAATTTCTGGCTGAAGCTGTGACGCTATGTAACCAAGTTCAAGTTCAAAGTCTACGTTTTGAGACGTAACTGTTCTCAAAATTAATGAATGTATGAACAGGTTGGATCAAGTATATTTTGATAACAATGCTAATTGTTTTGATAACGTTTACATCTTTTCTGGTAATGAATTTTACTGCCGCAGGCGGCGAGCAGACAAATTGCTGGATGGAGCTATGTAACCAAGTTCAAGTTATCAGCCAAATCTGCCTTAGCAACCAACTACAGAAATGGACCTCCAAAATCTGCGTCTGAGACGCGAAACTTAACGTTTTGGATGACCCTGGTTGTGAGCGAGGGTCCAGGTCCGGGCAAAGAGGGTTTACAACACAATTATGATTGCATTCTGTACTCCTCTAGGATTTGGTGCAGTATCGTTTATATCACCCACGTTTACTGTGCCGGAAGACGTTGAGCAGCCCAAAAGCTGAACGACCATTTAATCAAAACAAAACATAGAGGTTTAGAGGGAGTTCCACCCTCCTGTGGTTGGCCCCAGCGCAAGCAAACAGGCTGCCCCCTTCAACCTCACGCCTCGTAATAAGGCGTACTATTTATTCATTCCACCCTTCTGGACTGTTTTTGTTTTGGGCTGCGTGTAGCAGCTTCTAGGTAGCTCCTTTGACTGGCTATTCAGCCAAATCCAAGCAACGTAGTGCACCTGGAAGCTGGCACCATCAGCATTTCAGCACTCCTGAAATATGTAAGCTTGGTCAGGAGGCTGGCTGAGGTAAGCCCAAAGCAACCTTCAGATTGGCAATTTATTAGTACTATTATTTTTATTACCGGCCTCCAAGAAAGGCTCAACCTGGATACGACACCTGTAATACCGGCGGAGGTGGTGCCGATTACATGTAAGGGTTCGACGTCGACCGAGGCCTTGGTCCTACGCCAATCGACGGAGGCTTGGATCCCAAGCCACCTGCGCATGAACCTGGGCCGGTCACCTCTGGCTGGCACCCGACTCCTTACTGGGGGGGCTTGTGGTCACCAGCACCCCCCTCAGGTGTAATCTCACCCTTAGCAGCAGCAGAGGCAACCTTGAGGCCATGCATGTACAGCTCCTCCATCTCCTTCAGCTTCAACTCGCCGTCACACAGAGCAAACAGGGGCATCTGCACATGGTGCATATTTTTGCATGAATTGATTTTGCATGGATTGAATGTTGCATGAATTGCATATATTGAACGTTGCGTGAATAGAATGAATGAAAAATGAATTTCACATGAAGAGTAAGGTTCTTTCTAGTACGTAAGTAGTTTAAAACACTGAGTATACTACATACGAATACACTTAGTACTAAAATACTTAGAATACTGAAAAATAAATTTCACATGAAGAGTTCGTAAATTCTTGACAACTCATGCAGTCAGCTGTCGTATGTGTGTGTTTTACAGTCCAGCCACTGAAGGCGTAGCCAAATAAGCTAAACAGACTTACCCAACCTCGATATTGGGAAAAGCTGTATACAAAACAAGCACTGGTGAACTGATCGAGATCAAGAACTCGTGAATGACGGGGGCCCGGAGTTTGCGCTATGCAAACAATTGAACTACAATTCGTCGTATAATCATGTATGACTGTTGTGTTGCCCATCAGCCTGAAGCAAAGCTTTTCTTTTCCGCTACGCAGCTTTTAGGCAGCTCGCTGAGCCAGCCACTGGGCTTCGCCCCGAGATTTCAACAGTCTTAGAAAGATGGTTCTGCCAGCTTCCGGAGGCACTGCGTTGCTACATAGGTTTGGCTGGGTAGCAAGCCAGGGGAGGTGCCTAGAAGCTGCAGCTCGTAGCTGAGAAGGAAAATAATGGCCTGGAGATATTATAAAAATACAACCTATTATAATCTAATCACATGAGGGACACCGCATAGATAGATTTCAGGAGCGCTGGAAAACTGATCAAGTCAAATTGTGTAGAGGCTGCAACTCTTAGAGGGCAGCACTCCAAGAGAAGGAGAGGCTGGTGGGGCAGCAGCCTAGAAGCTGCCGTATGTAGGCAAACAAAAAAGAAATAACAGACCCGGACCAGACTAACCTACAAGGCGGCACTCCAATAGAAGGAGAGGTAGCCGGGGAAGCAGCCTAGAAGCTGCTGTATGTAGGCGAAAGAAAAAGAAAGACCCATACTAGACTAACCTGCACGGCCGCACTCCAAGAGAAGGAGAGGGAGCTGGGGAAGCAGCCTAGAAGCTGCTGCATACAGGCAAAAGAAAAAGAAAGACCAGACTAAACTGCACGGCCGCTCTCCAAGAAAAGGAGAGATTGACGAGGAAGCAGCCAAGAAGCTGCTGTATGTAGGCAAAATAAAAAGAAAGACCAGACAAACCTACAAGGCGGCACTCCAAGATAAGGAGAGATTGATGGGGAAGCAGCCTAGAAGATGCTGTGCGTAGGCAAAAGAAAAAGAAAGACCTGACCCGGAGGAGACTAACCTGCAGGGCCGCACTCCAAGAGAAGGATAGGTTGACGGGGAAGTTGCCCTTCTTCTGGTTCATCACACTCAGGCGGGCAGAAGCATCAGCCAAGCTCTGTCCGCCAGACAAGAAGTTGGCGGTGCGGATGGCTACGGGCATGACCCTGCATTCAATGTGAGGTGGGATGTTTCGTTTTGTTTTCCTTTGTTTTCCTTTGTTTTTCTTTTCTAAACACCAGCTCTGCCTACCAGATAATAAGTTGGCGGTGCGGATGGGTACAGGCATGACCCTGCATTGCAGGTAAGGAGGGTTTGTATCATTTTTGCTAGTTTTTGTTTGTTCACCACAGTGAGCCAGACAGGAGCACCAGCCAGGCTCCAGCCACTAGACACGAAGTTGGCAGTGCGGATGGCTATGGGCATGACCATGCAGTCATTGCAGGTTACGAGGTTTTGTTTCATTTTTGCTTGCTTGTTCTGTTTCTTGTTTTTTGTTCATCATACTCAGGCACCAGCCAGGCTCTAGCTACCTCACAAGAAGTTGCCAGTGCGGATGGCTACAGACACAACCATGCAGTCATCGCCTGTTAGGAGGTTCGTTTCATTTTGTTCATTTTGTTTATTCATCACAGTGAGGCGGGCAGAGGCACCAGCCAAGCTCTAGCCACCGGACAAGAAGTTGGCAGCGTGGAAGGCTATGTGCATACCCATGCCGTCAATAAGGGGTTAACAAGACTTTCTGGGGCTCGCAATAATAGACTTCAGGATAGCCCCCCCCCCCCCCCCTCCCTTCCCCCCCCTTTTCTACCCCCTCCCTTCTCCTCCAGCACCCCCTCCCCTCACTGCGTAGCATGAGCAATGTCATCCACAGTGTAGGCTTGAGAGCAACATTCCCGGGGTTTACCATGTCAGACTTCACCATAGCCCCCCCCCCCCCCCCCCCCCCCCCCCCCTCTCTCTCCCCTCCCACCCAACCTCCCCTTACTTGCAGAAATCATACACGACAGCCTGAGCAATCTCATCCACTGTGCATGCTCGAGGGCAAGACTTCCCAGCGTTCACAATGTTAAACTTCATAGCCCTCCCCCCCCCCCCCCCCCCCCCTCCTCTTACCTGCGGAAAACGTCGACGTTGGCCTGAGCAATCTCATCCACAGTGTATGCTTGGGGGCATGACTTTCCAGGGTTCACAATGTTAGACTTCAGGATAGCTCCCTCCATGAACACTCCGTGCTCAAGCATTGCTCGGTACAGGACGCTCTGGATCTTAGTGTTGATGGCCACGGCTGCCTCCAGGGTGTGTGTGCCCGTCAGGGACACGTCAGGTTCAACAATGGGCACCAGACCAACATCCTGCATGGGATGAAGATGTATGGTGCTATGTTATGCGTGGTCGTGCAGTGCATTGGAAAGAAAGGGTTGCGTTGGGTTGGGTTGGTTGAGGAAGGTTGGGGAGATTGGGTTGGGTGAGTTTGATTTGGGTTAGTTTGGGCTAGGTAAAGTAATGTTAGTTAGTTAGTTAGTTAGTTAGTTAGTTAGTTAGTTAGTTAGTTAGTGAGGTTGGATAAGGGTGTGAGTACCCTCCACGAACGATGCGACGTTGAAGCATGGCTCGGTACAGAACGCTCTGGATCTGAATCTAGATCTGGTGTTGATGGCCACAGCTGCCTTCAGGTATTGTACAACATAATGTACTTGACAACCTCGATGTCGTATAATATAATGTACAATATATCGTGTGATATACCATACAATATAGCGTACAATAATGCAGGGCATCAGTACAATAATGATAACCCCACATGCAATGTAAACTGTAATACATACATTAAATTGAATTTAATGTACGTTGCACAGCTTACTGTAGTCAACAATATAACCAATATATTACATTACATTTACGTAATACATTACACAATATGAATATAATGAATAATACATGTATTAAATATAATAATATAAAAGCAATTAATAATGGATATAAAACCATTAAATAATATAATATAATTATACAAATATATCTGAAATATACAGGGGGGGGTCAAAAAAAAGTGAAATACACCATCACAAAAAGTGCTGAGGCACCCTTCTGCAGACCCCCCCCCCCTGGCTCCGGAACCCACTGTACAGCCACTATCTCAGCCACCACTTAGTGCTATTGTGTCTAATTAGGCTCATTTTACAGGGTTTTTAAAGGCCTATCCATTGAGGTTGGTCTAGAGACAATTGGGAATGTTTGAAACATAGAAAATCATCATCATCAATGTTACATTGTTTGGGTGGGGCTTGGGGGTCAGTCAGTCAGTCAGTCAGTCAGTCAGTCAGTCAAAAAAAAGTCAGTAAAAAAAGAAGAAGCAGTGAACTACCATGAGGTCTCGCTCTGTTCGTCGTTGTACACATGTTGGTTAGGTTAGTGTGTGTGGGGAGAGAGAGAGAGAGAGAGAGAGAGAGAGAGACCATGGACCCCCCCCCCCCCCCCCCCTCCCTCCTCTGCCCTGGGCATAATACTTGGTGGATCTCTGCCCCAATAGCATAAATGGACTGGTAGAGAAACACTTGGAGGAACACTTGGAGGAACACCCTACTACCACTTCCATGTCATCCTGAGGGCTAGAAAAAAGTGCCTGGAAAGTACCTAATTTTTTGAAAATTCCAGATTTTTCCCTCGACCCCCCCCCCCCCCCCCCCCCCCCCCCCCTTCGCGGCCCCAAACTTTGGAGGACCAGCACTTTTTTTTCTACTGGGCAAAATTAAGAGATAAAACCTGATTCTTCATCCTCTTAATGATATCTACAAAGTTGGGTGATGGTGTCATTTTGGTTAGAAGTTGCCCCCCCCTTGTGCTCCCATGCGACACACGCACCTGGCAGATGAGAGCATAGCGGGCAAGGTCTTGCATGTTTGCCTCAATCACGAAGTCAGAGGGCTGTCCGGTGGCCTCATCGATGACCATGGGTGAGCGCCACTTGGCAAACACACACCCGGCTGCCTTGTACTCTTCAAGACGGGCAGCGAGGGAGTCCAGGCCCTGTTGAATGTGCGTGTATATGTATGTGGGGTATATGTATTTATGTGTGTATTGAGTGTGTATTGTGTGTGTGTGTGTGTAAGAGAGATTGGTGTGCGCGTGTGGTGTGTGTATTTTTGGAACAGAGATAGTGGTGTGCGCGTGTGTGGTGTGTGTATTTGTGCGCCCATTTGTCTCATAAGTGTGCGTAAGTGTGTGCAAGAGAGAGAGAGTGGTGTGCGTGTATGTGGTGTGTGAGTATTCTTCAAGACGGGCAGCGAGGGAGTCCAGGCCCTGTTGAATGTGTATGTACGTGTGTGTGGGGTATATGTATTTATGTGTGTATTGAGTGTGTATTGTGTGTGTGTGTGTGTGTGTGTGTGTAAGAGAGATTGGTGTGCGCGTGTGGTGTGTGTATTTGTGGAACAGAGATAGTGGTGTGCGCGTGTGTGGTGTGTGTATTTGTGCGCCCATTTGTCTTATCAATGGCCATTGGAGACACACGCATGCACACATTCACACACGCATGCATGCACACACATGCGCACACGCACGCACTCACATGCACGCACATACATGCACACACACACATGCACACACATGTCCTCCATGCCCCTCCCCCACCTATTAGCATGCTGGTCGACCCATGCTGCCTGGGGAGGGCATAGATCTAGAGGCCAGGCATTTTTTGGCGGAGCCCCCCCTTCTGGGGGGCGGGAGCCCCCAGTGTTACCAATTTGTCCGTCCAACCATCCATCCATCCATCTGACCGCGATGAAGCCCGACACATCAGCCAACGGCCTCATAACTAACTCGCTTCCGTTACCACCTGTCGCTCCCTCGCGATCACTCTCCGCCAATTTTTAGCGTCGCAGGCGACGCTGCATCGAACTTGTATTTGTTTATTTTAGTTGTGAAAGGTAAAGTGAATACACGCACCTCCACCCACATGCATGTGCTTCATGCCCCCCCCCCACCTACCTGCATGGTGGTGGATCCATGCTGACCAGGGAGCGCATAGATCTTGAGGTGAGGCTTGACACCTGGCATAATTCCTAACTCCTTCAACTTGGCGGGAAACAGGGGGGTGCCCTCGCTGCTGCTCCTCTGGTACAATGTCTCAGGGTCAAGGATGGCCGCACACAGATAGTTGTTGGCACCCTTGGCCTCAAACAGCATCTGGACAAAGGTTTGGTGTGGAGTGGTTTGGTTTGGTTGGGTGGGGTACAAAGTCTTGAGGTATTAAGTCACGGGGCCAAGGATGACGGCACAGATAGTTGTTGCCACCCTTGGCCTCAAGCAGCATCTGGACAAAGGTTTGGTGTGGAGTGGTTTGGTTTGGTTGGGTGGGGTACAAAGTCTTGTGGTATTAAGTCTCGGGGCCAAGGATGACGGCACACAGATAGTTGTTGCCACCCTTGGCCTCAAACAGCATCTGGAGAAAGGTTTGGTGTGGAGCGGTGTGGAGTGGTGTGAAGTGGTGTGGTTTTGTGTGGTTTGGTGTGTGGGGGGGATACAGAGTCTTGTGGTACAAAGTCTCGGGGCCAAGGATGGCGGTACACAGATAGTTGTTGCCACCCTTGGCCTCAAACAGCATCTGGACAAAGGTTTGGTGTGGAGCGGTGTGGAGTGGTGTGAAGTGGTGTGGTTTTGTGTGGTTTTGTGTGTGGGGGGGATACAGAGTCTTGTGGTACAAAGTCTTGGGGCAAGGATGACGGCACACAGATAGTTGTTGCCACCCTTGGCCTCAAACAGCATCTGGAGAAAGGTTTGATGTGGAGTGGTTTGGTTTGGTGCGGAGTGGTGTGGTTTTGTGTGGTTCGGTGTGGTTTTGGTGTGTGGGGGGGATACAGAGTCTTGTGGTACAAAGTCTCGGGGCCAAGGATGGCGGTACACAGATAGTTGTTGCCACCCTTGGCCTCTTACAGCATCTGGACAAAGGTTTGGTGTGGAGCGGTGTGGAGTGGTGTGAAGTGGTGTGGTTTTGTTTGGTTTGGTGTGTGTGGGGGATACAGAGTCTTGTGGTACTAAGTCTCGGGGCCAAGGATGGCGGTACACAGATAGTTGTTGCCACCCTTGGCCTCAAACAGCATCTGGACAAAGGTTTTGTGTGGTTTTGTGTGGTTTTGTGTAGTTGGGTGTGTGTGTGTGTTGGATACAAAGTCTCCGGGTACAAAGTGTCAGGGTCTCAAGGATGGCGGTTGACAGGTGGTTGTTGGCGCCCTTGGCCTCAAACGGGATCTCCAGGAAGGTAGGTTGGGATGGGTTAGGTTAGGCTATGTTGAGTTAGGTAATGTTGGATTAGGTTATGTTGGGTTGGGTTAGGTTATGTTGGGTCGGGTTAGGTTATGTTGGGTTGGGTTAAGTTGGGTTAGGTTGGGCTGAAAACAAAGTGATGGGGTAGTTGGGTTGGGGAATACACTACGGATGAGGGAGTTTGCTTGGCACCTTCTGATAAAGAATCTCGGGGCCAAGGATGGCGGCACAAAGTTAGGGTGGGTGGGTGTATTGTAAAGAAGATATAAGAAGGTTTTATAAGCATTATCCTGCCCCCCTAGTACCCCCCCCCCCCCCCAGGCTCCCCCCCTCCCCACTCACCCTGTCACCTTCCAGGTAGGTATGCACCCAGGTACCCACCCCAACCATACCTCCCCCCCCAGGTCCCCCCCCCCCCCCCCCCCCCCCCCCCACCCACTCACCCTGTCACCTTCCAGGTAGGTATGCACCCAGGTACCCACCCCAACCATACCTCCCCACCCAGGTACCCACCCCAACCATACCTCCCCATCCAGGTACCCACCCCAACCATACCTCCCCACCCGTGTACCCACCCCAACCATACCTCCCCACCCAGGTACCCACCCCCCCCCCCCCCCCCCCCTCCCCACTCACCCTGTCACCTTCCAGGTAGGTACCCATGTACACCGTCCCAAGCCCCACCCCAATCCAAACCCCTTCAAGTTGATAAGTACCCACCCCCCCCCCCCCTGTCACAAGCCATGATGCCTTTAAAGCTCTCCCGCAAATGCGCTCACACCCCCTCAACCCTGTCCCCAGGCCCCCCCCCCCCCCCCCCCCCCCCCTTGTCACAAGCCATGATGCCTTTAAAAGCTCTCCGCAATGCGCTCACCCCCCTCACCCTGTCCCCAGCCCCCCCCCCCCCCCCCCCTTGTCACAAGCCATGATGGCCCTTTCCTCATGCGCTCACCCCCCTCACCCTGTCCCAGGCCCCCCCCCCCCCCTTGTCACAAGCATGATGCCCTTTCCGCAATGCGCTCACCCCCCCTCACCCTGTCCCCAGGCCCCCCCCCCCCCCCCCCCTTGTCACAAGCCATGATGCCCTTTCCTCCGCAATGCGCTCACCCCCCTCAACCCTGTCCCCAGGCCCCCCCCCCCCCCTTGTCACAAGCCATGATGCCCTTTCCGCAATGCGCTCACCCCCCCTCACCCTGTCCCCCAGGCCCCCCCCCCCCCCCTTGTCAACAAGCCATGATGCCTTTAAGCTCTCCGCAATGCGCTCACCCCCCCCTCACCCTGTCCCCAGCCCCCCCCAGCCCCCCCCCCCCCCCCTTGTCACAAGCCATGATGCCCTTTCCGCAATGCGCTCACCCCCCTCACCATGTCCCCAGGCCCCCCCCCCCCCCCCCCCCCTTGTCACAAGCCATGATGCCCTTTCCACAATGCGCTCACCCCCCCTCACCCTGTCCCCAGGCCCCCCCCCCCCCCCTTGTCACAAGCCATGATGCCCTTTCCGCAATGCGCTCACCCCCCTCACCCTGTCCCCAGGCCCCCCCCCCCCTCTCGTCACAAGGCATGATGCCCTTTCCGCAATGCGCTTACCCCCCTCACCCTGTCCCCAGGCCCAGCCCCCCCCCCACCTTGTCACAAGCCATGATGCCCTTTCCGCAATGCGCTCACCCCCCTCACCCTGTCCCCAGGCCCCCCCCCCCCCTTGTCACAAGCCATGATGCCTTAAACCTCTCCGCAATGCACTCACCACCCCTCCCCCCCGCCCCACTCCCCATGTATACTACCCCCCAACCCCAACCCCAACCGGTCCTGAGCCCCCACCACTCCCCACCACCCACCCATGTACCCCCCCCCCCCCAAGCCCCACCCACCTGGCGGTACGCCCTGCGGTTCTCCTCAGAGTTCTCAATGCCATACTTGGCAAAGCGGTCTCCGATGGTGCCGGGCCCTTCGTCGCAGGCTGTGATGCCCTTGCCAGGCTGAGCAATGTGCTCGCACACGGCCTCAAGTTCAGCCTTTCGCTCCTTTGTGAGGTGGGCGCCATTGTGGCAGGCGTGGTAGGCGGCAACCACCTTCACGGCAGGGCGCCTGGAGGCGGCAACACGCTGAGGGGGGGATGGGGTGTTTGTTATAGGGGGGATAAGGGGTTGAGAGAGGGGGGAGGGGGGGAGGGGTGTGGTGGGGGTGGAGAGGGCGAGGGGGTGGCTGGTGGGTTGTGGGGGTGGGCGCCGTTGTTGCAGGCGTGGTAGGCGGCAACCACCTTCACCGGCGGGGGGGGGGGGGGGGGGGGGGGGGGGTGGAGGGGGTAGGGTTGTTCGTGTGGTGTCTCTTTTTGCTTCGTTTTTTGCCCTCGTTTGCGCGTTTGTGTTGTTGATTCTTGGTTTTTGGGGGGTTCTCCGTTGGTCCTTGGGGCCCATGCTGTCGCCTGCTCTGCCCCGAGGAAAAAACGAATTTGGTAAGGGAGACTTTTCTTTTTTGCTCATCCAAGCAACAAACTGGAACATCGGCCGGGGCGCCTGGAGGCTGCAACTCGCTGGGGAGTGTGTGTGTGTGTGTGTGTGTGGTGTGATGGGTGTGGGTGAGGGTGTTGTGTGAGGGTTGCCGGGTGGGTGTGGGAAGGAAGGGTGCTGGTGGGGGGTGGGGGTGGGGAGCCTTGTGGGAAGGCGTAGAAGGCGTCAACCACGTGACGCGGGGCGCCTGGAGGCGGCAAAACTCGCTGGGGGGGAAGGGGGAGGGGTGGGTGGGAGGAAGGGGACTGGGCGGAGGCTCTTCTTCTTCTTTCCCTCTTTTCTCCCTCTTTTCTTGTCTTCTGTCTTTTTTTTTTCCTTTTTTTCTGTGCGCTTCTTCCCTTCTTCTCCTCCTTTTCCCCCTTTTTTTTCCTTTTCTCCCTCCTTCTTTCCTTCCCTGCTTCTCTCCCTTCTTTCTTTTTTCTATTTATTTTTCTTTTCTTGTCTTTTCCCTTAGGAAACCTAACAAAATACAACAGAACATTTTTTTTCATTTCCATTTCTGACATCTTCTTACCCCTTACATCCTTTTCTGTTGTTGTGGTGTTTTCTATTTTTGGCGGAGCCCCCTCTTGAAGGGGGCGGGAGCCCCCATGTTTACCCATTTGTCCGTCCGACCGAAAAACGAAAAACTTGAAGCCTGACACGTCATCCAACGGTCGCGTAACTAACTCGCTTCTGTCAGCTCCATCGTTGCCACCTTTTCGTTCCGTTGCCAACACACTCCACCAATTTTCCATGCATAGGACTTGTTAGCAATACTTTCTGTTGAAGTTCGATTCGGTTTGAGACTTGGCTATGGTCAACAGAAACTACTTTCACACTAGTCACACAGTTTCTTTTTTGGGCTACACATGGCAGCTTCCAGCCAGCTCCATGAGCTAGCCACTGGGTCAAGCCTAAAGCTTTCAGCATCTCAATGCTTGTAAGGACGGCTTTCAGACGCACTACCTAGCTAAGATTTGACCCCAAGAACAGGACAAGGGAGCTGCCTAGAAGCTGCTACATGTACCTAGACAAATAAGCAATTAATTATGTAGCTGCCTAGAAGCTGCTACATGTACCTAGACAAATAAGCAATTAATTATGTAGCTGCCTAGAAGCTGCTACATGTACCTAGACAAATAAGCAATTAATTATGTAGCTGCCTAGAAGCTGCTACATGTACCTAGACAAATAAACAGTTACACGAGAGGTAGTTTCAATTAGCCCCTCTGGATAATCTACAATTGTTCCTTGATTTTTCAAGATTGGGCAAGTCCTTTAAGCCTAGAAGGCTACCCCTGGACTGTAACATACATTTGAATGGGCAGAACAATACACGGTGAGCAGTGCAATGTGAACCTAACAAAGATGGTTCCTACGGTGCTCCCATTTAATAAGACATGTGACATAATTTACAATACAGTAACATACCGGTGCACGATAATCACTGTAGTACAAACTTAGGGCCCCCGCTGAAAGATTGTACAGGGTTCAGTTCATCCGTTCTTTACTTTTTCTTTTTAGCCCCTCCAAATTCCAAGGATGGGCAAACCCCTTGAGCCCATTTGGTCTACCACAGGACTGTACCTAACAAACAAACAAACTTACACACACCCACGTTCAAGCTCCTCATGTTCAAAACAAACACACCATTGACACCACAACAACGAGCGGGTATTGAGAACTGTTCACTTTCAAACTGTTATTTTCAGGGGGGGGGGGGGGGGGGGGGGGGGGCAGGAAAAGATACCATATCTCATCTTCGCTTTAAATAGAGCTTATCCTCAGGATCCTAATACAACTTTTGTTTATACCCAAAATGAAGTTGAACAGGAAGTTGGAAGTCTCCAAAGTTTTTTTGACCCAAATCTGAACTTCGCGATAAATCATGTTTGGGCAACCCCATGGAAGATGTAAGAGCATAAATGGATGGGTCAAGAAAAAAACTTTCGAACGACCCCCATTAAAGGTGGGGTAGCGTAGGGTAGGGTACGGGGGTGAGGTAAACACTTTTTTCAACTTTATTTTCCTCCTCCTTTTGTTTGAAACTTCCACACTTCCAACTCCCATCTGAATCAGACACTGTTTTGAACATGCCGTCTAACATCTGTCTACCTGCCCCTTCCCTGGTTATTTTTATTTTAATATAAGAAATATGAGCATAATATTGGATTGGTAATGGACAATAGAAATTAGTTTCTCACTCACCCTAGCGGCTGGGCGTGCGCCTTACCATCACCACCCACCACCTCACCACCACCTGCATCAATCCCCCCCCCCCCCCCCCCCCCCCCCCCCACACACAACACACCCACCCACATGTGTGTGCAAGCGGCATGTAGCCATCAGTTGTGCAAATTAGTTTCTCACTCACCCTAGCGGCTGGGGTGCGTGCGCTCACATTCATGGCTCCTCATGTTCAAGCACTCATTGTTCGAGTAGTCTGAGGTGGGGGGGGGGGGTGGGGGGGGGGGGCGTCGGGGGGGGGGGGGGGGGGGGTGGGGGGGGTGGGGGCCAGAAGTGTTAAAAGGGAATGTTTTGTGTGTATGGCATGTGGGGTTTCAGAGGGATGGTTAGGTTGAGGTTGGGTGTAGTGTTGTGAGGGGTGGGGTGTAGGGTGAGGTGAGGGTCAGCTAGCTGGGCTCTGGGGAGTGTTGCATAAAGTCAAATGGCGGGGGGGGAGGGGGGTGTTTCGGGACAGGCGTAGAATAAGGAGAGTGCACTTATTTCCTGATGTCTGAGTCTCGGCGTATTCGTGCTCAGAAATCTTCCGTCAGGCTATTGCGAATAAAGGGTTTTTCGCGGACCTTAGAACCGCCCCACATTTCATTTTGTTCACATCAGTCCTGAGGGTAAGGTCTGACCTTTCTCTCTCCCTATTTTTTTTTTTTTTTCTTTTTTTTCCCTCAGGGAATAGATGTCTTTGTGTGTGTGGGGTAGTGAGGTTAAGGATGAGATGAGGGTGTGAGGGATGTAGGGGTGTGGGGGTCTGAGATGGTGGTGGTGTTACGGGGGTGAGGGGGTGGTGGGGTGGTGAGGGGTGGGGTGAAGGATGTAGGGGGGTGTGGGGAGTGGAGGTGTAGGGTGTCGGGGGCGTTGCGTGTGGTGGGGTGTCGGTGTGGGGTGCCGGGGTATGGGAGGGGTGGTGAGGGGTGTGGGTGATGTTGTTGGGTACTACAGAATGCTGCCGGTGTGGGGCCACGGGGTCGGTGTCGCTGGTTGGTTTTGGCGGTTCTTCCCGCTTCGCTCCGAGTTTGTGTGTGCGTTCGCCCGGATGGTCATGTGGTACTTTGGGAGCCCTGGGCATTTGACTTACAAGTGGTCTTTTAATCAATATAGCAGAAATGTACAAGACTATTTGGATTTTAGCGGGCTGGTGTTATTTGGTGGGGGAGTCTCCGTTAGTGGATTGAGCGCAACCTGCCACATGCATGATGACCAGTCAGAGCAACCTGCGTGTGTCGCCTGCTGGGTAGCGAGATCAAGTCACAAGAACAAACAGCAGCTCCAGACACACTGCCAATGCGAGATCGACTACCGTTCTTACAATGGTGTGCCGTTGAGGGTCAGGGTCCAAATATCGTACTTACTGGTGGCCGATCCAGGTAAACATCAGGACTAGTGGTGTTCTGGTGGGGTTTTGAGCACAGCCCGGCGGAAGGTAGGGGGGAGCGATGGAGCAACGCACCTGTTAGGAATGAGTCGGGTAGTAAGGCGGGGTGATTAGTCTCGTTGTATGTGGGAGCGAGAAAGATCGGAAATCGGGTCCGCTGGGCAAAATGGGGGGTGGATTATGGGTTGAATGAAATGGTTCAAAGAGATCAGAGTTGAAATATTGTGAAATGGAGGAACAATTTGAAATGGTAAGGCGTTCACTACGTGGTGGAGCTCCAAGATCGTGGCTCGCGATCGTTTGTACATCTGGAGGTACGACACACGTAGGCATATCCTATATTTCCGGACCTGAAGAACCCGAATTCAATGACCCGAATTTACTGGCGCTTGAGCGTGGGCAGGAAACTACCGAGCAGGGCCCGACCCCTCCCCTGCTCCCGACCGATGTCAGGTGTCGGAGCCTTGATGAAAAGTCAGGTGTCGGAGTTTCTTGTCGGTACCAGGCTTCGTCTCCCCCCGCCCCCCACACCCTCGCCACACCCACGCCACACATCAACACAGAAACTCACACACTTGATCACCCACCTGCCCATAGTTTATCAATCCTCAAGTCCTCCTTGTCCCCATCCTCCTTTAGTTTGATTCCCAACTACCCCATACCTGCTACTACATCCAGTCAGCAACAAAGATAAACACCTCACTCACACACAGCTTCCTTTTTCACCACCACCACCACCTCCCGCTACCATCAACTACCTGCACATTCCTTGACTACCAGCCCTCCTTCTCTTTTAGCCAATTGGCTACCCCTGGACTGTTACATATACACACGCACGCACACATAACATGTTATACACGCACATATGTTGGACGTAGACAGGTTATGCACACGCATAGGTTATACACGCACATACATACAGGGACGTATATACACACACTGATATCAGGCTACCTTATCACACCCAAAGTGGGTGGCGATGAAGTATACCATGCTCTCAGCCCGTGGGGTGCGAAAGCAGTCGGCTATCACCACCTCCTCGGCCGTGAGCCCTTCCCAATCCTCCACCCACCCACCCAATACCTCCCTCTCCCAGCCCCAGGGGCATGCTGTACTGCACGGTACAGAATCGCCTTGTTCCGTCCCTGTACCGCGCCCCCCTCGCTCACATCAGCAGGGGAGCCGCCCCATCTCAAACCGAATCAAAGCTGAGTCAACACTGAATTGACCGAATCCTTTGGCGAAACCACCTCCGGCCCTCCGCCCAGCCCGAACAGCCGCACTGAGCATACCCTCCCAGTCGGCAAAAGTCCTCTCCAGCCAGCGCCTAGGACCCACAAAATTTAACCAGGGTTCATGTGTCTTATTCTCAGACACCGTGAGTTGTGAGTGGATGGCAGGCGGTGTCGGGCCCAGCTGCAACAGGAACATGGGATGCGCGGTGTGGACATTTGTGGGAACCCTCTAGTGGAGCTCATTCATGTACAATTGTGTGTGGTTGTGGTGGGGGTGGTGGGGTGGTGCAAGCACGTGGGGGGGAGGGCAGACACAGGGCTGTATATTCAATATTGGCAACAACCTGCATTCCGTCTGTGTGTGTGGTGTGTGTGTGTGTGTTGGGGTTTGGTGGGTGTGTGTTGTGGTTGGTGGGGGGGGGGGGGGGCAGAACACAGCTGTATAATTCATGTCATTGGCAAGCCCGGGGTGCATCCGTCTTTTGTGGGTGTGTTGGTGGTGTTGGGTTTGTGGGGGGGGGAAGGTTGTGTGTGTGTGTGTGTGTGGGGGGTGTGGCGTGGTGGTTCAGACCGCTCAGGCTGTATAATTCATCCTGCACATTGCGTCCGTCTGTGGTGTTGTGTGTGGTTGTGTGGGGGAGGTGTTGGGGGTGGGGTGTTTTTTGGGGGGGGTGGGGCAGACCAGCTTTTATAATAATTCATGTGGCACAGGGCATCTGTCCTGTGTGGTGTGGGTGTTGGGTGGGGTTGGTGGGGGGAAGGTGTGTGTGTGTTGGGTGGGGGGGGGAAAGACACAGCTGTATAGTTATAGCACAGGCCAATCGGTCTGGTGGGTGTGTGGGTGTGGGTGGGTGGGTGGGTGGGAGGGGGGGGGACGTGTGTGTGTTTCGTGTTGATTTGGTTGGTGCCATGAGTGTGAAACACATGTGTGTTCGTGTGTGTGTGCATGTATGCATGTGCATGTCTGTGTGTGTGTTGCAACTTGATTTAGTTGGTGGCATGAGTGTGAAATATGTGTGTGTGTGTGTGCATGTGTGCATGTCTGTGTGCGTGTGTTGCAAATTGATTGTTTTGGTGGCATGAGTGTGAAAGATGTGTGTCTGTTCATGTGTGTGTGCATGTGTGTGCATGTGTGTGCATGTGCATGTGTGCGTGTGTTGTATGTTGATTGTTTTGGTGGCATGAGTGTGAATTATGTGCATGTGTACGTCTTTCATGTTGAATTGATTGGTGGTATGAGTGTGAAATATGTGTGTTCATGTGTGTGTGTGTGCATGTATGTGCATGAGTGTGAAATATGTGTGTGCATATGTGTGTCTGTCATGTTGAATTGTTTGGTGGTATGAGTGTGAAATATGTGTGTGTGTGCATGTGCTTGTGCATGTCTGTCTGTGTGTGTGTGTGTTTATGTTGCATGTTGATTATTTTGGTGGCATGGTTGGATATTATGTGTGTGTTCATGTGTGTGTGCATGTGCATGTCTGTGTGTCTTTCATGTTTTTCGGTTGGTGGCACGAGTTTGAAATATGTGTGTGTTCACATGTGTGTGCGTTTGTGCATACAGAAGCACCAACTCAAACACACACATATATGTAGAGTTGTCTAGTGCTACATTGTACAATATATCGTACTCGACAACTTCAACATCACACGGTGTTGTACGATATCAAACAAACATGTATGATACATCGTACAGTAATTCTGGGTATCTGTAGAATATTGACAAACCCACATAAACTTAACACATTTCATCATTGCCCCATTGTCTATCTACCATAACATCCCTTTCAAAACCGCGGGCGCCGCTTCCCTAATATATATACACCGTATACATACATATATTATTGTAAATGATGCGTATCTACATATGTGTATCATTTCAGTATATGCCCTCATTTCTGGTTTGCATTATCATTTATTCATAGTCTCACTCTTATGATCAGCCCACTTTTAGCACCACCACAGGTGAACAGCCAGGCTGACGCCGCTTTTCTCATATATACATATATACGCCATACATGTATACGCCATAAAAACATGTATACGCCATACATGTACATGCCATTAAAAAGTATATGCCGTACATTTCCGGTATGTTTCATCATTTCTTCATAGTCTCACTCTTATGATCATCCCTATCAACACCATCGCAGATGATCAGCGAGGCTGACGCTGCTTCCCTCATATAGTCATATATGCATATGTATACATATATGTGTATCATTTCAGTATATGCCATAAATTTCCGTTATGTTTCATCATTTCTTCATAGTCTCACTCTCATGATCATCCCTATCAACACCATCGCAGATGATCAGCGAGGCTGACGCTGCTTCCCTCATATAGTCATATATACATATGTATACATATATATGTATCATTTCAGTATATGCCATAAATTTCCGTTATGTTTCATCATTTCTTCATAGTCTCACTCTTATGATCATCCCTATCAACACCATCGCAGATGATCAGCGAGGCTGACGCTGATTTCCTCATACAGTCATATATAGTCATATATATGTATCATTTCAGTATATGTCATAAATTTCTGTTATGTTTCATCATTTCTTAATAGTCTCACTCTTATGATCAGCCCACTTTCAAAACCACCGCAGGTGAACAGCGAGGCTGACGCTGCTTCCCTCTTGCACCCCACCCACATCTCCTCTGCCCTCGCCCCCCACCCCGCCTGCCTACCCGACCGCCTGGCCAACCTCAGGCGGATCGTATACCGACCTGGGGGCACCCCATCGCGCAACAACCACTCCACACTCATCGACTTCATACGCGGCTGCCTGGCCGGTAGTGGGGGGCAGCTATGCGAGTTCCAGTTTGACCTGTCAGACGCACACACGGCGTCGACAAGGTTGGTGCAAAGCCTGCGCCTGACACCTGTAGTGCTGTTAGAGCTTCTCACCTTACACCTACGGGGATGGGAGCGTCTGGACTTGCCTGTGAGCCCATTGACAAGGTTCACCACCCCGTTCTCAACCTCCCCCCCCTCTCTGACACAGCCCACCTCCACCTCCGCCCAGCCCACCCCTGCCCTCCTCCCCCTCCCGACTCTCCTAACTCTCGCCACAGGCCCCCCTCCCCTCGCCTCCTCCTCCCCCTCCTCCCAACTCTCCCAACCTCCGAACCAACGGCCAGCTACGGCAGCACCGACCACGTCCATTGCCCACCAGCATCCCCCCACCACCTCAGACACTCGGCCCCTACGTCCCACCACCGCGGCGCCCTCGTCCAGCCGCTATACGACAGTCAACTCCCCCTTCCAGCAAATCCTGAAGGCCCTACCGAGCACACTCAAACACCTAACGCTGCGCCTCTCCTCTCCCCAGGCCTCCCTCACCTCCCTCCCTTCCCTCCCCCACCTCGTCTCCCTCACACTCACTAACTACAGTGGCTCTGAAGCCGCCCATGCAGGACAGCTGGCGCTCATCACAACCCTAACCTCGTTGTCCCTACATTGGTCAAGCCGGGCAGGGTCCTCCCGTACTGCTGGGCCCCCTGAAACTCGGGACAAAGGTCCCCAGGCCACGGGGGTTCAAAGCTTCTGGGGTAAGAGAAAGAGGGCCTCTATTGGGTGGGGTGGGTAAGACTGTTGAGACTGCTGTTAGGGATTTTCTCAATTCATAATATGGTTACGAGCGTCACAAGCTGCTGGCGTGGGCCCCCCTGAAATTCGGGACACAGATCCCCAGGCCAAGGGGGTCCAAAGCTTCTGGTGTAGGAAAAGGGGGCCTTAATTTATTTGTTTATGTTTTGCCTTTCTGCCAAAAACATCAAAGATGTGCAGTTTTTAAATACATTGAATTTGCTGATATCAACTAGACAATTTAGATTTCAAATCAGAATGGATTCAGCACAATTTCTCTTTCCCTGCCCCCGCAAAGTTCTTTCTACTAGCACCAGAGTGTCAAAAATTAACTTCCCACACACTGCAGCGGCACTAACGGGCCTGAGCCAACTGCGGTCGCTTTTCCTATCTGGGGGACGCTCACAAATGGACCCTGCTGCCATTGCTATGGCTTTCCCACAGCTTGAGGTATGCTCACTAGCACCATGAGGATATATGGGTCAGGGCCAGGGCAGGGGCAGGGTGGCAGTGTCAGGGACAGGGACAGGGTTAGGGACAGGGACAGGGACAGGGACAGGGAAGGTTGCAGGGGCAGGGTGTCAGGGGCAAGGTGGCAGGGACAGGGTAGCAGGGACGGGGATAGGGTCAGGGTGGCAAATTGAGCGACTCGGTGCAACTCCAGTGCAACGCGCTGCACCACGAACCCCGCTGAGCGCGAGGCGTGGAGGGTGTAGGGGTTGGGGGGACAGGGTTGGGTTGGGGAGGGGGGGGGGGGGGGTCAGGTTCAGGTTCAGCGTACGAGGATCAGGGTCAGGGTACTAGGACCAGAGAACTTGAGGGCAAGGAGGGTCTAAATTTGAATTCTAAATTTTAAACTTCGAATGTCTACTCCTTCACTCAAAATTCCAGGTTTCAATTTTTTGCTTTAGCCCCCTCTGGACCCCCCCAGGACCATAGGGCTGAAGCCCAAAGTTCTACCCGTCTCTCCGTGCCTCCGTCTCTCCAAGAGCTGTTTGAATGATTCCGGCTACCTCCGCACCCAAACATTTGGCTTGTAGTTGGAGTGTGTATGACGAGAGTTGCCAGCATCGCAGCGGCCAAGATCCTTCGCAAAAGTTGTTCAATGTCTTGTGGCTTATTCCGCTACAAGTAGCTACTTACTCAACTACTTTGAAACTCCCAGCCTCCCACCTCGCCAGGGACCTGCTCTTAGCCTTTTCTCTCAGTCTGCAGATCAAGTCTCTTAACTATTCGCCCCCTGCCCTGCCCGTGATAGCTAAAGTGTTTTCCGTGTCGCTTGCTTGTGACGCTTAGGACTTGTCATATTGTACTCTACTGCCACAGGAACTTGAATTGTGTCTGGACCATTTAAACCGGGCTCAGTGTCTCAAATTTCAAATTCGAAATTTGAAACTCTAATTTCTACTGCCACAGGAACTCGAATTGTGTCCAGATCATGCAAAGCACTTGCGCGCACATGATGTGTGCGGTCATTCTTCGAACCTGCACCTCGCCAGCCTGGCATCCATGAAAAATTTGAAGCGCCTTGTACTTCACAACATCAGCGAGACAGACCCTTCCTCAGATCCTGTACTGCCAAGAGGGCAAGGCCCCCCCGAACATCCACAGGTCCCCAGTGGCAGAGACCAACCACGGGTCCCTGGGGCTGCTGGTACACAAGGCAGTGCAGACGGGTCCGGAGCTACGTTTGCGACACGATTTCCAAGCTTGGAGAAGCTGGCAGTATCTGGCGTCTCGGCGACCCTCTTGCTATCCATAATCAGCTCTTCTGCCGCTTGCTCGACTGATGGGGGAGACACGAGGGGTGGTGGAAGGCTTACAGAAATCCGAGCATCCTCTGTTGATGCCAGGTACGATGACCTTCGCACTTGTATTCATAGACTTTTTTCCACCCCAGGACGCACTTATATTCATAGTTTTTTTCTTCTTTTTTCACCCCAGGACTCACTTATATTCACATTTGTGTTCCTTCCTTTTTCGCCCCAGGACGCACTTTCATTCATAGTTTTTCCACCCCAGGACCTGCCAGGACGCACTTATTTCCATAGTTTTCCTTTTCGGCTATATGCAGCAGCTTCTAGGCAGCTCCCTTGTCTGGCTATTCAGCCAAAGCTAATGCAACATAGTATGTCAAGAAGCTGGCAGTACCCTCTGTCCAGAACTGTCAAAATCTTGGGGCTGGGCCCAGTGGCTGGCTCAGAAAACTGCCTAGAAGGTGCTGCTCGTACCCGGAAAAAAACTGACATATATTGTTTAGATTCACCTAGGCCTCCTAGTGCATGTGGATGTATGTTGTCGTTGTGGTTCTATGCATTCCAGGGGGGTAGCCTAGTGTATCAAAAGTTCCGGTGGGTGGTGTATTGGCGTTCTACTTGCTATGCTTGATAAACGCTTCTGCCGCTTGCTCGACTGATGGGGGAAACACGAGGGGTGGTGGGAGGCTGACAGAAATCCGAGCTTCCTCTGTTGCTGCCAGGTGAGATAGCCTTGTGCTTGTTTGTTGCTTGAACTTGAACTTGGAGAGAGAGAGAGAGAGAGAGAGAGAGAGAGAGAGAGAGAGAGAGAGATCGTTACATAGCAAGAACTGTAGAGATAAATTAAAATATTATCAAACTATGTATGTTACAGTCCAGGGGTAGCCGACTTGCCCAACCTCACCCAAGTTGTGATCATGTAGTGATGAGATTTTGATTCTCCTACGTAGTGATGAAACTGCGATGATCCTACACCACACCTCTCTTGTGCATCACCCATCCACAGGCACCACGCTCCTCTTGAATGGGTCTGTGGGTCAAATCCACACCACTTTCCTCACCTGCGTCCCCTCACCTCCCTTTCCCTCTCCTATCCACACCACCTCTATGCATCACCCGACCTGCAGGCGCCAACCTCGTCTTGAATGGATCTGTAGGTCGAATCCACAACACTTCCCTCACCTGCATCACCTCACCTCCCTTGCACTCTCCTCACCACACCACTCTTATGCATCACCCAACCTGCAGCCACCAACTTCCTCTTGAATGGATCTGTGAGTTGAGTCCACACCAACTACCTCACCTACGCCACAGCACCTCCCTGTCCTCACCACACCACCTTCATGCATCACCCAACCTGCAGGCAGCAACCTCTTTTGGAATGGATCTATGGGTCAAATCCACACCACTTCCCTCCCCTGACCCACTTCACCTCCCTCTCCCTCTCCTCACCACACCACCCACATGCATCACCCAACCTGCAGGCAGCACGATCCTCTTGAATGGCTCTGTCAGTTTAGTACACACCATTTACTTCACCTGCCCCACCTCACCCCCCTCTCCCTCTCCTATCCACACCACCTTTATGCATCACCCAAGCTGCAGACACCAACCGCCTTTGGAATGGATCTGTGGGTTGAGTCCACACCGCTTCCCTCACCTGCCCCACCTCACCTCCCTCTCCTCGCCACACCACCTTTATGGACCACCACACCACCCGTATGCATCACCACGCCACCCTTATGAACCACCACACCACCCTCATGCATCACCCAACCTGCAGGCACCAACCCCCTCTAGAATGGATATGTGAGTTGAGTCCACACCACTTCCCTCACATCACCTCCCTGGTCATCGAGTTCATGTGGCAGATGGATGACTCGGCACTGTTGGACAAGTTACACAAAGGCATCGCCACTCGATTACTCCACCTAGGCCTTCTCATGTCAGGTTAGTGGGGCAGTGCTGTAGCTGAATTGAAGCTGAAATGTAGCTGAATTGTAGCCAAGGTGTATCATCATTGACTTCATGTGGCAGATGAACAACTCTGCACTGTTGGACGAATGACATAAACTAAAGGCATCGGCACTCGATTACTCCACCTATGCCTTCTCATGTCAGGTTAGTGGGGTAGTGCTGTAGCTGAATTGTAGCTCAAATGTAGCTGAATTGTAGCCAATATGTATCATTATTGAGTTCATGTGGCAGATGGGTGGGGTAACTAGCGCAGTGCTGTTTCTTTTAAATGTAGCTTACCATATATTTGGACATGCTCGGGTAGCAGAAGTGTAGCCGAAGTGTAGCCGAAGAGTAGTTGAATTGTATCTGACAAATTCCACAAAGGATTGGCCGCTCGCCTACTCCACCTAGGCCTTTGTATGTCCCGTTAGTGAGGCAGTGATGTAGCTAAACTGTAGCCAAAGTGTAGCTGAATAGGTGCTGAATAGTTGCTGAATTGTTGTTTGCACAGAAGGGCAGCAATACAGCTGCATAGCGCCCTGTCCTTTTCATGCCGCCCCAGTGTTGCTTTTTTTCATGCCACCCCAGTGAGTGTTGCAGTTTTGTTTTTTAACATTTTTTTAAACCCAAATTCAAACTAAATGGCAGATTAATCCGTGCTGATCAATGCTTCACTCACCAACCACAAACCACAACACCAACCACCAACCACCAACCACAACCACCCAACCACCAACCACCAACCACATCATAACAGGTTGCTGTGTTGTCCCAAGGAGGGCTGCTGTGTTGGCATGGCCGACCGATTACGTCCGTGCTGATCAATGCTCACCAACAACCAACCACACTTCATAACAGGATGCTCGTGAGTCCCAAGGAGGGCTAGCTGGTGTTCGGCTGGCCGATTGAAGGTCGCTTGCTGATCAATCGCTTCACCAACCACCAACCACCACTTCATAACAGGATTGCTCTGTGTCCCAAGAGATGGGCCTGCTGGTGTTGGCTGGCCGATTAAGTCGTGCTGATCAATGCTTCAACCAACCACCAACCACCACTTCATAACAGGCTGCTCTGTGTCCCAAGGAGGGCCTGGCTGGTGTTGGCTGGCCGATTAAGTCGTGCTGATCAATGCTTCACACCAACCACCAACCACCACTTCATAACAGGATGCTCTGTGTCCCAAGGAGGGCTGCTGGTGTTGGCTGGCCGATTAAGTCGTGCTGATCAATGCTTCACCAACCACCAACCACCACTTCATAACAGGATGCTCTGTGTCCCAAGGAGGGCTGCTGGTGTTGGCTGGCCGATTAAGTCGTGCTGATCAATGCTTCACCAACCACCAACCACCAACTTCAAAAGGATCGCCGTGTCCCACAGGGAGGGCTTGCTGGTGTTGGCTGGCCGATTAAGTCGTGCTGATCAATGCTTCACCAACCACCAACCACCACTTCATAACAGGATGCTCTGTGTCCCAAGGAGGGCTGCTGTGGGCTGGCAGATTAATTAAGTCGTGCTGATACAAATGCTTCACCAACCACCACACAATTATAACAGGATGCTCTGTGTCCCAAGGAGGGCTGCTGGTGTTGGCTGGCCGATTAAGTCGTGCTGATCAATGCTTCACCAACCACCAACCACCACTTCATAACAGGATGCTCTGGTCAAGGGAGGTGCTGGTTTGGCTGGCCGATTAGTGTTGGATGATCAATGCTTCACCAACCACCAACCACCACTTCATAAAGCTGCGCGTGTCCCAAGGAGGGCGCTGTGGTGTGGCGGCCCGATTAAGTCGTGCTGATCAATGCTTCACAACCACCAACCACCACTTCATAACAGGATGCTCTGTGTCCCAAGGAGGGCTGCTGGTTGTTGGTGGCCGATTAAGATCCGTGTGATCAATGCTTCACCAACCACCAACCACCACTTCATAACAGGATGCTCTGTGTCCCAAGGAGGGCTGCTGGTGTTGGCGGCCGATTAAGTCGTGCTTGATCCAATGCTTCACCAACCACCAACCCACCACTTCATACAGGATGCTCTGTGTCCCAAGGAGGGCTGCTGGGTTGGCTGGCCGATTAAGTCGTGCTGATCAATGCTCACCACCACCAACCACCACTTCATAACAGGATGCTCTGTGTCCCAAGGAGGGCTGCTGGTGTTGGCTGGCCGATTAAGTCGTGCTGATCAATGCTTCACCAACCACCAACCACCACTTCATAACAGGATGCTCTGTGTCCCAAGGAGGGCTGCTCCGGTGTTGGCCTGGCCCGATTAGGCGTTGCGGATCATGCTTACCAACCACCAACCACCACTTCATAACAGGATGCTCTGTGTCCCAAGGAGGGCTGCTGGTGTTGGCTGGCCGATTAAGTCGTGCTGATCAATGCTTCACAACACACCACCACTCATAACAGGGGAACTGTCTGTGTCCCAAGGAGGGTGCTGGTGTGGCTGGTACGAATACAGTCGTGCGATCAAGGCTTCCACCAAACACCAACCACCACTTCATTAACCAGGATGACCTGTGCCCAAGGAGGGCTGATCGGTGTGGTGGCCGATAAGTCGTTGCTGATCAAGGCTTCAACAACACCACCACACTTCAACAACAGGATGCCTGCTGACCAAGGAGGGTGTGGTGTGGATGGCCGAACTTAAGTCGTGGAGCAATGATTCACAACCACCAACCACCATTCATAACAGCGATGCTCTGTGTCCCCAGGAGGGCTGTGGTGTGGCTGGCGATTAAGTCGTGTGATCATGCTTCACAACCACCAACCACCACTCTCAATAACAGGATGCTCTGTGTCCCAAAGGAGGGCTGCTGGTGTTGGCTGGCCGATTAAGTCGTGGCGTATCAATGCTTCACCAACCACCAACACCACTTATAACAGGATGCTCTGTGTCCCAAGGAGGGCTGCTGGTGTTTGGCTGGCAGATTAAGGCGTGCTGATCAATGCTTCAACAACCACCACCACATTCATAACAGGATGCTCTGTGGTCCCAAGGAGGGCTGCTGGTGTTGCTGGCGATTATAGTCGTGCTGATCAATGCTTCACCAACCACCACCACCACTTCATAAAGGATGCTCTGTGTCCCAAGGAGGGCTTGCTGGTGTGGCTGAGCGATTAAGTCCGTGCTGATCAATGCTTCACCAACCACCAACCACCACTTCATAACAGGATGCTCTGTGTCCCAAGGAGGGCTGCTGGTGTTGGCTGGCCGATTAAGTCGTGCTGATCAATGCTTCACCAACCACCAACCACCACTTCATAACAGGATGCTCTGTGTCCAAGGAGGGCTGCTGGTGTTGGCTGGCCGATTAAGTCGTGCTGATCAATGCTTCACCAACCACCAACCACCACTTCATAACAGGATGCTCTGTGTCCCAAGGAGGGCTGCTGGTGTTGGCTGGCCGATTAAGTCGTGCTGATCAATGCTTCACCAACCACCAACCACCACTTCATAACAGGATGCTCTGTGTCCCAAGGAGGGCTGCTGGTGTTGGCTGGCCGATTAAGTCGTGCTGATCAATGCTTCACCACACCAACCACATTAATAACGGATGCTCTTGGTCCCAGGTAGGGATGGCTGGTGCGTGCTGGCCGATTAAGTCGTGCTGATCAATGCTTCACCAACCACCAACCACCACTTCATAAAAGAGCATCTGGTCCACAAGGAGGGCTGCTGGTGTTGGCTGGCCGATTAAGTCGTGCTGATCAATGCTTCACCAACCACCAACCACCACTTCATAACAGGATGCTCTGTGTCCCAAGGAGGGCTGCTGGTGTTGGCTGGCACCGATTAAGTAGTTGATGATCAATGCTCTCACACAACAAAAAAACCACCACTTCATACAGTCAGGGAGCTGGGAGCGTTTGCTGGCTCCGAAGCCGCATCTGCGTTTGCACAAATAGGGTGTCTCAAGCGCATCACTGTGGTATGTGCACTGATATATATATATATATATATATATATTAGGGTTTATGTACATATAAATATAGTAATAGTAACAATTCGATTTAATCAATGTAAATATTAATGCACTGGTTATAATGACTGTTAATTACTGTAATACGTGCACTGTTATATATAGTAACAAATTGATTTAATTAATGTAATCATTTATACACTGGTAATAATGACTATTCATCACTGTGGTACGTGCACAGTTATATATATATATATATAGTAACAAATGTATTTAATTTGTGTAATTATTTATGCACTGGTAATAATGACTATTAATCACTGTGGTGCGTGCACGGTTAAATATATAGTAACAAATTGATTTAATCAATGTAACCATTTATGCATTGGTAACAATTACTATTAATCACTGTGGTGCGTGCACGGTTAAATATATAGTAACAATTGATTTATCAATGTAACCATTTATGCATTGGTAACAATTACTATTAATCACTGTGGTGCGTGCACGGTTAAATATATAGTAACCAAATTGATTTAATCAATGTAACCATTTATGCATTGGTAACAAGTACTATTAATCACTGTGGTGCGTGCACGGTTAAATATATAGTAACAAATTGATTTAATCAATGTAACCATTTATGCATTGGTAACAATTACTATTAATCACTGTGGTGCGTGCACGGTTAAATATATAGTAACAAATTGATTTAATCAATGTAACCATTTATGCATTGGTAACAATTACTATTAATCACTGTGGTGCGTGCACGGTTAAATATATAGTAACAAATTGATTTAATCAATGTAACCATTTATGCATTGGTAACAATTACTATTAATCACTGTGGTGCGTGCACGGTTAAATATATAGTAACAAATTGATTTAATCAATGTAACCATTTATGCATTGGTAACAATTACTATTAATCACTGTGGTGCGTGCACGGTTAAATATATAGTAACAAATTGATTTAATCAATGTAACCATTTATGCATTGGTAACAATTACTATTAATCACTGTGGTGCGTGCACGGTTAAATATATAGTAACAAATTGATTTAATCAATGTAACCATTTATGCATTGGTAACAATTACTATTAATCACTGTGGTGCGTGCACGGTTAAATATATAGTAACAAATTGATTTAATCAATGTAACCATTTATGCATTGGTAACAATTACTATTAATCACTGTGGTGCGTGCACGGTTAAATATATAGTAACAATTGATTTAATCAATGTAACCATTTATGCATTGGTAACAATTACTATTAATCACTGTGGTGCGTGCACGGTTAAATATATAGTAACAAATTGATTTAATCAATGTAACCATTTATGCATTGGTAACAATCACTATTAATCACTGTGGTGCGTGCACGGTTAAATATATAGTAACAAATTGATTTAATCAATGTAACCATTTATGCATTGGTAACAATTACTATTAATCACTGTGGTGCGTGCACGGTTAAATATACAGTAACAAATTGATTAATCAATGTACCATTTATGCATTGGTAACAATTACTATTAATCACTGTGGTGCGTGCACGGTTAAATATATAGTAACAAATTGATTTAATCAATGTAACCATTTATGCATTGGTAACAATTACTATTAATCACTGTGGTGCGTGCACGGTTAAATATATAGTAACAAATTTATTTAATTAATGTAACCATTTATGCATTGGTAACAATTACTATTAATCACTGTGGTGCGTACAATGCAATAACAGATTGCTAGCTTGCTTGCTTGCTAGCCGGCTAGATAATTGATTTGCTTCCCTTGATGGATTGGTGATGCTTGTTATCATTGCTGTTCAATGATGATTCAAAATTAATTCCAAGTTCAAATGAAAATGTAGATCCAGATTTTGATATAAATCCACATCCAAATCCGTATGCAAAAATCCAACTCAAAATCCAACTCAAAATCCAACTCGAACACCCAAGACAAATTCAAAATTCATGTCCGATCCCAAATTCCAATTCCAAATGCCAAATTCTGCACCAGGCTAAGGAGAGCCTTCCCTTGGCTCCGGCTGTGCTACGGAAGAAGCCAGCATTGGAGATTTGCACACTTGATGATTCTGAGGAATCTCCAGCAAGCCAGCTGCCAATGCTGATCACCAGCCTTCCAGTGTAAGAACAATATGCCTGGTGGGGCGTGGTGTTACGGGAACCGTCCCGTACGCCCAAGCTGGGGACTGCCACCATGGCAGACTAAACATAGTGTGTCACCTACATTACATTGCATTAAATTACAGTACATTACATGTTAATGTCTAGGTGACACCGTGAGGGTGTATGAGACTCTGTGCTTTAAACAAAAAGAAAAAGCACCCACAAAGCAAAAAAAACCATTACATCAGGGGGGTGTCGAGGACAAACAAACCAAACTCCCAACCACCGTTTTGGTGGCGTAGGTATTAAACCCCCTAGAGCAGGACCCAGATCTCAATCTCAATCTCTCCTGGCGGCAGGGACTCGTTGTTACGGGGAGTGTCGGAGGTTGCAAGATGTCTACAGAGCACTCATAGTCTAGTACCTCCGACAGGGAGTAGCTAGGATGGAGGTACAGTAGGCGGTGGAGATCTGATGCATCTTAGAGAGGAGCTTGTCTGCAGCCTTCCAGTTTAGTGTACTGTTAGTATTACTAGTATAAATGGTATCCACGACCTCAGGCCCCCCGTCGTTAAAACGTTTGTTTGGGGTTCAGTTCATCAATATGTTATGTATTTCTAAGCCTCCCTGCCACCGTTGGGCAAGTCCATTTCGCCTATTTTGCCTACCCATGGACTGCAACATACACACAGTTTTCTAGTGGGTATAAATAGTCTCCACAACCCAGGATTCCTTGGCCAAACCGTTACGTTTCACATCTCCGACACAGATTTCGATGCTGTTAATGATGGCGATAATGATGATTAGATGTATGATGCTTATATGGGTTTAGATTGAATTACTAGATTGATGATGGTGATTTACAAATTGTTGAGGGTCGATTAGGTTTGAAACGCAGATTTTGGCTTATGGGACGTGGATTTTGGCCCATGGGACATAGAATTTGGCTCATGGGACGTAAATTTTGAAAATAGTATCATCGCAAATCGTTTAGTCCCAGAGACCCTTGAACAACGTGCCCCTCATGATCAGACGCTTGCAGGCATATAACCAAGTAACAATTATTTGGCTTCCAGTGTAAATGGCATTGCTTATTGTGTGTAACATCAGTGATTTTTCTTTTTAAGCCCTTCCTATACGGTTGGGCATGTCCCTTTAGCCTATTTAGCCTACCCCTAGACTGTAACATACATACATTCAACTACGTATGTTGTATGATGTTTCAGTGCGAGGGTAGCCTACTAAGCTTAAGGGACTTGCCCAATCTCGAAAAACAAGACGATTTAAACTACTACAGTAATATTGATGAACTACCCCCCCCCCCCCCCCCCCCCCACACACACACCCTCTCCTCCCCACCCAACGAATTGTAATCCAGAAGAAAATAAAGATCTCTTCACGCACTATTCACGTTCACATTTTCCTGGTAAATATTGTTCGCTGTCGAAGGCGGCAAGCAGCCAAATTGCTGGCTGAAGCTATGTAACAAAGTTCAGGTATAAATTCAAGTTAACTTCTCCTTCTCATCCAGCCCCCCTTATTCATGGCTGCTGATATTTGTATGTGCGTATGTTGCAGTCCAGGGGTAGCCACTTGGGCTGAAGGGACTTGACCAACCTCAAACAATCGAGATCAACTCTAGATTTCTAGGAGGGGCTACTTTAACGAAACACTGGGTGAGCTGGCCCTAACATGTAGGCAGCATGCTGCCCACCGCAACCGGAAGAGTCACCAGTTCGAATCTGCACCCCGACATATGCACTATAAATCCCTGGTTTCCGTGGTTCTCGCTCGTAGGGTAATTGTTCGCTGCAACGTGCAGACGGTTAGACCCCCAACCTGGCGCATAGAATTTGTAACAATTATTTAGTAAGCATGCTGCCCACGTTGAAGGAGCTCAGTTCAAGTGTTAATTAATTAATTTGTCAATTAATACATGTGACGTCTTATTACGAGGCGTGAGGTTAAGGGATCCAGGGGGCAGCCCGATTGCTTGCAATGAGGCCAACCAACTTGTGTATTAACATATTTTTATAGCACGTATTTCATCACGCTCATGATGACGACCTGAACACGTCTTTAAACTTAAAGCATGCTCCCTGGTTTACGTCGGAATCACAAGGGGGGACTTGGAATTCGAAGATGGTGAGCAGCCCAGAGTTGGCTGAAAACAACGTAACAATCCAATCCAATCATGATGATGCCTCTTCCCAAAGCAGCCCCTACTGATCCGTAGTGCCCAGAGTTGGCTGAAAAACATGTAACTGTTGAACGACACGGAATGCGAGTGCGTTCCGAAAATATTGCAATATATCCAGTAACAATCCAATCCAATGCAATCCAATCATGATGATGCCTCCTCCCAAAGCAACCCCTGCTGATCCGTCGTGAGGGAGAAGAAGCCGCCTTCACCTCCACGGGAGGGCTTCACCCATGGCTCCTCCTGTGCATAGGGACGGATACATTTATGCATGGAGTTGCAGAGATGGCTATATAACATTTAAATTAGTTTATGCCTGTAGTGACAGAGCAGGTGTGTAGGGTGGGATTAGTTTATGCATGTAGTGGCAGATCGGGTCATACAACATTTTAAATTAGTTGATGCCTGTAGTGGCAGAGCGGGGTACGTAGGGTGGGATTAGTTTATGCAGGTGGTGGCACACGTGCTTGTTCAGGAGGACCCCAGCTCCTGAGACGCAACCAATTTTACAGCCTGCATCTCGAGAGGCAACCAATTTCGCCGTGCAAACGACATGTCGCCAAGCATGCCACCAACCAAGTCACAAACTTGAGCTTGCTTCAATGCCACAGCACACAACTGCAAGCTAGTGGTGTGGAAGCATGCAAACAACCAACCACTAACCATGCCACCAACCTAGTCACCAAGCATGTCACCAACCTGGGGCAGCATCAACACCGCTAGTTGCGTGGAGGCATGCAAACGACCAAGTCACGTTCCTGAGCTTGCTTCATCGCCGCAGCACACAAATGCAAGCTAGTGGTGTGGAATCATGCAAACAACAAGTCACCACGCATGCCACCAACCAAGTCACGTACCTGGGCTTGCTTCAATGCGGCAGCACACCTCTGCAAGCTGGTTATGTGGAAGTCCACAACAGCCTCAGCAGGTACGAGGGATCCTAGGGGGGCCAGAGGGGGGACATCATCCGAGGGGATGAGGACTTTGCCCATAGCCAAGTCCTTGAGCTGGGTGCTTGCGGCCACCACCTTGGCACTGGCACGAGCCTTGAGGGCGGCAAAGCGGGCAGCTGGCTGCATCTGCAGGGGACGAGGTGGTTTGGTTTGGTCTGGATTGGCGTGGTCTGGTTTGGATTTGCTTGGTTTGGTCTAGAAGGTGGAAAAGCGGGCAGCTGGTTGTATCTGCAAGGATGGTGGTGGTTTGGTCTGGATTGGCTTGGTCTGGTTTGGCTTGGCTTGGCTTGGTTTGGTCTAAAGGGCGGCAAAGCAGGCAGCTGGTTGCACCTGCAGGGATGGTGGTGGTTTGGTCAAGATTGGCAAGGTCTTGTTTGGTTTGGTCAGTTCTGGCTTGGTTTGGTCTAGAAGGCAGCGAAACGGGAAGCTGGTTGCATCTAAAGGTATGCCGGTGGTTTGGTATGCCGGTGGTTTGGTTTGTCAGTCTGTCTGGTGAATGGGGTAATTATTATAAGTATCAATTATACATATTTTTAATTTATTATTAATGACAATGATTTTTTTTATATTGTCTTTAATAATAATAAAATAATATATTTAAAAAATAATAACAACAACAATAATAATAATAATAATAATAATAATAATAACAATAATAGTACTGGTATGAATTGTTTTGAGCACAATCCACACTGATGAAGATCAACTCACAAACACACCTTCGCCCATACACATACCCATACACCTTCGCCCATACACAACTTCAAAATACTATCACAAAATAAAAATCAACCATTCTCACAAAATCAAAATGACCATGTACACACCTTGGCCACATTTGAAGCACTGTGTGACAGCTCATCAACACTACACACCTGGCTAAGGTACACCATCACATGACCATATACACACCTTGGCCACATTTGAAGCACTGTGTGACAGCTCATCACACCTCCCTGCCATCTTCAACATATGCGAGAAGCGCTCCGGGCCAGCTAGCACCTCCGACAGTGGAAGCGATGACAGCTGCCTCACCACACGAGGGTCAATGCGCTTTGGTAGTCTGCATGATGTCAAATTTGAATTTGAATTTGAATTTGACAATTACTTATGAAACAGTAGTAATAACAGCTTCACAACTTGAGGGTCAATGCGCTTTGGTAGTCTGCATGATGTCCAATTTGAATGAATAAATAATAAGTACGCTGTATTACGAGGATAATGAGTGAGGGAGTTTGAGGGGGACAGCCCATTCGCTTGCACTGTGGCTGTGTTTTAATTTGGTGGAATAGGAAGGCAAGGGTCAATGCGCTTTGGTAGTCTGCATGATGTCAAATTTGAATGAATAAATAAATAAATAAATACATAAATAAATAATGAATTAAATGAATAAAAAAACGAATAAATAAGTAAATACACAAATAAATAAGTAAATAGTACGCCCTATTACGAGGCGTGAGGTTGAGGGGGCCAGCCCGTTTTCTTGCACTGTGGCGAACCACCAAACACATTTTAATTTAGATAGGAATAGGAATGGCGACAGTGATAGTGACAACAGTAGGGAAGCGATGACAGATGCTTCACGGCACGAGGGAGAATGCGCTTCGGTAGTCTGCATGATGTCAAATTTGAATGAATAAATAAATAAATAATCAAATAAATAAATAAATTAATAAATAAACAAATAAATAAGTAAATAAATAAATAGATAAATAATTAAATAAACAAATAAATAAACAAATAAGTAAATAAACAAATAGTACGCCTTATTACAAGGCGTACTATAATACCTTGTAATAAGGCGTGAGGTTGAGGGGGCCAGCCCGTTCGCTTGCACTGTGGCCAACCACCAAACACAATTTAATTTGTTGGAATAGGAATGGCGACAGTGATAGTGACAGCGTTAGGGAAGTAATGACAGATGCTTCACGGCACGAGGGTGAATGCGCTTCGGTAGTCTGCATGATGTCAAATTTGAATTTGAATTTGACAATTACTTATGAAACAGTAGTAATAACAGCTTCACAACTTGAGGGTCAATGAGCTTGGGTAGTCTGCAGGATGTCAAATTTGAATTTGAATGTGAATTTGACAGGCAATTATGAAAAGGCAGTGATAACAGCTCCTTGAGTTCTTGACAACACAAGGGCCCATGAGCTTGAGTAGTCTGCAGGATGTAAAATTTGAATTTGAATTCGAATTTGACAAGTAATTATGAAACGGTAGTGATAACAGCTCCTAGACAACACGAGGGCCAATGAGCTTGGGTAATCAGCAGGAGAGGTCGAATTTGAATTCGATGAGGAATAGGAATGTTAATAGTGATAGGAAAAAGGTGTAGAACACCATAGTCTGTCTGTCTGTCTCTGTCTGTCTCTGCCTCCGTCTGTCTGTTTCTGACTATCTCTGTCTGTCTCTGTCTGTCTGTCTCTGTCTGTCTGTCTGTCTCTGTCTGTCTGTCTGTCTCTGTCTGTCTGTCTGTCTGTCTGTCTGTCTCTGTCTGTCTGTCTCTGCCTGTCTCTGTCTGTCTGTCTCTGTCTGTCTGTCTCTGTCTGTCTGTCTGTCTCTGTCTGTCTGTCTGTCTCTGTCTGTCTGTCTGTCTGTCTCTGTCTGTCTGTCTGTCTGTCTGATTGTCTCTGTCTGTCTGTCTGTCTCTGTCTGTTTGTCTGTATATCATCATACCCGCTCCAGACACCTACCTACCTACCTACCCTCCTCCCTAACTTCCTACCATCCTACCCCCCCCCCCCTCCTTACCTACAGTCCTACTCCCCCCCCCCCCCCCCCCTTGGTTTGTAATGTTGACCTTGAATACAGCATTACATTGCTTTAATGACAACATTACATGTACCCTGCCTTGCAGTGGATGGAGCTGCACCCTCCCCTTGCTTCGTAGCCGCCTCACCCCCCCTTAGGGCCTGACTGCTGGCCTTGAATATAGCATTACATTGCTTAAATGACAACATTACTTGTACACTACCTTGCAATAGATGGAGCTGCGCCCTCCCCTTGCTTCGTAGCCGCCTCACCCCCCCTAAGGGGCTGGCTGCTGGCCTTGATGTCCTTATCAGGCGCTCTGTCAGCAGCTTCACCACTCATGGCACCGACAAAGAGGGATTGCTGGATTGGGGCAGAAGGGGGCACCACATCCTCTTGCCACATAGGACCACCACCACCTGCGTGTACGTGTGTGTGTGTGTGTGTGTTAGGGTATTTTTGTGTTTGGGTGGGTAGTCGGGTGGATAAGTGGGCGGGTGGCAGGTTGTTGTGTAGTTACCGCCCTCAATGTAGGAGAGACTCGACGGTCACACCGGTCACACTTGAAGTGCCACTTAACCCTAAAGGGTTCGCATCGACCAAGCATCAGCATCAGCATCAGCATTAGCAAAAAACGCTTTTTTGTTGTGTAGTTGGGTGATAGGGTGATTGCTGGATTGCGGCAGGAGGGGGCACCACATTCTCCTGCCACATGGGACCACCAGCACCTGCGTGTGTGTGTGCGTTTGTGTGTGTGTGTATGTGTATGTGTTTGTGTGTGTTTGTGTGCTTGTGTGGGTGGGCGGGTGGATAAGTAGGAGGAAGGGGTTTTGTGTGTGTACGGGCTTGTGTGTGTGTTAAGTGGGTGGTTAGGTGGATACGTGGGTGGGAGGGTGTTGTGTGGGTGGCTGGGCTTGCGGGGTTGCAAAGTTGTGTGTTTGTGCGCTTGTGTGCTTGGGGGCCTTGTGGATTTGTGTGTATACGTGTGTGCATGTGAGCATTTGTGTGCAGTTTCTTGTGTGGATTTGTATCTGTTTATCTGTGTGACTTGGTCTACGAGGGTGCATAGTGCAAGGGATGGATACCTTGCGAGTTGTTTTTTATCTTTTTTTATTTTTTAATCCTTTTTTCTTATTAGTATTTTTATATCTTTTATTAAAAAAAGTTATATATCTTATTGGTATTTTTATTAGTATTTGTTATTTGTAGAGTTTGTTTGTATTTGTGTGTGTGATCTGATCGCCCTTGTGCATGCCATTGTGGATGCACACGTGTGCCGGGGGTCGGGAAGTCATCACGCATCCCAGAGTTGCCCCGCCCCTCAAAGTCAGCCCACCTGTGAAACACCCCTTTACCCAGCTGGCCATCCCCACGCCCCCCGAATCGCCCACCACCAGGGTCGGGAAGTCATCACGCATTCCAGAGTGGCCCCGCCCCTCAAAGTCAGCCCACCTGTGAAACACCCCTTTACCCAGCTGGCCATCCCCACACCCCCGAATCGCCCACCACCAGGGTCGGGAAGTCGTCACGCATCCCAGAGTGGCCACGCCTCAAGCTTAGGGTACGTTCAATTGGTATACGGGAGCCCAAAACTCCCACCGTCGGTTTGGCAGCAACTTTCTGCAAGTTCCTTCCAGTATAAACATGTGCGGCTATACCTTACCCTATCCTGGTCGCCACGCCCCTCAAAGTCAAGATATGGTGTGCACCTGTCTGTTGCCCATTTGTGTGTTGCCCATTTGAGAGACTCCAAGCTGAATTTTGTTTTATTGCCTTGCCATTATTTATAATACGTATCTGTAGAGACCTATTAATACATATTACGTGTCACTGCTAGACAGAAATACAGCCTATTAACACATATTACGTATTAATAATATACAGAAATAAAACACAGCATTATTTATTTATACACCTTCAATCATATTGTTGTAGGCGTTCAAACAAATTAAGGGCAATATAAATAAAAGCAAGGGGCCACCACCCACCACCCACCACCCAAAATAATAAATAAAGGGCAACATAAGTAACAAAGTGGCAATGAATAGCAAAAAGACAACATAGTATATTATATATCTGTTATACATATCTATATATTAAAAATAAAACAAGAACTATTTATTTTATTTAAAGATAAATACAAGATCCAATACAAAAAATGAAGGGCAACATAAATACAAGAGTCAATACATATAATGAAGGGCAATATAAAGAGATAGCTCAAGAGTCCACTGGCTCACTTCGTCCTCTACCTCTTCCTCTAAAGCTGCCGAAATCTCCACGTCCACCGAAGTCTCCTCCACGTCCACCAAAGTCGCCTCCACGTCCACCGAAATCGCCTCGTCCACGTCCTCGTCCACCAAAGTCACCCCGCCCCTCAAAGTCACCGCCCCACCCCTCAAACTCCCCTCGACCCGGCGGGCCATCTCCACGCCCTCCGAAACGACCACCCCCGGGGCCGGGGCCGGAACCAGGACCGGGACCGAATCGACCACCACCGCGACCTGCGCCTGCCATTCGCTCCATCTCCCACCAGGCTGAGGGGCCGTCATCACCACCACCACCACCATTACCACCATCCATGTGCTCCCCCTCGTGCCGGTCCCCACGCTGGGGCTCGAAGCGTGGGTGGTGCGGCTGGTGGTGGGCTGGCAGGGGAGGGGGCGGTAGAGGCTTGCTGTCATCTGGCCCCCCTCGCCCCCTAGGGGGGCCTCGGTCATGGCCGAAGCCCCCCCTCTCTCTGTCAGCCATCACATCAGGCCCCCCTCGTCGGTCCCTATCACCACGCTCCGTCCACCCTGGCTCCATGTTCATGTCCCCACCGCGATGAGGGGGAGGGGGGCCTCGAACATGCTCTGGGGCCTGATCTGCCCATTGCGGCCCCCGATCCATCGCCATCCCTGGCCCTGGTCCTGGGCCCCCCCTCCCAGGCCCTCCCCAGCCCTCCCTCTCTCTGCCGCCCGCTGGCCTTGAACGTTGGTCTCGGTCCCGGGGCTCATTGAGACCCACATCACCAGGTCCAGGTCCAATCCCGCCTGTTGGCCTGAAGCGTTGTTCTCGGTCTCGCTCCCGGTCTCGGGGCTCATTTATACCCACATCGCCAGGGCCAGGGCCCATCCCGCTGGCTGGCCTTAAGCGTTGGTCTCGGTCTCGCTCCCGGTCTCGGGGCTCATTTATACCCACATCGCCAGGGCCAGGGACCATCCCGCCGCCTCCACGTGCATCTCTCTGCTCCCGCTCCCACCCTCCTCCCCGTGGCGGTGGTGGCTGCTGGCTGGCGGGGCCAGAAGGGGGGTCCTCTCGTGGGGGGCGGCCCTGCTGGCTAAGGGATCCTGATGGGAGGTCCTCTCGTGGGGGGCGGCTCTGATGGCTGGGGGGTCCTGGAGGGAGGTCCTCTCGTACAGGTCGGCTTCGCTCTGAAACCACTCGAGATTCCTTCTCCCTCTCTCCACCCACAGGTGCCCGCTCCCTTTGGCCACCAATCACTGTGCGCTCCCTCTCTCCCCCAATCACTGTGCGCTCCCTCTCTCCCCCAATTACTGTGCGCTCCCTATCTCCCCCCATAACTGTGCGCTCCCTCTCGCCAGCAATTACTGTGCGCTCCCTCTCGCCACCAATTACTGTGCGCTCCCTCTCCCCACCTACAGCTGTTCGCTCCCTCTCGCCACCCACTGGTGCCCGCTCCCTCTCGCCACCTATTGCTGTGCGCTCCCTATCTCCCCCAATAAGTGTGCGCTCCCTCTCCCCAGCAATTACTGTGCGCTCCCTCTCGCCACCAATTACTGTGCGCTCCCTCTCACCACCTATTGCTGTGCGCTCCCTCTCGCCACCCACTACTGTTCGCTCCCTTTCGCCACCCCCTGCTGCTCGCTCCCTTTCGCCACCACCCCCTGCTGCTCGCTCTCGCTCCCTACGCCGAGGAGGCTCTGGAATGCCATCCCCTCCACCACCTGCACAGGGCATGTCCACACAGGTGGCTTAGAATACAAAGGAAATGATAACTACACCCACTCACCCAAACAAACAAACAACCCATCCATCCATGCACCCCCCTGCACAGGGCATATTCACACAGGTGGCTTAGAATACAAAGGAAATGATAACTTCACCCAACCAACTCATCCATCCATCCACCCATCCATGCACCGCCTACACATGGCATGTCCACACAGGTGGCTTAGAATACAAAGGAAATGATAACTACACCCACCCACCCAAACAAACAAACAACCCATCCATCCATGCACCCCCCTGCACAGGGCATATTCACACAGGTGGCTTAGAATACAAAGGAAATGATAACTACACCCACCCACTCAAACAAACAAACAACCCATCCATCCATGCACCCCCCTGCACAGGGCATATTCACACAGGTGGCTTAGAATACAAAGGAAATGATAACTACACCCACCCACCCACCCAAACAAACAACCCATCCATCCATGCACCGCCTGCACATGGCATGTCCACACAGGTGGCTTAGAATACAAAGGAAATGATAACTACACCCAACCAACTCATCCATCCATCCACCCATCCATGCACCGCCTGCACATGGCATGTCCACACAGGTGGATTAGAATACAGAGGAAATGATAACTACACCCACCCACCCAAACAAACAAACAACCCATCCATCCATGCACCCCCCTGCACAGGGCATATTCACACAGGTGGCTTAGAATACAAAGGAAATGATAACTTCACCCAACCAACTCATCCATCCATCCACCCATACAGCACCTGCACATGGCATGTCCACACAGGTGGCTTAGAATACAGAGGAAATGATAACTACACGACCGCGCCTCCACAGCCGTTCGCACTCCTAACAACAACCATCGGCTATCCATGCAGTGCCCTAACCCCGCTTCTGCACATTGGCATATTCACAACAGGTGGCTTAGAATAGCAAAGGAATGATAACCTTCACGCCGGATTACCAACTTATCGCTAATCCATCCACTCGCATTACGGCATGCACCTGCCTGCACATGCATGTGGTGGCACAGCAGCGGGATTGAGAAATACTCTGAGGAAATGATCTACATACTACAATAAAACCCACCCACCCATAACAAAGGCAAACACCCTATTTACCATCGCTATCGCACCCCCTTGCACAGGCATTATTCACACATCGGGGGCTTAGATACAAAGGAAATGTATAACTAGCAGAACCACCCTACTCAACAAGACAAACAACGGCCTGTATGCGCATCCGATGCATCCCCGCCTGACAGGGCATATTCAGCACAGTGGCTTAGAATACAAAGGAAATGATAACTACAGAGCTAGCAGTAAAACCCACGTTCCACGTCCCTACCCAAACAAGAACAACACCATCGCATACCATGCACCGCCATGCATCATGTCATGTTCCAGGCACAGTTTCTTAGAAATACAAAGGAAATGATAACTACACTCCAACCCACTCTTCCATCCAGCTCCCCATCTATGCCCGCCTGCACTGGGATGTCGCACCAGTGATTAGAATAGTCAGTAGGAAATGATAACTACAACCACCCCACGGCCAAACACAATACAACCCTCCATCCCTGGCACACGCGCCTGCACAGGGCATATTCACACAGGTGGCTAGGATACAAGGAAATGATAACTTCACGCCACCCTACTCATGGACGCATGCCATCGCACGCCATACAGCACTCTGCACATGGCTATGTCTCACCAGGTGGCTTAGAATTACAGAGGAAAATGATACATACCAACCACTCATCCAGCCATCCACCCATCCATGCACCGCATTGCACCATGCATGTCACAAGGTGGATTAGAATAACTAACACCACCAACCCGACCAACCAACAAACCCATCCATCCATGCACCGCCTGTACAAGGCATGGTCACACAGGTGCCTTCAAATAAGGTAACAGCAATATGATTTAATATTATAAAATGTCATCATACGATATCATTTGATGCCGGCAGTCTGACTATAGATACCATTTATCAAGCCTGCCATTTATAAACAATATCATAGATACCATTCATCAATCCTCCTATTTATATACAATATCATATGATGCAATTTGTATGACATAATAGAATATCAGAATCGCCATTGGTTAACATCATAAAGCCATAAGATATGACGGTCCCTACTTCATATACACAGGAAATGCTAGCTTCATCCAACCATTCAACAATTTGAATAGGCAGAATCATCCATCTATCCATCTGTATATCCATCCATCCTTGCCCCCCCCCCCCCCCCCCCCCCCCCCCCCCCCCCCCCACCGCCCCCTGCATGGTCAGGCAGGTGCCTTAGTTTACAAAATAAATCATAGCTACATTCAACCCACCCACCCACCCACCCATCAATCCTGAGTCAGCATATCAGCATATCAGCATATCAGTCAGTCAGTCAGTCAGTCAGTCAGTCAGTCAGTCAGTCAGTCAGTCCATCAGTCAGTCAGTCAGTCAGACAGTCAGTCAGTCAGCCAGACGGTAACTTGGTAACTCACCAAATGCATCAAACAAGCACTCCACCAACTCTGAACACATCCATAGCATCAACCCTGATCACATCCACCAACCCTCCACCACCCACCTCCACCAACCCTCCACCAACTTGTACTCCACCAACCCTGAACATATCCATAGCATCAACCCTGATCACATCCACCAACCCTCCACCACCCACCTCCACCAACCCCCCACCAACTTGTACTCCACCAACTCTGAACACATCCATAGCATCAACCCTGATCACCTCCACCAACCCTCCACCAACTTGTACTCCACCAACCCTGAACACATCCATAGCATCAACCCTGATCACATCCACCAACCCTCCACCACCCACCTTCACCAACCCTCTACCAACTTGTACTCCACCAACCCTGAACACATCCATAGCATCAACCCTGATCACATCCACCAACCCTCCACCACCCACCTTCACCAACCCTCCACCAACTTGTACTCCACCAACCCTGAACACATCCCTAGCATCAACTCTAAACACATCCATAACATCAACCTATCAGGACACTGTAGCACTAACTCAGGGCATCCGTTGGTTAAACGATTGTTTGGGGTTCAATTCATCAATGCCTTTTCTATTTAGCCCTTCCTGTCACGGTCCTGGGCAAGTCCCCTTGAGCCTATTTGGCCTACCCCTGGACTGTACCGTACACACACATAAATATACATATACACACATATATACATATATATATCAACCTACCAGGACCACCAATGAGAGGCTCCTCCTCCCTCGTGCTGCGCCGTGGGATGTGTCTGTCCATGCCTGCATCCCGCGCGTCATCTTGTGGCACACTTTGTCGACCCCCGCGCTGGTGCACATGTCGACCGTCATCACGACCAGCTTCTGGCATAGCGCGTTCTCTGAGTGGGCGGGTGTTGGTTGTTGGCATCGGTTGGTGGAAGTGGTTGGGGGCATCGGTTGGTGAAAGTGGTTGGTGGCATTGGTTGGTGGAAGTGTTGATGATATCAGTTGGTGGAAGTGGTTGGTGATATTGGTTGGTGGATGTGGTTGGTGGCATCGGTTGGTGGATGTGGTTGGTGGCATCAGTTGGTGGAAGTGGTTGGTGATATTGGTTGGTGGATGTGGTTGGTGGCATTGGTTGGTGGATGTGGTTGGTGGCATCGGTTGGTGGCATCAGTTGGTGGAAGTGGTTGGTGACATTGGTTGGTGGCATTGGTTGGTGGCATTGGTTGGTGGCATGGGTTGGTGGTAGTGGTTGGTGGCATTGGTTGGTGGAATTGGTTGGTGGAAGTGGTTGGTGGCATCGGTTGGTGCACATGTCAACTGTCATCACGACCAGCTTCAGGTAGAGCGCGTTCTCTGAGTGGTTGGGAGTTGGTTGGTGGTTGGTGGGAGGGTGGCGGTTGGTGGTTGGTGGTTGGTCAGATATAGGTGGTGGGTGGTGGGTGGTGCTGGTGGGTTGTGTCTGCCCATGCCTGCATCCCGCAAGTTATCTTGCGGACCACTTTCTCGACCCCAGCAATGGTGCATCTGCCGACCTATTAAGGTGCTGGGTTCGAATCTCTACGGGTGCGCTTTGGTGTTCGCGGTCGGTGTCAACCGCCATGGTAGCTTTGTCCAGGTTAAGTACCAGCCTGTTCTCTACCGCCTTAAGACAGGGCTCCCTTAATACCACGCCCCACCAGTCGTTATGATTACATCTGACGACCAGGTTCAGGGATAGTCCGCTCTCTGAGTGGGTGGGTGGCAGAAATGTTTTATATTTTCAGCCCTTCCTGTCACGGTTGGGCAAGCCCCTTTAGCCTATTTGGCCTACCTCTGGGCTGGGACATACCAACATACATACCAACAGTGGCAGGTGGTTGGTTGTGCTCCCCCAACCCTTTCACCTGCTCCGGCTTCATTTGCAAGTGTCCCTCTCCTTCTCCTTGCTCCGTTCCACAACAGGCATCCTCTCACCCAACCGCTCACCCAACCCTTTCACCCAACCGGCTACGTTTGCATGTATCCCTCTCCTCCTCCAACATCATCCCTCAACCCTCTCACCTGCTCCGGCTACGTTTGCATGTGTCTCTCTCCTTCTCCTTGCTCCGTTCCACAACAGGCACCCTCTCACGCAACCCGCTCACCCAACCCACACACCTCAACCCTCTCACCTGCACCGGCTACGTTTGCATGTACCCCTCTCCTTCTCCAACATCATCCCTCAACCCTCTCACCTGCTCCGGCTTCATTTGCATGTGTCCCTCTCCTTCTTCTTGCTCCATTCCATAACGGGCACCCGTTCACCCAACCTACACACCCAAACCCTCTCACCTGCTCCGACAAAGTTTGCATGTATCTCTCTCCTCCTCCTTACTAATGCCCACAATCCTCTCACCCCACCCACCCAACCCTCTAACCAAACCCACTTACCTGCCCCGGCTACATTTGCATGTATCCCTCTCCTTCTCCTTGCTCCGATACACAATCCTCTCAACCAACCCACCAACCCTCTCACCCAACCAACCCATCCCCATCCCCCTCACCAAAACCAACCAACCAACTCTCTCACCCAAACCAACCATACCTCTCACCAAAACCTACCAACCAACCCTCTAACCCAACATAGTTACCTGCTCCGGCTACGTTTGTGTGTATCCCACTCATTTTCCTTACTCTTGTCCACAATCCTCTCAACCAACCCACATGACCCTCTCACCCAACCCACCCATCCCTCTCACCCAACATCATCCCCAACCTACTTACCTGCTTCGGCTACGTTTGCGTGTGTCCCTCTCTTTCTCCTTGCTCCGATCCACAACAGGCACCCGCTCCCTTCTCCTGTTTTCGGGGGGGGCTGCGTCCAAGGGCTCCATAACAGCCCCCTCAGTCTCCACCAATACACCTGTGCAATAAACAAAATATATTTCTCTGGGGGGGGACTTAATCAAAGGGCTCCATAACTGCCCCTTCTGTCTCCACCAGTACACCTGCGCAATAAACAAAATATATGTATCTGGGGGGGGGCTACCTCCAAGGGCTCCATAACTGTCCCTTCTGTCTCCACCATTACACCTGTGCAATCAGAAAAATATATTTCAGCGGCATTAGAAACCTGGTGACGCAAATCATATAAAACATGCAAATTATATGCAATGTGCAAAATATATGCAAATAATATGCAAGTAATATAAATATGCAAATATATGCAAATAATATGCAAGTAATATAAACATGCAAATATATGCAAATAATATGCTAGTAATATAAACATGCAAATATATGCGATCTGCAACATGCAATTATATTTCAGCGGTTTAAGAAACATGGGTGTACAAAAAATATGAATTATGCAAATACATGCAATTATATGCAATTACAAGCATTATGCAAATATATGCAATTATATGCAATTACAAGCATTATGCAAATATATGCAATTATATGCAATTACAAGCATTATGTAAAATATGTGGAATTGTATGCAATATGAACATTACATTTCAAGAGTGCAAGAAACATGGGTGCACAAATGATATGCATTAAGCAAAATATATGCAATTACATGTGATATGCAAAGTATATGCAACGTCATGCAATACACAAATTATACAGTGCAAGAAACATGGGTGTACAAATTATATGCATTATGCAAAATATATGCAAGTAAATGCAATATGCAAGTTATATTTCAGCAATACCAGAAGCCTGGTTGTGTGTGTATGCTGCAGGGTGCTTCAAAGCACGCGCTTTTGAGCGCTGACTTTTTGACCCCCTCTGCGCTTTAAGCGCAGTTTTTTGCAACTCCCTGTGGGCGCAGCAAGCAATTTTTTGCGCTTTTTGCACTACAAAGCGCTGGCCAATTTGGCAATTTGAAGTACCCTGGTATGCTGCAGTCCAGGGGTAGCCAAATAGGCTAAAGGAACTTGCCCAAATTCGATATCAGGAGGGGCTAACACGAAAACAAGCACCGAAGAACTTTACCCCAAAAAAAACTTTACCCCCAAAAAGCACTTTACTGCATGAGTGAAATGATGAAGGTGCGGGGTTCGAATATCTACGGGCGTGCTTAAGTGTTCGGGGTTGCTGTCAACCGCCAAGGTTGCTTTGTCCATGTAAAGTTGCAGCTAATTCCCTACAGAGCTCCCTTAATACCACGCCCTACCAGGCGTTATCGTTACAAAACCTACTTAGCTCATCAATATCTCACCGCACACATCGAATCATGTCGACATGTTAGCATGTTCATATACCACATATGAACAATTCAGGATGAAGAAACACTGTTTGACGAAACAATCCAATGCCAATACATGATGCCTTAGATCAACGGGAATCTGTGAATTCTGATCTTTGTTGGAAATTGGACCTGGAAAAGTGGAGGTACAAACTATGAACGACAAGACCCAAATCCCAATCATCACCTGAGTGGATATCAAAGACCATGCCTGGTATCAATGAGGTGCTTGTGTGTGTGGTGTGTGTGTGTGGTGGTGGTGGTGGTGGTGGTGGTGGTGGTGGTGGTGGGGTGGGGGGGGGACTGACATGTCCATGGGCTCGTGTGCCTTCTTCTCTTTGGGTCCCTCAGGATCCTCCTTGTCATCGGCATCATCATCACCTGAGTGGATATCAAAGACCATACCTGGTATCAATGAGTTCTATTATGTTTGAAAAGGTGCAGCAAATTTACCTAAGGTGATTGGCTGCTCCCTGTCTTCGGCAGGCACAGGGGGGGCAGCATCTCTTCCGGCGCTCCAGACCCTCCTCTGGACTGGGCCCCCTTGGCCTAGGCCCTCCTCCTGGAAGTTCCCCTTGAGGCTCCCCTTGAGGGTCACGCCGGCGTAGTCCTTTGCCAGCCTGGCAGCAGTCTCCTCTGCCGGTACAACTCGTCGACCAGCCCCCCCCCTGTCCCTGGGGTACATTACCTGTACATGTAGCTGAGGATGTACCTGAGCTACATCTTCAGCTACATCTGCCTCTCCAGGACCATCCCAGCGGCGCTGGGGGCGGCTGGGCACCCGGCCACCCTCATCCCCGGGGGGGCTGTCACCATGGGGGGCCTCCCAACCCCCCAGATGGGCGCCCAATTCAGGAGGGCCTGGTCCACCTGGGGGGGCTCGGACTCGGTCCCCCATACCCATACCCCCACGCCCTTGCCCTGCTCTCGCCCGATCGCCGGGGCGGAGGATGATAGCCGGTGGGTTGCGTGAGGGGGGGGGCTCGTTCAAGGGGGGGGGCTGGTAGGCAGCTGCTGCATGCTGATCTGGCGGGAAACGTTCATCGTCCATAGGCTCACGATCATCGTAAGGGGCCCTGCATCGTCATTGTCATGGGTATGGGTAAGGGTAAGGGTATGGTTATGGGTATGGTCATGGGTATGGGTATGGGTAAGGGTATGGTCATGGGTATGGGTAAGGGTAAGGGTATGGTTATGGGTATGGGTATGGGTATGGTCATGGGTATGGGTATGGGTAAGGGTATGGTCATGGGTATGGGTAAGGGTATGGTCATGGGTATGGGTATGGCCGTATGGGTATGAGTAGGGAACGGCAACTAATATTAGTGTTTGGAAAACTATTATTATCTAATATTATTATAGTGTCACAATAATATTAGTTTTTCAAATAAATTCGAAATTCTGGTGAGACGTCTCGTCCGACAAATATTATATAATATTATTTATTCACTGATATTATATAACATAGCCGACCCCTAGGTATGAGTAAGGGTATGGGTGAAACGAGTTTCATCACAGGAGGCACAAACTAGCGGTACAACAGATTCAATTGGAAAGGTGTCTTGGGTGTGGCCGCTCCTACAGAAAAGTAGGCACCCTTAGGGACTGTGGGAGATCAACCCACAACCAATACAACTTGCACCACTACCCCTGATGATGTCGATACAATGATGATGATGGTGATGATGATTATGGTGATGAAGATGATGATGATGATGATGATGATGATGAGGGTGCTGATGGTCATGATGATGATGTTGATGATGGTGCTGATGGTGCTATTGATGATGATGGTGGTGGTGGTGATGGTGATGGTGATGGTGATGGTGATGGTGATGATGATGATGATAATGATGATGATGATGATGATGATGATGATGATGATGGTGATGGTGATGGTGCTGATGGTCCTGATGATAATGATGATGGTGCTGATGGTGCTATTGATGATGATGGTGGTGGTGGTGATGGTGATGGTGATGATGATGATGGTGATGATGATGATGATGGTGCTGCTGCTGCTGCTGCTGCTGCTGCTGCTGATGATGATGATGATGATGGTGCTGATGGTCCTGATGATGATGATGGTGCTGATGGTGCTATTGATGATGATGGTGGTGATGGTGATGATGATGGTGGTGGTGATGATGATGATGATGATGATGGTGATGATGATGATGATGATGATGATGATGATGATGGTGATGATGATGATGATGATGATGATGATGATGATGATGATGATGATGGTGCTGATGGTGCTAATGATGATGATGGTGGTGATGGTGATGGTGATGGTGGTGGTGATGATGATGATGATGATGATGGTGATGATGATGATGATGATGATGATGATAATTATGATGATGGTAATGGGGTGGGGTGGGTGAAGGAAGAGGAAGTTGAGGTGGGGGACAGGTAGAATAAGCAGGGCGGGGGCAGGGGGTCCTGCATGGGGTGACAAGGAAGTGCAAGCATGCAGCAGGCAGCATGTCAGGGGTGGTAAATAAATCAATAGTATGCCTTATTACGAGGCGTGAGGTTGAGGGGGCCAGCCTGTTCGCTTCGGCTACTGCTACTGCTACGGCTACTGCTACGGTCGTCACCCCAGGGTTCACTTCCTGAGCTGCCTCATATGTAATTTTATGTATCTATACCTATACATATAACTATACACGTACCTATACCAAGGTCGGATGAGAAGATACTGACCCGTCAGGGCTGGAGCTACGGCTACGGCTGCCGTTGCCACCTCAGGGTTCATCTCTGGAGCTGCCTGGAATGTAATTGTATGTATCTATAAATATACTTATACCTATACCGTTGTCGTATGAGAAGAGACTGACCTGCCAGGGCTGGCGCTACGGCTACGGCTACGGCTACGGTTGTCAGCTCAGGGTTCACCTCCTGAGCCGTCTGATATGTTGTATGTATCTATACATATATCTATACCGTGGTCAGATGAGTATAGACTGACCTGTCAGGGCTGGCGCTGTGACTACGGCTACGGCTGCGGTCGTCGCGCCTCTTGGTTTTCTTCTTGTGCTTGCTCCTGTCCTTGTCTTTACTCTTGTTCTTCTCCTTCTTGCTTCTCCCCTCGCCACGCAGCTCATCCCCCATACTGTCATCATGATCGGCAACACTAGTGTGCCGCTCCCTGCGCTCGTATGAAGGTTTAGGGCTTCTATGGATCTGACGCTTCTTTCAACAACTCTCACTCAGTAAACGTTCAAAAACTGTCCCTCATTATACTTTCAACGACTCTCACACATTAAACTTCTTCTTAGCTGATTGGCCAGTTATCTGCATCTGGTTCACAGCTCTAGGACTTAGCCAGTGCTAAGTTACCTCACCCAACCCTACCCAACTCAACCCTATCCAAACCAACCCAAACCAACTCAACCCTATCCAACCCAAACCAAGCCAACCAAACAAAACAAAACCAACAGGCACGGGGCCTCACTATTCGAGATTAGCGTTTTGCGTCAATTTGCAGAGGAGTGCTCAGGCCCGCTGCAGGAACTCAACCTGGTTCACAGCTCTAGGACTTAGCCAGTGCTAGGTTACTGCCTACTAGCACCGCAGTGGAGTACAGGTGCCTGCATATGGTGTAGGGTTTAGGGCTCATAGGGATCTACAACACTAGCACCCCTTTCCCTGCCCACAGATAAAGGTTTAGGGCTTATAAAGATCTAAAACAGTGGAATACAGGTTCATTCATATGGTGTGGGGTTTAGGGCTCATAGGGATCTACAACACTGGCACACCTGTTCCTACAAACAGATATAGGTTTAGGGCTTATAAGGATCTAAAACAGTGGAATACAGGTGCCTGCACACGGATTAGGGTTAAGGGCTCATAGGGATCTACAACAGTGGCATACCTGTTCTTGCAAACAGATTAAGGTCAAGGGCGTATAAGGATCTAAAAGAGTGAAATACAGGTCCCTGAATATCGTGTATGGTTCAGGGCTCATAGGGATCTACAAGAGTGATACACCTGTTCCTGTGAACAGATAAAGGTTTAGGCTTATAAGGATCTGAAACAGTGGAATACAGGTCCCTGCATATGGTGTAGGGTTCAGGGCTCATAGGGATCTACAAGAGTGACACACCTGTTCCTGTGAACAGATAAAGGTTTAGGCTTATAAGGATCTGAAACAGTGGATACAGGTCCCTGCGTATGGTGTAGGGTTTAGGGCTCATAGGGATGTACAACACTGGCACACCTGTCCCTACCAACGGATACAGGTTTAGGGCTTATAAGGATCTGAACCAGTGGAAAACAGGTCCCTGCATATGGTGTAGGGTTTAGGGCTCATAGGGATGTACAACACTGGCACACCTGTCCCTACCAACGGATACAGGTTTAGGGCTTATAAGGATCTGAACCAGTGGAAAACAGGTTCATGCATGTGGTGTAGGGTTCAGGGCTCAGAGGGATCGGCAACACTGGCATTCCTGTCCCTGCGCAAAGTTTCAGACACAACAATAAATCAACTTATATGCAGCTGGTTTTGAAGTAGGATATGGCCTAGATAACTTGGACAATGGCCCCTGCTTGAATTTAAATACAAATTCAAAACATAATTTAATTGTTGATTCTTGGACTTCACTGCGAACACTCAAGGATATTTGGGAAAACTTTGGTCAGTTAAAACAACAATGATTTGGCAATGATGTAAATGCACCCCAGCCTAACAGATTAAAAAATAAATACATAAATAAATATTACGCCTTATTACGATGCGTGAGATTGAGGGGGCCAGCCCGTTTGCTTTCACTGGCGCCAACCACCTACCACAATAAACATATTATATTGATTCAGATTTCTATAGACCAGGTTGAGTAGCTACATGGGCTACTCAAGCCTGATTTCAAGATTGTTGCGAGCCCGGGAAGTGCAGGGGTTTCATGCATCGCCATGCAACGATAGAATGGCAACGCAGTGGCAACGCATCGTCAGGAAAAAAACAGTGACTCACGTCTCACGCTGTTCGACCACCAGTACCCCCTCGAGACCCCCCCCCCCCCCCCCCCCCCCCCACACACACACACCACCACCACCACTACCCCTCCAGCGCCCCCACCCCACCCCACCACCACCACCCACTCACGCCTCATGCTGCTCCACCACCACTCCCCCCTCACCACCACTCCCACCCCCCACCCCACCACCACCTACCCCATCCAGCCCCCCCCCACCACCCCCACCACCCACTCACGTCTCATGCTGCTCCACCACCACTACCCCCTCACCCCCACCCCCACCCACCACCCCACCCCCTACCCCAGACCCCCACCAACACGAACACCCACTCACGTCTCATGCTGGTCCACCACCACTACCCCCTCACACCACCACCCCCCCACCACCACCACCACACCCCTACCCCATCCAGCCCCCGCACCCCCCCACCCCCCACCACCACCACCCACTCACCCCTCATGCTGCTCCACCACCACTCCCCCCTCACTCCCACCCCAACCCACCACCCCACCCCTACCCCAGACCCCACGAACACCAACACCAACACCCACTCACGTCTCATGCTGGTCCACCACCACTACCCCCTCACCACCACCCCCACCCCCCACCACCACCCCACCCCCTACCCCATCCAGCCCCCGCACCCCCCCACCCACCACCACCACCCACTCACGTCTCATGCTGCTCCACCTGCGGACGTGCTTCCTTTACAACAGGCGACAGTGGTTGGGGTTCCCAGACAATGGCATTCTTTCTCCGTGCTGTGTGTAATTGCGAGGGTTGGGGGGCAGGGTCAGTTGCAAGCACACCAACACACACTTTGCTGCCATCACCACCCCATATCTGCCGGGACCGGCATATCATGTGATGTTGACCAAAGGCGAGTATGATATCATATGATATATGACCATACAAACTTAATCATACAATTTTGTAAATAAATGGCAACTTTAGCCTAGTCAGACTGCCGGCATTATATGATATCATATGATGACATGATATGATATTATGTTGCTGTTCCTACATATCTGTGACCAGCCATCAACAGACTATCGGCAGCCACCATCACCCAGTTAAAGAGCAATTTGATAGGTTTTCTAACTCTGGATATTATCTTCTGTAAAAATGTGATACATTACAAAAGCAATTGTCCAAATGACTAAGGGGAGCCCTTCTATTAATAGGGAACGGCAATATGATATCATATGATGCTGGCAGTCTGCCTAGGCTTAAGTCACCATTTATATACAACATCATATGATGCTGGCAGTCTGCCTAGGCTTAAGTCACCATTTATATACAATATCATATGATGCTGGCAGTCTGCCTAGGCTTAAGTCACCATTTATATACAATATCATATGATGCTGGCAGTCTGCCTAGGCTTAAGTCACCATTTATATACAATATCATATGATGCTGGCAGTCTGCCTAGGCTTAAGTCACCATTTATATACAATATCATATGATGCTGGCAGTCTGCCTAGGCTTAAGTCCCATTTTTATATACAATAATCATATGATACTGGCAGTCTGCCTAGGCTTATCACCATTTATATACAATTATCATATGAGGCTGGCAGCTGCCTAGCCTTAGTCACCGTTAATATACAATTCAATATGTTGACCGTCCTGCCTAGGCTTTAAGTCCCCCTTTATATACCAATATCATATGATGCTGCAGTCTGCATAGCTTAAGAAGTCAACCATTTATCTACAATATCAATATGATCTGGCAGTCTGCCTAGCTTCATCACCATTTATATACATATCATATGAATGCTGGCATCTGCCTATCTTAGTCACCATTTACATAACAATATCATATGAGGCTGTGGCAGTCCTGTCACTAGGCTTAATTCACCTTTATAATACAATCATCATATGATTCCTGGCAGTCTGTCTAGGCTTAAGAAGTCCCCATTTATATACAAACAATATCTATGATGCTGGCAGTCTGTCTAGCTTAAGTCACCATTTATATACAATATCCTATGAGCTTCAAGTCTGCTATGCTGAAAGGTTAAGTCACCATTTATAATACAATATCATATGATGCTGGCAGTCCTGTCTAGGCTTAGTCACCATTTATATACAGTAATCATATGATTACTGCAAGTACCTGTTCGGCTTAAGCCACCATTATTATACAAATCTCTGATGGCTGGCAAGTCCCGCCTATGCTTAAGAAGTCCCACCATTTATATACAATATCATATGATTAGGGAGCGGCAAAGACCGATAGATCTAAATAGATCTATCGGCTATATATATATATATATATATAATATATTCGGCGAACGATAGATCTATCGAATCCCTTGTCCGACGCCCCCCGCCGGTCCCGATTATCTATTATATCTAACATGAAGCCGTTTTAAGCCGTCGAACTGCTCCCTTTCCTCCTCCTTTATCAACGCCTTCTTCGCCCTGTTCAAATGAAATCCGAATAGCCTTCTGAATGAACCGCTACAAAAGTTCCAGAGCGATCGGAAGTCGCCCGCAGCCGTCTTGGCCATTCTCGAGAAAGCCCCAACAGCTTCTAACTGGAGAGCAAACTTTGATGCGCGTTTTGAAGAAGGTGGACCTTGCCTGTTGTTTTGCCGCGCTTGAGCCATTGGCATCAGTCCCAACCACATTAGCAACTCTACGAATGCACACATGAAGGCGTGCAAGGGGGGCTCAACGAACGACGCCGGCTGCGTTGTGGAACTGGACCTGGACAGCCCGTCAAAGAACACTCGCCAACAAAAAGGTCAGCATCTTGACAGCCCGTCAAAGAACACTCGCCAACAAAAAGTTCGGCAGCCTGGGCTCAAGCTTGGGGTCACAGCTAGTGGGCTGATCACGAAGTTCACGTTGCCAGTAAGGGGCGCAAGCTAGTTCACAGGGAGCTGCCTAGAAGCTGCACAAATTAGACAGTTCAAAGACTTTTCTAGGAACCTGATGTATGCTGAACTGCTGATGGTGATGAACTGATGAAAGAGGATAAAAACCAGTAGCAGCTTCTAGGCAGCTCCCTGTGAACTAGCTTGCGTTAGTTTTGGCTGAATGACCAACCAGGGGAGCTGCCTAGAAGCTGCACAAATTGGACAGTTTATAGACTTTTCTAGGAACCTGATGTATGCTGAACTGCTGATGGTGATGAACTGCTGATGGGGGTAGGGGGGACTTCGCCTGGGTTGGCTCGGAGGCTATATCGTGACCATCTAGTGTGTGACCGCGCTGGCAGCGAGCTTCACAAGTGATTACTGAACTAAAAATAAATCCTGTATTTGGGTTGAAGGTATAAGGCACCTTAATATGATGCAGACTACATGTAAAATAAATCCCAGATTTTTCAGAGGCCTCCTTAAGGTACCGATATACCAGATATAGATCTATATTGCTATATATAGATATATATAGATCTATACGTCGGGGCAATATAGATATATTTGCCGCCCCCTACATATGATGCTGGCAGTCTGCCTAGGCTTAAGTCACCATTTATACACAATACCATATGATGCCGGCAGTCTGTGTAGGCTTAAATCACCATTTATATACAATATCATATGATGCTGGCAGTCTGTGTAGGCTTAAGTCACCATTTATATACAATATCATATGATGCAATTTGTATGATATGATATCATATGATATCATACTCGCCTTGGGTCAACATCACATGATAAGTTGGTCCCTATCCATTACACAATAATATATCATAGTTGAGACAGACTAAGTAAAAGACCTAACAACTCAAATTCCACTGTCATGATCACTTTATCAACCCATGATTGTGACAGGCACACTAGCAAGCTCACAAACACACACTCTGCAGCTATCATTGCCCCTTAGATGTGTGACAAGCATAAGAGCATGTACATCAACAGATAATCGGCACATCAAACGACAATCGGCAGTCACCATCACCAAAAAATTGAGACATACACAGTTACAGACATAGCAACTCAGATTCCAATGCCATGATCAGTTTATCACCCCCTGAATGAGACAAGCACACTAGCAAGCACACGAACACACACTCTGCAGCTATCATCATCCCATATAAGTGACAAGCATAAGCGCAAGCACATCAACAGATTATCGGCAGCCACCATCACCTCAAAGCTAAAACAATTATATATCTAAAAAAATGCACACCTCGAGACGCTCCTTCGTCGGTACTTGTTGCTCGTTGCTCATTGCTCTCCCTCGGGGCGCGTGTGTGCTGACTGACTCGCACTGACTGACTGTCCTCTGTAGCCTGATTCTGAACCCTGTTTGGCCTGCAGTCCGGAAATAAGGCAGAGATATATTTAGGGCTGTGTGTGTGGTGATTGTCCTCTGTGGCCTAATTCTGAACCCTGTTTTGCCTGCAGCACGGAAATACAGCCTGTAATCGCCAACATCTATACCCAAGCAATTGATTTCTGCACTCAGTGCGGTGAAGTACTGGTATGCTGTCCATGCATGAGCCACCAGCAGAAGGAGTGCAGTCTGAGGGCTGTTAGGCAAAGGTATGTAACCAATTTACCTGACGATCCGTTGGGGGATACTTATTGGCGCTCTGGGGCGTGAATCCGGGACATCTGCCAATCAAGAATGCGATGATTGAGCTTGTGTGAGCAGCATCTTTGCCAACGAGGTAAGAGATCGAACGATGGTATGTCTACCTGGCGATCGCTTGAGTCTGGAGAAGACGCTTTGGCGCTCTGCTTGCTCCCCCGCCATTTTGGATTGGCTTGATTGCAACGAAATCAGTCAGCTCTGAGTGAGGCATCAGACGTGGAAATAATTTACAGACAGAGTGGCAGAAGCACCAGGAAGGACGACGATGCAGCCAGCAAGCCAGCCAGCTAATGCACGACCTAGTTGGGACCAGGTCCTGAAAGGTTGGGTCCTGGAAGGATCAGGGGTCCTGGAAGGTTGGGCAACATGTTCCCAGTCAGGCAAATTTTCGCATCCGTGCTTCTTTCCGGATGCATGAGACAGTCACGAATCTTCCAACCTATTTTTCGTCCCATTTCGAGAAGGCTGGGCTGAGATTTGGAATTGGGGGGCGGTAGGGGACCGAGGGACAAGTCCAAACTGCGTGTCAAACGTTTGACGTTGACAGTCCCATCGTATGTTCATGTTCCTCATCCCAGCAGGGTGCAATTGATAACACGGCAGTCTCCCAGAGTTGCTGCATTTTTGCTTCTTTTACGGCTCTTGCGGTGGTTCATTTTAGTTACCTATCTTTCTCCATCCTCTACCTAAATCGGCAGATACCCAGGCCTGCGCATAATATGTCACCCTCCTTTTTCAAGCGGCCCTGAGCGTGGTGGGAAACGAGGCTAGGAGAAAGAATCTGCGAGTGACAGTTTCTCTTCCATAGACCAGTTTACAAAGCACTATGTCACCGCATTTAGTTCCCATCACCCGCGAGTTGCTAAAGGAATTTTACTCCAACTATCCATTGGACCCGGTTCCAGAGGAGGAATATCAAAATGGTCTTAAAGCGTTAGCAGAGCTGAGCTCGGAAATTGGAAAAACTGGTTCCAATGTCCCAGAAACAATTGGGATGGAGTGCCCCACGCGCATAGACGACTGCATGTGGTAAGTGTATAATCGATGCTTGGGCATCTTATGGCGGTGCTAGGGTGGTTGATGGAGTTCGGCCGCGGTATGCGCATTTCCGCATGCAAGCAGGCGTAGAGGATTCTCGCTCGACTTGCATGGCCCCCTGCCCCTAGGACGATTCGCACGTGCAGTGCGCATCAAAAGAACACGAGCGATTTCCATGCAAAAATCGTTTCATTTAGTCGCTGGATTCGAATCGCCTGCCACTCTATTTATATGCCAGATAGACTCGGAATATTTAGATCTTAAGATATAAAAGACGCGCACCGCCGTTTTCCCTCCTGCAAAACTAGCGCCTCCCGAATCACAGAAGAAATGTATTTCATCAGCGTTTGTGATACTTACTGCGGCCACTGCCACATTTTGTTGTGACAGCTAGGCTCTTGTCCAGCCCCCTGATGTGCCCACCACCACCCTACCTACCACCACACCCATCACCACCACCATCACCATCACAACCACCCAAACCATCACATCAAACATCACAACCACCACAACCATCACAATCACCATGTGGTAACCATCACAACCACCATAACCATCGCAACCAGCATCATATGCACAATCATCATCCCAACCTCAAACGACATCACAACCAATCTCACAATTACACCCAGAACCAGTTCATCGGGCCATTGACTAGTCTACTCAAGCTACTGCCTGATTTACTATCTACCCCCCAGACAGGACATCTGCAGGTTCTGGTCAAAAAATGCATGATGTTTATTAGTCCCCCTTGGCTCCTTCAAGTTGCTGGCACATTTGGAGTCCAGTAGAGCACCAGGAATAATGTATTCATCTTCATCATCATCATCATCATCATCATCATCATCATCATCATATTTGGCTGATGGAAAAATAGCATCTGAACATGCACAGCCCTGAGCATCAGTGAACCAGACAAGCACTCATACACGCATGCATGCAAACGTACTCGCAGTCGCACAGTCCACACCCACCCACCAGCCACCCACACCCCACTGACACCCACCCACCCACCCTCTTCCACCCAACAACTCACACGCTCGATCCATCTGGCATGATTGCATGAACCCTTGCATACCAAGGATATCTTCGTACAATATTTTAGCCTTGATCATCTATCTGTTGATATTCTCTTGGGGGATTGTTGAGCCAATGTAGCCTGACTATTTTTCTGCTGGTATGCGCAGGAAAAACCGAATGTTCTGTGAGGAAATGGCAGAGACCTTGGGCAAAATATCGAACCACTCCCTTAGTGATGACGCTTGCAAGGAGAAATGCTTGTCCATGTCGGAAAAGCTCCTGGGGTGTGAGAGGACGATCAACAAGGTTCAAATTCAGAACACAGAGGCAGCAGGGAAACAAGTGAAACGCTTCCTGCCCCAGGATTTCCGAGGGTCGCTGCTAGAGATGAAGAGGAACTCGGGAGAAAGATACTACACTAAGCAAATTGAAGATCTGGTGAAGAAGGGGGGCAGCATTAGAGATAAGTGAGTCACCTGGATATCCACACCCAGCATTGTAGTGTCTGCACAAAGAGTCCTGATCTTAGCCAAGATAAAAGACTTCCAAATGCATGTGGATGATCTGGTAATCAAGGGAGGCAGCATTAGAGATAAGTGAGTCACCTGGATATCCACACTCAGCAGCATTGTAGCGTCTGCACAAAGAGTCCTAAACTTAGCCAGGGTAAAGGACTTCCAAGTGCAAGTGGATGATCTGGTAAACAAGGGGGGCAGCATTAGAGATAAGTGAGTCACCTGGATATCCACGCCCAGCATTGCAGTGTCTGCACAAAGCGTCCTGAACTTAGCCAAGGTAAAAGACTTCCAAATGCAAGTGGATGGTCTGGTAAACAAGGGAGGCAGTGTTAGAGATAAGTGAGTCACCTGGTCATCCACACTCAGCAGCACTGCAGCGTCTGCACAAAAAGGCCAGAACTTAGCCAAGGGAAAATACTTCCAAAAGCAAGTGGATGATTTGTTGGAGAAGGGAGCAGCATTAGATGTATGTGAGACCGCGTTGATTTGAGTTGACCTCTGCACCATCGTCTTTCTTTTCGGCCATGAGCAGCAGATTCTGGGCAGCTGCCCCGGCTGATCATTCAGCCAAACCTCAAGACACTTCAGAATTGTATCCTCTGCACACATAGCCCTGGACTTTGTTTTCTTTGTATTGTATTGCATTTTTTTGTATTGTATTGTATTGTATTGTATTGTATTGTATCCTCTGTACACATAGCCCTGGACTTGTTTTATTTGTATTGTATTGTATTGTTTTGTATTGTATTGTATTGTATTGTATTGTATTGTATTGTATTGTATTGTATTGTATCATCTGCACACATAGCCCTGGACTTTGTATTGTATTGTATTGTACTGTATTGTATTGTATTGTATTGTATCCTCTGTACACGTAGCCCTGGAATTTGTTTTATTTGTATTGTATTGTATCCTCTGTACACATAGCCCTGGACTTTGTTTTATTTGTATTGTATTGTATCCTCTGCGCACAGAGTCCTGGACTCTGTTCTGTTTTGCATTTGAACTCGGCAGACCTGTTTTTAGTCGTTACTACCAGAAGCAAGTGGGTGGTTCGCATAGTACGCTCAGATGGTACTGGTGGGGTGGGGCAGAGAGAGGTCGGGGAAAGTAAGGGATACTGTGGGTCTGGCTTGGGGTGAGTTGGAATGGTATGCTTGTGTGATACGGGACGCGGGGTGGGGGGGGGGGGGGGGGGGGGGGGGGCACAGCTGATGAGAAGGTGGAGGTAGGGATATTATCAAAATTGGTATGCCTCACATCAGGCGATTGCTGCACCTGCATATCATTCTCTATTCAGGTTTTTTCTCCGTAATATATTACGATCGATATATTACGATATAAAATCGGCTAAAATGGTAATATTTGTTTGGCAAAGCGTTTGCTGCACCTGCATATCATTCTCTATTGGCAGCATTTGAATAAAGAATATAATCAAAATCAATTCAGTACTCCAATTCAGGTATGGGCGGTACCAGCTTAAAATTAGGGAATGGCAATATGATATCATGTCATCATATGATATCATAGGATGCCGGCAGTCTAGCTAAGCTAAAGTTACCAGTTATACGATTCAATTTGTATGATATCATACTCGCCTTTGTACAACATCATATGATATGCCGGTCCCTACTTATTATGCTGTAATGAAGTCTGATGGCATAATCTGGTCAAAATTAGAATTCTGCACTTCAGGTATGCTAGTACACACTATTCATTTTACTATGCCATGATCATGATTTATAGCCATTCAGCGGATGATTAGGATTGGGGTCTCGTAGTTCGTACTTCATGCTTCCACAGTTGCAGGCCAAATTTCCGGCAATTCTCAGAATTCTCAGAATTCTTGATTCGCAGGCCATAATGACAGAATTCTTAGGCCAAATTCTCAAGTTTGAGGTACTAACCACGAAGCGATTTGAAACCCCAAAATCAAATCATCCGCTGAATGGCTATGATCATACTGCTACCACCACTGCAGGTACGAGCTTTACCTCCAACAGCAGTGGGAGCGACGGGAATCCCTGGCCCAGCTGGGGGAGCTGAGTGGAATGTTCAAATTCCTAGTCAAGTGAGTCCAGGGCGGTGCACTGAGGGGGGGAGAAGGTTGGGGAGGGGGGGGGGAGCTGGGTGGAATGTATAACGTCCTCGTCAAGTGAGTGCACTGGGTGCACAGAGGGGAGGGAGAAGGATGGGAGGATGGGAGGGGGGAGCTGAGTGTAATGTTCAAGTTCCGTGTCAAGTGAGTCCAGGTCGGTGCACAGAGGGGAGGGGGGGGAGGGGGGAGCTGAGTGGAATGTTCAAGTTCCTGGTCAATGAGTGCACTGGGATGCACAGAGGGGAGGGAGGAGGAGGGGGGGGGGGTACAAGGGAGGTGAGTGTAATGTTCAAGTTCCTGGTCAAGTGAGTCCAGGGCGGTGCACAGAGGGAGGGGAGAAGGATGGGGGGGGGGGGGGGGGGGGGGGGATGTTCAACTTCCCGGTCAAGTGAGTGCACTGGGGTGCACAGAGGGGACGGAGATGGATGTGTGTTTGTGTGTGTGTGTGTGTGTGTGTGTGTGTGGGGGGGGGGGGGCTGAGTTGAGTGGAATGTTCAAATTCCTGTTCATGTGAGTGCTGGGATGCACAGAGGGGAGTGAGAAGGATGGGGGGGGGGGGGGGGGGGGGGGAGGGGGGGGGGGAGCTGAGTGGGATGTTCAAATTCCTGTTCATGTGAGTGCTGGGATGCACAGAGGGGAGTGAGAAGGATGGGGGGGGGGGGGAGGGGGGGGGGAGGGAGCTGAGTGGAATGTTCAAATTCCTGGTCAAGTGAGTGCACTATGATGCACAGAGGGGAGTGAGAAGGATGGGGGGGGGGGGGGGATGTTCAAATTCCTGGTCAAGTGAGTGCACTATGATGCACAGAGGGGAGGGAAAAGGATGGGAGGGGGGGGGGGGGGGGGGGGGAGGAGCTGAGTGGAATGTTCAAATTCCTGGTCAAGTGAGTCCAGGGTGGTGCACAGAAAGGGGAGAGAAGGATGGGGGGGGGGAGCTGGGTGGAATGTTCAGCTTCCCGGTCAAGTGAGTGCACTGGGGTGCAAAGAGGGGAGGGAGAAGGATGGGGGGGGGCTGAGTGGAATGTTTAACTTCCTGGTCAAGTGAGTGCCCTGGGTTGCACTGAGGGGAGGGAGAAGGATGGGTGTTTGCGTGGAGGGGGGGGGGGGGGGGGGGGGGGGGGTCAAGATTAGGGTCAGCGGGATGTGAAAAACATGCAATGCAAGTCAAGGAGCAGACGAAGAAAGAAGAAAAGGTCATGTGAAGATACATCACACTCATATGCTGGTGCACTGACTGTCACAGGTGACAGGTCCCTGGGTGGCATTCCTTGGGAAGGGAGGGGGGGGGGGGCATTCAAGATTAGGGTGCGGCAAATGTAAAAAACAGTCAAGTGAAGATACATCACACTCATATGCTGGTGCGCTGACTGCCACAGGTCCCTGGGTGGCATTCCTCAAGTGCTCCTGGACTTCGCGAAGCAGATCAACGCTAAGCTAGGCCCCATGGAGGAGCAGCGCCTCAAGTATGGCCCCGATATGTACAAGGTGGGTGGACAGGTGGTACAGGGATTTTTTTTTCTGGAATACATTCCGATCGGAATACAAGACCCCGTTTTGGCCGAAATTGCCGGAATAAGAAACCTAAAAATAAAAAAAGTTTTTTTTGTTTACTCGACTTGACTAATAATGACCCAAATCGACCCAAATCGGAATAAGGATCCTGTTTTGGGAGGAAAATAGGGAGGAATAAAATAAAAAGGAATCCGATTTCCTCTTTTTGATTTGAAAAAATATCCCTGAGGTGGTATTGAGCTTGGAATATTCGAGGGACCGGCATATCACATGATGTTGACCAAAGGCGAGTATGATATCATACAAATTGCATCGTATGATATTGTATATAAATGGTAACTTTAGCCTGGTCAGACTGCCGGCATCATATGGTATCGTATTGCCGTTCCCGTCTGACTGCCACCCTGGTCACTTTGGGTGGAGCTGTGGATTTCTATACTCACCACATTAGTTCAAACAAACACTTGATGAATCATGTGCTGTCTGTTATCTCAACTGCAGGGCACCAGTCTTGGGATAGACACCGATGTTTGTATCCATCTGCTGCTGGAGAACTTAGACAGCTTGGACACGGCCCGTCTGACTGCCACCCTGTTCACTTTAGGCGGAGCTGTGGATTTCTATACTCACCACATAGCCCGAGTTGTCGTGTTCCTAGGGCATATTTTCGAGAAGTCCCCCTTCTTCGTGGACGAAAACGCCGTCCTGGCCAAAAAGGAAGAGGACCTGACCCCCGTGCTAAACAAAAAGGATGAGGGCGTGACCTCTGTCTCTGGCAGGCAACTACATATCCCGTCTGAGGAGGACAGCTCGTTGGCAAACTGTCATTCGGGCAGTGTGAGAAGGATTACCTCGATGGCCTCGGATACCTACCAAAGCTGCATTGACCACAGCTGGGCGGACAACGAGCAAAGTCATGAACTGAACGGCTTTGACCATCCCCCAGCAACGTCCTTGTCCCAGTCACATGAAGTACAGCATGCAGAGATCGTCGTGGGGCACGGTGCAATAGCAACGTCTGCAAAGGATTTTTCTGTGGTTCAGAATACTGCAGAGCAAGAGGTGGATGTAGACGGACGAAGTAGCAGGGACATGTCCTCACTACAGCCAGCACAAGCTGCTACTGCTAGTCAAGCCAAGCCAATCCAAGAGAAGCCAAGCCAACAAAATCCAAAGGACAGCGGGTGCTGTGGTTGCTTCGGAGGGTCCAGTTAGATGGCGGGGAAGCCAAGCCAATAAAAGTCAAAGGACAGCGGGTGCTTTGGTTGCTCTGGGGGGTCCAGTTAGATGGCGGGTGCTTTGGTTGCCTCGGGAGGTCCAGTTAGATGGCGGGGAAGCCAAGCGAATTTAAGCCTAAGGACAGCGGATGCTTCTGGGGGTCCAGTTAGATAGCGGGTGCTTTGGTTGCCTCGGGGGGTCCAGTCAGATGGCGGGGAAGCCAAGCCAATAAAAGCCAAAGGACAGCGGGTGCTTTGGTTGCTTCGGGGGGTCCAGTTAGATGGCGGATGCTGTGGTTGCTTCGGGGGGTCCAGTAAGACGGCCCTGCTAAACATTGCAACAAGGCAGTCAGCAAGAGGTTGAAGTGGGCAAGGACGACTGCTTTGGCTGCCTTTAAGGAATGTATTTAGAATTCAATCGCGTGAGTGGACAGCTTGGAGGCATGTCCAAGCAAATTATTGTGATCAATCGACGTCCTGTTGTTCAAGGCTGGTTCAAGGTGTACTATGCTCACCATTGTAGCCTCATGGGTATAAAATGCAAACGCATGGCTATCGACAGATTGGAGGCATATCCAAGCAAATGCATGATCAATTGAAGTTGTCCTGTTCTTCAAGGCTGGTTGACGGTGTCCTATGCTCACCATGGTAGCCTCATGGGTATAAAATGCAAACGCATGGCTATCGACAGATTGGAGGCATGTCCAAGTAAATGCATGATCAATTGAAGTTGTCCTGTTCTTCAAGGCTGGTTGAAGGTGTCCTATGCTCACCATGGTAGCCTCATGGGTATAAAATGCAAACGCATGGCTATCGACAGATTGGAGGCATGTCCAAGCAAATGCATGATCAATTGAAGTTGTCCTGTTCTTCAAGGCTGGTTGAAGGTGTCCTATGCTCACCATGGTAGCCTCATGGGTATAAAATGCAAACGCATGACTATTGACAGATTGGAAGCATGTACAAGCAAATGCATGATCAATTGAAGTTGTCCTGTTCTTCAAGGCTGGTTGAAGGTGTCCTATGCTCACCATGGTAGCCTCATGGGTATAAAATGGAAACGCATGGCTATCGACAGATTGGAGGCATGTCCAAGCAAATGCATGATCAATTAAAGTTGTCCTGTTCTTCAAGGCTGGTTGAAGGTGTCCTATGCTCACCATGGTAGCCTCATGGGTATAAAATGCAAACGCATGACTATTGACAGATTGGAAGCATGTCCAAGCAAATACGTGATTGATTGAAGTTGTCCTGCTGCTCAAGGCTGCTTCAGGGTGTACTATGCTTACCATGGTAGCCTCATGTGTATAGAATGCAATTGCATGACTATGGACAGATTGGAGGCATGTCCAAGCAAATACGTGATTGATTGAAGTCCTGAAAATGCATTTGACAAGGCCTATACAGCGTCCCAAGCGACGCGGAAAATTGGCGGAGTGTGTTGGCAACGGAACGAAAGGTGGCAACGATGGAGCTGACCGAAGTGAGTTAGTTACGCGACCGATGGCTGACGTGTCAGGCTTCAAGTTTTTTCCGGTCAAACGGACAAATGGGTAAACATGGGGGAAGAGGGGGCTCCGCCAACAAGATGTATCCAAGTGACTAACTCCGATATACGTAGGGAACGGCAATATGATATCATATGATGCCGACAGTCTGACTAGGCTAAAGTTGCCATTTATATACAATATCATATGATGCAATTTGTATGATATCATACTCTCCTTCGGCCTGCATCATTTGATATGCCGGTCCCTAGATATATGTGGCTGTTCTGGGTGTTTTTTCACAGTCCTCTGTATGTTTGTATGTAGGAGGTAGGCCAATTAGGGACTTGCCCAACCGTAGGAGGTAGGCCAATTAGGGACTTGCCCAACCGTAGTAGGAAGGGCTTTAAAATACAAGGCAGTGGTGAAGCAAACCCCAAACAATCGTTTAACCGACGGGATCCCTGAGTCCTTGCCTCTGTATCGCAGTGACTTGTTGTTACCACTGTTTTTTTTCAGACGACGCGTCGCCACGTCCATCGCTGCATGGCGACATGAGCATGGGTCTGGCTAAACTAGGCAGAAATGGCTGGACTTACAAGCATTTCCCAAGGAGCTGGACTAACAAGCATTTTGAAGTCTTCTACAAAATTTATCTAAACGAAAATTATTTAAATTATCCGAACGTACAGTGAAGTGGCTGAGCAGATCTGCAGAACCAGATGCACGTGTCCAGATATGTCCATGTAGCCAGATGTATCCATGTGTCCATAGATATGTGACCATATATATCCATGTGTCCATAGACATGTGACCAGATATATCCATGTGTCCATAGATATGTAACCAGATATTTATTATAATCCCCCATCAGATTATCAAAGTCTGGATGCTAGGGACTACACCATTCGAATTTCCCATGTAACCTTCTCGCTACTCATTCTCCTTCTTAGCATTCGCGTAGCGCATTCGCATCCTCCTGCGTCTGCGCTACCGAATGATACCACCTGCTCTCTGTTTCGTGCAGTTTTGGTCAACTCTCCCCGAAACTGCAACCAAACAGGAGCTCATGCTTCCGCAGAGGCGATGCTGCTATCGAAGTGGCTGTCTTCAACATCTGACGCGAGTCGCAGCAATCGCTGTGATCGCAGGGTGATATGCGGTTATTTTGGTCGGCTGCACCTCTAGGCAGTCGGAAGTATGAATTTCCGGACAGAATGCGCCTCTCCCTGGACTTCCCAACAGGGGGGGATGCAAAGCGCGTATCCCTGGTGCATTCTTGATGGTCGCTGCCAGGAGCGAAGGCTCCATGCAATCGAGAAACCTACTAACGAACACTTTCCCCCTCCATGCAGGTACCCAGGACAGCTACCTGCTTTTTCGAACGCGGACCTTCCCACCGAGCGTCACATTACCCTTCTGAACGCGGACCCGCAGACCGATCGTCATAAACGACTCCTGGCAATTACCACAAATACTAAGGCCTCATCACTCGAACAGCTCAAGCGCGACACAACTTGCCCAATCATGTACAAAATTAGCCCCCGTGCCGCACAAGAATTGCATAAGCAAGGAGAGTCGAAACAAGAAAAGCCGAAGCAGGGTAAGATCTATACTAGCGGCTCTGCGAATATAGAACACCGCCTTGCTACCAATTCCAACCTAACGCGACCATGCGATCAGGGCAATGCAGCGAACTCAGATCACCAACCTGCCGCCAGGACCCACATGAGACGATTTCTCAACCATGCAACCATGCGACCACGTGACCATGCCAACACCCAAAATCTAGATCACCAACTTGCTGTCAATACCCACCTGAAGAGACCATGCCACCTTGCAATCATACCATCGTACGACCCTTCACACACAGCATGCCCCCACCAAAAAGTCATCATCATAATAAACACCAAGTCTCCCCCCAAAGGAGCACAAGCCTCTCTCCAAAAGAGCACAAGTCTTCCTCCAAAGAAGCAACAAGCCTCATTACAAACGAGCACAAGTCTTCCTACAAAGAAGCAACAAGCCTCATTACAAACGAGCACAAGTCTTCCCACAAAGAAGCAACAAGCCTCATTACAAACGAGCACAAGTCTTCCTACAAAGAAGCAACAAGCCTCATTACAAACGAGCACAAGTCTTCCTACAAAGAAGCAACAAGCCTCATTACAAACGAGCACAAGTCTTCCTACAAAGAAGCAACAAGCCTCATTACAAACGAGCAAGTCTTCCTACAAAGGAGCAACAAGCCTTCCTCCAAAGAAGCACAAATCTTCCCCCAAAGAAGTAACAAGCATTCCCACAAAGAAGCTAAAGCCCCTCTCCCCAAAAGCATCCAGTAGAGTAGGCACCCTGGCCCAATATGTACACCATGTGCAACCTAGGTGTGATCAGAGGATGGCCCAAAGACACTCCTGGGTAAATCCATACCTGAGCATGTGCCCTCATGGTGATACCATTTCTAGTATTTTTCGGTGGTGGCTCACTCCCTATGCCTCAGACGCATAGGCCCAGGGGCTCATACTATGGAACATTATAATAGCGGGATGGGCATTAATCACCACATGCATCTACCTGACCCTGCCAGACTGCCCCCCCCCTACCCTAAACAGAGCTACTAGACGTAGACAGGGAAGAGGCAGCAAGGCTTTTATCTATAAGGCACGGAGATGCTCATGTAAGAAGACGTGGTCCCCTGCCGCCCCCTGCCTCATCATCGGAACCTCCATGCTATTATATTACCTCCCGGTAACCACCTGCTTGTATTACCTCATGACTCCCCAGGTCATCACCAGCCTCATACACCTCACCATCCTCACTAGCCTAATTACACCTCAACCCGCTTGCCTGCCCCCTCACCCCACCTGTAGAGGAAGGGGTCAGACCTCGCCCCCACTCCATACCCCCCTACCCCCGCCCCACCCCTCATACTGGGAACCTCAAGTATTCGACCTCTGCCAGGCCCACTCAATGAATAGCCAACTTGGGGGTCCCCAGGCCACCAACAGCCTCCCCCACCCAGCCATCCCCACCAGCCTAAACACATCCAGATCCAACTGCCCACCCCCCCACCCCACGTGTAGAGGAGGAGACCAACCCCCTCTCCCCCTTCCTCTTCTCCCCTCCCAACCCCACCTCCCATACTGGGAACCCCAAGCATATAATTTCTGCCAGTCCCACGCCATAAATACCTACCTAGGAGGTCCGTACATAGAACCCCTAGCTATCCTCGCATACGCTGATCACCTCCACACCAGCCGCCGTAGAATTAGGGACGAGCACTACACAACTGGACACGGCCAGGGCAACTTCTCAATCCCCCTGCTTAGCTCCTTCCTGCATCTACACCACCCCATTGTGGGCATCCTCACCCCGTTGTATAACCCCCCTTACACCCCTGCTCAGCTTCCCCTTCCTAACCATGGACACCGAGAGACATACCCCAAGGGCATCATGCCGGGCAGCACAAAGGAACAGATATTAGAGCGCCTCCACCCCCACCAGGCATGCATACTCAACTTCAGCACGGTATTTGGCCATGCAGCCACAATCAAACACTTCCAGGGTGAGTGGTACTTGATAGACTCTCTCAAACACCAACCCATTCTCCTGAACACCCCTCGTAAATGGGCGAGCATCCAGGGCCACACCTATACACTACAACCAGGACAACCCAATGAAGCATGGCTAGATCACAACCCCATCAACCCTATGGAGGAGGACCTCCCGGAGGACCCCATGGAGGAGGACCAAGCCACCACCCCCACCCCCGCCGTACAAACAACCCAGACCACCCACCGCACCAATCTCCCATATTGGGAACCCCAAATCGACTCCAACTGCCAAATACACTCCATCAACATTTACCTGGGGTACAAAGCTCTTGATCTTGACGAAATCCTAGACTTTTCTGTAAAATTAGACACTCATGTGCGCAACTATACGTGCCAACAATGGACCCTAGAAGGGCACTATGACAGTCTCACTGGTAACTATTCTAGCAATCTTATTAATTTCTACCTTTCTTCCAACAAATCTCACCTTGGCCTCCTTACTAAGCACACCAACCCAAGATACATTCCCCACCATATTAGCCCCCACACAGAAATCGCAGGGACTTCACTGATCTACTCTGAAGGTATCATGCTGGGCAGCTCACAGATGCAGATCCTACAACGCATCCCTACCAACTGCTCTTGCTTCCTCCTACATTATCACTCTGGATATGGACATGCTAAGGCTATTAAGCAACTGGACGGTGAGTGGTGGGATATGAACTCTGACGGCCCCTATCCCCTGAAGCCTCCTGACTGGCAACATCTTCAAGGGCACATTTACACCCTTACAGACACATCTGGACTACCCTGCCCTCAACTTTTCCAGCCTGAAATTTACTATGAACCAAACAACCCAACTCAAACTATCATTATAGACCTACCTACCACTCTTACTCACAATGCTACCGACTCCTCAGACCAGATAGTTCTTACAGACCAGATGGATCTTACAGACTCCTCACAACTTCAACAACTTCTCTCAGACCTTCCACACCCTACAGATCACATTCACCCTGCAGATCCTACAGAGCTCCCAGCTCCTACAGAAACTGTAGACCTTGTCTCTGATGATGAGGAGCCTCCCAAATCTAAGAAACCTAAAAGAACCTCTACCCGTTGCAACCCCACTTCCCTCCACTCAAACTCTACACATAAATCACTCGACCACCAAAAAAACACCCAGGGATACAACTCAACCTCCCAAGACTAACCTTCCTATCCCTACTAGACCTGCCATACCCGACAGCAACAAGATGCGCCAGAGCAGGATCTTTGGAGCAGAACCTCCTACCAAGAAACCTACTCCCCCCAGACTCACCACAAAAACCCTTCCAACGAAAAGAATTAAAATAACCCACACTACCTCATATCCTGTTCAACAGCAGCAAAATGCACTCTATCTCACTAACATTATCACTTCCAACTGCAGAGGCATCTTCTCATCCTGGGAAACACTCTACGACCATATTCGAACTAATGAGCCAGACATTGCTATTCTCACCGAAACAAAACTCACCTCTAACAACACAGGTATAATAATATGATCAAACAAGACCTATCTGACTACCACTTTCATCACAGCAGCAAAACCATTAAGCAAGCTACCAATGCAGACAACATTGTAACCCGCTCAGCTGGAGTTATCACACTTATAAAAAGACTCTTACTACACATCCAATTAAACATGAAGTCCCCACTGACATAGCTGGTCATCTCACTCATCAAACTATTAACAACACTACCCACATTTTAGGCGTCTACATGCCCTGCAATGACCCTGACAAAAGAGCCCGAATTTATGAACACATTCACTACATTATATCCCCAAACCCCTCTCATCACTATATTGCAGGGGGAGACTGGAATGCAGCCTACTACCTTACTGATAGAAGCAACACAATCAAGCACCTGGAGGACCAGCCCCACTATCAACACCTTAATAAATATCCAATTCACATTCAACCGTCACCACGTCCCCACACTTACTCAGACAACACTTCCTACAGTAGCAGGATAGATGACATCATTCTCATCAACCCCCCAACTGCAACCACGGTGACAGAAACTGCACACCAAATGGGAGACACACTGGACCACTTGACCCTGGAACAACACATTACCTCCTCTCTCTTTCCCCCTCCTAACCTTGACATACCACCTCACAATCCAACACCTCAACTGCAGCTCGCTTCCTCTCAAGCAACAAGACATGGCCAAAGCTAAAGAAGCCAACTCTAATCAATTTCTCCATCAATTCCAGCACAGCCACATTAACATAGATAAAGCCTGGACTATAGCACAAACTTTACTGGGAGAAGATAAAACATCTGCACACATTCAATCTATTAGACAAGAACTCAAAGCCACCATACCAGAAGACCTTAACAGCATGACAAATCATCTCATGGTCACTCTTCACCAAGCTCTCTCCATCATGACTGACACCTGCCCTACCAAGCCTAGTACACCAGGCACCTTCCTGCCAAGACAAACTGCCATAACCTACAGAAGACTTAACTACCCTAATAAACACATTAAAGCACTCCGAACAGCTTCCAACCACCTTGACCAACAACAATACATGGAACTTAGAAGCACACCTCACACGGCAGGCACATACTCACCTACCACTAAAATTAAAATACAACAGCACTTTCAAAATTTACTCCTCTCTGACTATTGTCTCTCCTTAACTGCTGATATTAAACAAAGTATTACAGAATTACGTCACATGCAGGTTGCACTCAAAGAGGAGAGAGCAACCGCCTCCATTAAGAAATTCCGACGCCGCCTTAGTAAGCACGACAAACTCACAGGTATATTTTCTCTCCTGAAAATCACACACACACACCCACTGCTCTACTGGACGCATCCACACACACACTCAGCACTAGCACCCAGGGTCTCCTGGAAGTTATGACTAAACATCTGGGAAAATTCATTCCCACTCCACCCATCTCAGATGACTATACACGACACGCCACCCCCCCTCCATGGGAAATACACACAGACAAATACCACTTGGAAACTCCAGCCAACTCCATACAAAACACTGCCTCTCCCTACACCTTTCTCTCCTCCTCAACCACCTATGCTGACTGTATTAGGAAACTCTCTACCAACAAAGCCACTGGCCCAGACGGCATACCTAATGAATTACTTATGTGCCTCCCACAGGAAATGCACCTCATCATACACAAACTCATGCAGCTAGTATGGATCCTGGGAGAAACACCAGACTGCTGGAAAACCTCACACACAGTCATGCTCTACAAAAAATCAGATCCTTGCTTACCTCAAAACTACAGGCCAATAGGCCTTAACAATGCTGTAGCCAAACTCTGGACCTCCCTTGTTACTAACACTATTACTACCTACTCTGAAACCAACCACATTCTTAGCGCCTGCCAAGAAGGTTTCAGAAAAGACAAAAGTACCTATAGACAACTCTTGAACCTACTCCACAACATTGAGGACGCTGCCCTCTTCCACCAGGACCTCTATGCTGCCTACTTCGACTTTAGCTCTGCTTTTAACATGATTGATCACCAAAAACTTCTCTGCATCATGCACAGCTTGGGTTACACCCACGACACTATAGACACTATTAAAGGAATCTACACAAACTCTACTACACATATTCTCCTTAACAATACACCTGGCTCCCCCATCCCCATCACTAGGGGCACCATCCAGGGGGATACTCTCTCCCCCCTACTCTTCATTATCTTTCTAGAACCCCTACACAGATGGCTCCGTTCGGGGGGACGAGGATACAGAGCAGCATCCCTACCCTCCAAAACAGCAGATGAACACCACACCAGCAGCTTGGGGTATGCTGACGACACTGCTGTCCTAACCGGCAGCTCAGAGGACCTTCGCATCCAATGTGGTAAAGTTCAAACTTTTAGCATCTGGTCGGGCATTCCTCTTAACGCCACCAAATGTGTGGTCAGTGGCATACTCCACAAATCACACCCCTCTCAACCTACTCACAACAACACTCTCAAACAAAGGCTAGATAAAATTCCACTAGGAAACTCCTATGCTACCTACCAGCCGCCTGACCAAGCCTACAAATACTTGGGGGTTCACATCTCACTTACCTTAATTGGAAAACTCAACTCCACTCTACTATTGAAACCATTCACAATAAAGGGCTGAGTATCCTCACCAAAGCTAAAAACAGGGCACCCCCCACCCAATGCTTACGAATAATTTCACAATGTGTCAGAGCAGCTATTAAATACCCCATGATAGTAGCTCCCTTCTCACTAACCGACATTCACGTCATTGACAGAGCAGTATTAAAAACAGTTAAACTCTGTTGCTCCCTTCCCAGATCTTTTCCGACAAGAGCACTCCACCTCCCTAAAACAGAGGCAGGACTACGGGTGCCCTCCCTACTCACTGAATACACCCAGATTACTGCAACAGCCCTCACCCAGTCCATGATCGACCAAGGTCACCTGGGAATCCTCACTAGAGCTCTCCTTAATAAATCAACTTCCACCATGACCACTCTAGATCCTCTCTCTCTATCCCGCAAGCAACTTAAGTATATGTCCCTAGCCCGCCAGCTGGAAATTATTAAAAAATCTGACATAACAATTTGTTGGAATGACACAGAACTTCTTGACAAACTTAACATACACTCTCTTCCTCTCCCTCCACAGGCAATCCCTGTATCACTCATGACTCCATTCCATGACCTGGCCATCTATTCATACCATGACCTGGTCACCCCCATGGGAACTCACCTTGTCAGCACTACAGATCTCTCTCTTATCACCTTACACAAAGTTACTAAACACCACAAACGGTCCCTGAACCGCCTCACCGCTCACCTCTCCTCCCTCCAAACTGTCGCCTCCCCAATACACTCTGACCCACTTCCCCTCTCACACCGACAACTTGCGCCCGGTTACGCAATTGCGCAGAACACAACCGATAACGTTAAATCTCCTGCTTCTATTGAACCCTCCACCCCACCCACCCAGCGTTACCAACCTCACGCCACTGTTACTGACGCAGACTACGAGGCGGATTCCATTGGGGACCTGGAAGGAAACCAATGGTGGGCGTGGCCCACGCAGACCGAAGGCAGTCACGCGCACCAAGCATGGGGCTGCCCCAGCAGTGATGCCACCTGGGCAGCACGCCACTACTTGTGCAAATCCTGGATCCGTCACTCCTCCACCTCTAAATTTTACCGTGCATATAGAATAACTCCCACCTCACACCCTGACAGGATCCGCGAGGCCATGACATCCCCCGACAGCAGCGCACCTGCACCACCGGCGCGCCTGCTCCACCTTACCTACGGATCCCAATACAAAGCCCTGCACATCACGAGCTGGCGGGGCAAGCGCTCCTACAACAACGACAAATTAGTCACTTCCACTGTTGTCCACGTTCAATGGGCCCCAACCATCATGCACAACGAACATATCAACTCCTACACACACATGGGATACAGCATCCACCACAGCACATCTCTTACCTCCACTACCTCCACCATACATTGGAAACCCCAATCTCACAATGCGTCTCACCTTGTTGAACTTTTGGGACAACCAGCATACGACCAATTAACCCACACTTTTAAAACTACTCCCCCATTAACCACGCACCTCGACCCTAGGAAGGACACCCACCTTACTAACCTTGAACAACAAGGCCAATGGGCCACCTCCCCAGGATTTAATGCTGACAACCACAACCTTGTTCACAAACTTCTGAAAATTGACACACACGACAGGCACCCAGACTGGGACATTCAACCACCCTCAGCCTACATTATACAAACAGGCATCCTCACCACTCTGGATGACCAATCCACACACACACACACCAACGTTTCATATCTTTATAACCCCACTGGTCACTGTCTTGGGCACATTCCCAACGACAGACTAACCTCTCTCAAACAAAACTATGACCACTTCAAAAATCACCACCCTACCAAATGGAACCAACTGACCCAAGGAGGAACATACCACACTGACTTAGCTGCCCTCTTCACCAGATACAGAGCTGCTCCTGCTGCTACCAACACTCTTTCTCCTTTTCTCTACCAAGCAGCAGCTGCTCTGGGCATTACTCACCATCGTACTTCTAACCCCCTTAGCTACGACCAAAGCCTCACCAGCTTCTCTTCTACCAGCCCTGCTGATCAGCTCTTTGGCTCCAACCAAGACCCCTTTCTTACCATCTGGACTGGGGGCTCACTGGTGGACATTCCTAACTCCACGACACAAGCACACCAAGCTTTAAGGTGGGCCCTAGCCAGTGCTGACCATGCTGAAAATACTCTCAGCCCTACCTGCACCCTGATGCTCCTCCCTGACGACCTTGCTGCCCCTTACAAAACCCTCCTCCACCACTCCTGGATTCACTATATTGACTCCAGACCGCAGTCTGAATTTTATACTACCTCTGAAATTTGGCTTGGCAGCAAATCTCACACTCCACCCTCCACCCACAAACTACACCTCATCCTTATATGCAACCCCCACAGCCAAGATACCTATTTTCCTAAACTCCCAGATTTTATTGACCAATGGACATACTACATGCAAAGCCTCTCCTCATCCTGGGAGCCCTCTACTATCACTCCACCTCCCACTCTTACCTTCTCTGACATTGTCATTACTTACCCCCGGATACTCAAATCTCTTGCCAAAAATCCTTGGCAAACTCCACTCCACCAACACCCTCCTCCCTCTCTTCTTACCACTACTCACCCTTGTCTTCACCTAGCTACCCCCCTCCTCAGGCCTCCAGGTCTACACAGATGGTAGCCTAATAAAAGGTAAACCAGGGCACCCTAGTAAAATAGGTGCTGCAGTATATGTCCCGGCTGCAGGACAAAGCTACACCATCAACCCTGGGGGAATAGGGGCCACCAAAACTAACAACAGGGTAGAACTGGTAGCCATCCACCAAGCCCTTCTCAACATTGACTACGACAAATCCCTTACACTCCATACAGACAGCCTCTGCTCTCTTCAACTTATTAAAAAAATGATTCATGACTCTACCACAACAACCCGTTCCATTCATACTGAACTTCTGCAATCAATTCAAAAACACCTCATTCAACGCATCCTGCATGGCTCACACACCACTCTTTGTAAAGTCCGTTCCCACACAGGTATCCTTGGAAATGACAGGGCAGACATTCTGGCACGCAAGGCAGCTGAGCACCCTGCCTCCACCAATTTTACTGACAACACTGGGGAAATCCCCCGCCACAATGTCTACTGGCCCGCAGTTCAACCTCCTCGCACACCCATGGGAGATATTCCCCCACGCATCCTAGCACCTAACCTTACACAAGGTATCACCTCTAACCTGCCCACTAGCTGCCACCTTGGCCAACACCCTCTTAAAGGGATTTATGCAACCACCTGGGCTGATAACACTCCCCACCAACTTCCTCATGCAAGTAACAAATTTTGGACCTCAACCCTTATCCAACATAAAACTAAATTCCACATCCTTAAAGCCCGCTGGGGTAGACTGTGGAACCGTAAACTTGCATTCCGCTGGAAACTCCCTTATATTACAAGCACTCACCCACCCACGAACTCCCTATGCCCCATTTGCCACACCTGTGAGGACGGAGCGGGCCACATCCTGGCGGGCTGCACACACCGGACTTTCAAGGGGCTCTATATCAAGAGACATGACGCCGCAGTGCGACTCATCCACAAGGCCATTTGCACCGGAGCCCTGGGATCCCGCAGAATGATCATGGACGCTGGCAAGGAAGAGGACCTCCCCAGGGGGGTCCTGGGCAAACGTCTCCCTGACTGGTTACGCCCCTCCACTATTACTGTAGCGGACTGGAAGAGAATGAGACCTGATCTTGCCGTCCTACCTGACATAGACTCTCCTATCTGTATGTCTGATAAAGAACTCTGGGTTCTTGAGCTTGGATACTGCTCTGATACCAACCATGCTACTAAGTTTATCACTAAACACGCCCAGCATGTTGAATTAGTAAATGGCCTTAGATCGGCTGGATACCTCGTTCACTATGAAGTTATCACCGTTGGAACAACTGGTACTATTCCAACCTCTTTTTTGACTTCTATGACCACTCTTGGACTTCAGAGATCATGTGCCCTCAAACTGGCGGACACAGTCCACTCCCACACCATCACTAGCTTTCAGAGTATTTTACAGTGCAGACGTTTTATGGAAGCACACCCCGGGTCGATACCCGGGGACTAGCACACAGACCGTCCCCCCTCTCAGGTTTTGTCTTGCCAGCTGCATTGTGTCGGTGCTTCCCAACCGGGGTGAAAAACCCCCGTATTAAGCTGCACTGGCATGATGTGGCTACGGTGCCTGCCGGTCAGGCATCGGTGGTAATTCTTTTTACTGAGGTGGCCCTACGGTGACTATAGCTAGCTCCGGCTTACGCTATGGTTTCCTTAACTTCACGTCCTGTGAGTAACGGTTCTACACGGATGTAACAATTTCAATTTCAATTTCAATACCGGTATTGTCCGAGCATTTGAGGCAAAATTGATTCTGACCGAAGACAGCAAACAGGAAAATTAATTTCTGGCTGGAGCCCGGTAACCAAGTTCAAGTTCAAGTTGACGCTGAGGCTTTGGCATTGGAATGAGAGCCCCCTGTAGTCCTGTACCAAATACAAGAACTTGCAAGTGAAACGAAAACTTATAATACGGCACCGTAAGGCTGAGACTGATTCTCGATTTGCTCATATATGTGCTCACACGTAGGATACATATATGATAACAAAAACATGAAGGATTTGGCTAGGATTTATACATGCAAGTAGACTTTAACATGTAATGTAATGTAACGTAATGTAATGTGATTTAATGTGATGTAATGTAATGTGATGTAATGTGAGGTGATGCAATGTAATGTAATGTAATGTATTGTAATGTAATGTAATGTAATGTAATGTAATGTAATGTAATGAAATGTAATGTAATGTAATGTAATGTAATGTAATGTAATGTAATGTAATGTAATGTAATGTAATGTAATGTAATGTAATGTAATGTAATGTAATGTAATGTAATGTAGTGTAAATGCTCACTAACACAGATGTTCACATGTGGTGATGTGGACTTGATTTTTTAAGTAGGATTTTCGCCTCAAGGGGTGTGTCTATGCCTTGAACCCACGTGTGTAATTGTGTATGATTGCGTGATTGTATGAAGGGATTCGATCAAGTATATTTTTAGACGTGTATTGTTTTTAATGTCGATGTTACAGCCGAAGAGGAGAAGACGGCGAGCAGCCTGACAGTTCAAATTTGTTTGTAGGAATCCAAGATAACTTAGATCCCTTACACTTGCTCTCCTTGTCCTGGAGTGGCTTCGCGATCGTCAACAATTAGGGATACGATACGTCGATAGGTTTATTATGGCTACGTAGCGTTTCTCCCACCCCCCAGACTTCGAATTGAACCGTCCAGGGAGCCAGCCACTAGAAGCTAGCTAATAGACCCCCCCCCCCCCCCCCCCCCCCGCCCGCGTCCCGTCCCGTCGTGTCCCCGTCCCACCGGGCGCCATACCATGGAAATGGGTCAAAAACCAGCAGGTCCCTTGTGCTCTTCAAGTATTGAATTAGTGCCACGATAAGCACGCCTGCGTAGCCGTCGCCCCCAGCCCGCCCTGTATCCCTGCCCCCCCCCCCCCCCCCCCCCCCCCCCCCCCCCCCGATGCTTACTCCAGCACCTCCTTCTCTGTTCGCGAACGATCGTTGACGACAGCCAGACCCGGGCAGACCTCTGAAACCCATACCTAGGGGGAACTAATATCTCGAGTATTACTATGTACGCGGATGTGGCCGCGCACGTGTCGCGTCTCCTCACCTTTCCAAATTTGCGAGCATTCGGCCTGTCGTTGACAGACGGGGAAATATGAGCGAGATTAGGGATTTCGTAAATATGGTGTGGTCACATGCCCCCAGGGGGGCACATGGGGTGGGGGGTGGGGTGGGGTGGGGGGGCGAAACCGCTAAACCCGGGGACGGGCCATCATCGACGGTACCAAGTCAGGGGCACCAAGTAGCCCGAAATTCGTACTGCCGAATGTTGCTGGCATTCCTAATGCAGCTTCCTCAACAGCAACTGACGCTCCGGTTTTGACAAGTTGCTTTTTTTGTCCGCAGCTTGTTCTCCAGTGCGGGTAGTCTTTTCGCAATGCGTTTCGCTGATGATCCATGCACTTAGCTAGAACACCACTGTGGCTGTAGCTTAAGACCGCTAGACAACTTGATCCAACTCCTTACTTCGAGCATCAACGTCCGCAATAGGAAATCAAAGAAGCGCGGAGCGTATAGAAGTAGCTAGCAGACGATTATAGTTTGCCGAGCATTTTTCGCAACTGGCCCTCACACACGATGGCCTACGGTTGCTGGACACCTGCAAACGGGATGCTTCTAATCGGAGCTCTGTTGATAGCGCTATTCCCGACGCCAACTGTGTCAGTAGCTACAGGCTTGACGGATTGGTGTAGCTTCAAAAGTTTTAGCAACCTCCCGTTCTCACACGCCATCTCAGCTGCCTGCCAGAATGCAGTTAACACGAGCAGCACCACACCAAGTTGGAATTGTTCGGTGAGTGATGCTCGATGTCTAGTGCGAATGGGGTCGTCCATGCTCTTTGCAGCAGCACCCGCATGCCCCCTCCTACACGACACCCACACCCACACATCGACACCGACACGGAACCCAGCCCCTTTGTCCGACCATCCCATCCGTCCCCTTATTTGTCACAGCCGCACGCCCACGCGCACGCGCTCGTCATTCGCTCATTCATCCCCATGTCCATCATCCATCCCAACTTGATTCCCTGACGCGTTTGGGCACGTCTCCACTACCAGCGCCAGGACCTCCCCCCCCCCCCCCCCCCCCCCCCCCTAACACCACACACTGCGCTTCAGTTTTCCGACCATCCCATGTCTCTGCCTAACATTCATAGCCACACCCACACGCGCCCATGGCATGGCACGCTACCCCAATCCTATGCCCTGTAGTCCCCGCCCACCCCGCCGACGTATGTCCAGCAACTACACCGCGCTTATGCTGGCGTGCCGCCCTGGCACCCCGCATCATCGGGACATCCCGCTATACCCCTCAGCAAGGCTAAGATAAACTATTTGTCGGGTACCCAATCCCCACGCTCACGCACACCATAAATCACGGGGCGAAGGGCCGCGTAGGGTGACTTGCTGGTTGGGTGACAGGCAGGGTATGTGAATGGGTAGGTGCGGGTTGGTGGCATGGGTAAAAGTACCGGGATAGGATGTAGCGTTGGAAGCTGCGTGAGATTTAGTGCAGTCGCCCTCGTCTCCCGTTGCTGCAAGAGCACAAGCCCAGCCGAATTTCCACCGGCTTGCGCGCCAACCCAACGCGTGCCCGAACCATAATTTTGCGCAGCGCGTGCCATTGCAATGCAGACACAAGAATCGCGCCCGATTGGCGACGGGCAACTATGGGACTCGGGTTGCATTGTTTTAGCGGATTGCGACAGTACAGCATGCGTCACCCGCGTTTTCCGACTGGCCTGGCTGGACAGGCAGAAAAATAGGCTATGGCGACTGCTGTTTAGTTGCTGTTGATGATATTTGCGTTGTCCGCCTCGCCAGCTTGAGCCAAGTCGAAATCGTATTTGAAATCCGCAGAAACGCGGGCTCCATAACCCAGAACGAGCGACAGATGGCGTGTGGGTTACGACCCACCGCCTGTTCTTTCACCCACGCCTCCTGCGTTCTAAATCGGAAAAGCGAGCGTGAGAGTACGGGTCTCGACACTGATGCACTCTGCACTGTCTTGCTTCAAATTGAACAGGCACAGACTCTACTTCTTACACTAATTCACCCTGCCCTGTGCCTTAATCTGCTTCTCCCGGCACCTACTTACTTTTTACTGAGTTCTAGCCTCTTTATTACAGCCCCAGCCCTAGCCCCCAATGATTTCATCACCTTAAACCAAAATTTCCAACAACCTCATCTTTACTGAGTTCTAGCCTCGGCATTGCAGCCCAGCCCCCAATGGTTCCATCAACTAAAACCTTCCCAACACCCTTATTTGTATGCAGACTGTTGACAATTTTTGGACAAGCACGGGCCCAGCAGGCTTGAACTGCCTCCTAGCTGGAGATAGCTCCTCAGGGTTCTACTACAACATTGACTACTACAACCTGTGCGGGGGGGCGTCTGGAGTGACAAGCTACTTTGCCACGGATCAAACCATTTCCAACTATTATGGAAGAATCCAGATGCATGTGAATCGCTCAGGGTGCGTGGCCAGCTGGGTTGGGTTTTCTGTGTGTACTGCCGTACTTGTTAACTGCCATTTCCAACTATTATGGAAGGATACATATGTTGTAAATTGCTCAGGGTGCATGGCCAGCTGGGTTGGGGTTACTGTTCTGTCCTGTCCTGAGCTGTGCTGTGCTTCCTGTGCTGTGCTGTCCTGTGCTGTGCTGTGCTTCCTGTACTGTCCTGTCATGAGCTTTGCTGTGCTGTGCTTCCTGTGCTGTCCTGTCATGAGCTGTGCTGACCTGTGCTGTGCTTCCTGTGCTGTCTTGTCATGAGCTGTGCTGTGCTTCCTGTGCTGTCCTGTCCTGAGCTGTGCTGTGCTGTGCTTCCTGTGCTGTCCTGTCATGTGCTGTGCTATGCTGTGCTTCCTGTGCTGTGCTGTCCTGCCCTGAGCTGTGTAGTACTTCCTGTCCTGTCCTGAGCTGTGCTTCCTGTGCTGTCCTGATCTGATCTGATCTGTGCTGTGCTGTGCTTCCTGTGCTGTCCTGAGCTGTGCTGTCCTGTCCTGATCTGAGCTGTGCTTTGCTGTGCTGTGCTTCCTGTGCTGTCCTGTCCTGAGCTGAGCTGTGCTGTGCTGGGCTTCCTGTGCTGTCCTGTCCTGAGCTGCGCTGTCCTGTCCTGAGCTGTGCAGTGCTGTGCTTCCTGGCCTGAGCTGTGCTGTCTTGTCCTAAGCTGTGCTGTGCTTCCCGTCCTGTCCTGAGCTGTCCTGTGCTGAGCTTTGCTTGCTGTGTTATGCTTGCAAGAATTTTGAATGAGTTGGGATGGCATTCAGCAATTAAATTCTGCTTATCTGAGGATGATGTATCTGAGCACTCAGAAACAACATCATTATATAAGCAGAAGTTCATTGCTGAATGCCGTCTCAACTTGCTCAAAATCCCTGCAAACATAACACATGAATTATTCACTGCGATCGTGTGTTGTGCTTCCAGTGCTGTGCTTCCTGTGCTGTCCTGTTATGCAATGTGCTGTCCTTCCTTGTCTGTACTGTGCTGTTCTGTCCTTTGCTGTCCTGTGCTGTTATTTCCTGTCCTGTGCTGTAATGTGCTGTGCTGTCCTTCCTGTTCTGTACTTTGCTGTTCTGTGCTGTTCTTTCCTATCCTGTGCTGTAATGATCTGTCCTTCTTGTGTTATGCTTGCAAGGATTTTGAACACATATATCATCCTTATATTAGCAGGAGTTCATTGCTTATATACGCAGTTAATTATGTGCTGTGATCCTGTGCTGTCCTTTGCTGTGCTGTGCTGTATTGTGCTGCGCTGCGTTGTGCTGTGCTGTATTGTGCTTCCTGTGCTGTGCTGTTTTGTGCTGCGCTGTGTTGTGCTGTGCTGTATTGTGCTGCGCTGTGTTGTGCTGTGCTTACTGTATTATGCTCCCTGTGCTTACCGTGTTGTGCTGTGTTGTGCTATGTTGTATCATGATCCCTGTGCGGTGCTGTGCTTCCTGTGTTGTGCTGTGCTGTATTGTGATCATGTGCTGTGCTTCCTGTGCTGTGCTGACGTGCTGTGCTTACTTTCTTGTGCTATGCTGTATTGTGATCACTGTGCAGTGCAGTGCTTACTGTGTTGTGCTAAGTTGTATTGTGATCCCTGTGTTGTGTTGTGCTGTGCTGTATTGTGCTTTGCTGTAATGTGCTGAGCTGTGCTGTGCTTCCTGTGTTGTGTTGTGCTGTGCTTCCTATGTAATGCTGCAAGAACTTTGAACAAGTTGGGACGGTATTCAGCAATGGACTTCTGCTTATCTGAGGATGATGTATCTGAGCACTCAGATACAACATCCTTATATAAGCAGAAGTTCATTGCTGAATGCTGTCCCAACTTGAAAATACCTGCAAGCACATCACATGGATTATTTGCTGTGCTCTTGAGCCTCCCGTGGATCCCAGGCTGTGCATCAGAATTCCTTTTCCATCACCCACTTTTTTTGTTAGTATGACTGGGAATTGGTTTGCAAGAGTGTGCTGCAGATTGAAACAGATTAAGCGGTTGAGTTGGTTAGTTTGACTGGGAATTGGTTTGCAAGAGTGTGCTGCAGATCGAGACAGATTAAGCGGTTGAGTTGGTTAGTATGACTGGGAATTGGTTAGCAAGAGTGTGCTGCAGATTGGGACATAATGAGCAGTTGAGTTGAGGCTGTGTGTGAGGGTACTTGCCAGCCTGTTATTGTTATGTCATTGTCATTGCCATTGCCATTTCCATTGTCATTGCCATTGTCAGCCTGTCAGCCTGTCATGTGAAGGTACTTGAGGGGGGGGGGAGGGGGGGGGAGTACAAATTAGTGACTGCACTGCCAGAGGAAGCAGCAGAGGAGGACAGGATTTACAAGCGAGAGAGTTAAGTGAGTGTGTGTGAGTGTGTGCGCTAAAGTACAGGAGTAACTAAATAAGCTGATGGGACTTGCCCAGTTCGTTGTACAGCAAGAAATCAAATTATCAGGATGTGATGACTAGCAGTCAATGACAATAATCTGGTTACCGAGAGTTAAGTGAGTGTGTGTATGTGAGCATGTGTATGTGAGTATGTGTAGTGTGTGAGCTGCAGTATACAAATGAGTGTGTGTATGTGAGTGTGTGAGCTGCAGTACAAAAGTGAGTGTGTGTATGTGAGCGTGTGAGCTGCAGTACAGGAGTAGCTAAATAAGCTGATGGGAAAATTATCAGGATCAAATTATCAGGATGCGATGATGAGCAGTCATTGAATGGGTCAGCATAACGCACTGCGTCAGAATTTATAGTTCAATCCCTCGATATGATCTGCTTCATGCAGACAAGTCCATAGTAGTTTTAAGCACACCCAGTCAATGAATGAAAAATGTCATCGTCATTATCATCAGCATCAGCACCAGCACCAGCAGCACCATCACCATCATCATCATCACCATCATCATCACCATCACCATCATCACCATTATCATCAGCATCAGCATCAGCATCAGCATCAGCATCAGCATCATCATCAGCATCATCGCAGTCCTTATCATCATCATCATCATCATCATCATCATCATCATCATCATCATCATCATCATCATCATCAGTACCCAAAAATAATCAGGATGGGCTGACAAACACTCAATGAATGGGTGTGAATAAATTTGTTGTGAGTTGGCTTGGCTTGCATTAGGACTAAATTCAAAGACAGGTATGTAGTGGGTTGTCAGTTAGCTTACATTAGGGCAATAGTCAAAGACAGGTATTTAGTGGGTTGTAAGTTGGCTTGGCTTGCATTAGGGCTATAGTCACTGTCATGGCTTTGTATGCATGAAGCAGATCAGATCGAGGGATGGAACTAGTTATAATGATGCAGTCAAAGTGTGTCTCTAATACCGATTGGCAGCTGTACGTGGTGATTTTTAGCTGTCTACCCTACACCTGAAAACTGTCTTGCCCCACCACTAATTGTTTTTTTGTGCGACACATAGCCATTCTGTTGCTGCTAAGGGTACATGGGTCCAGCTAAAGTAGTCAGAAATGCCCCTTCCCCCCCCCCCCCCCCCCCCCCCCCCCCCCCCCCCCCCCCCCGACCCCCCCAGGCTCTACACTTCCCCCCGGGGCTCTGCACGGGGGGCAGCGCCCAATGGGGTTGCACCGAGTCACTCAATTTGTGATGCGTCGCACCGGAAAGAAAACTGTCTTGCCCCTCCACCCACAAGGCCTTCCTAGAACTTGATTATTATATATTGTGCATGCCTCTGTGTACCCTATCTATCTGGCTATCCTCAGAATGAAATATAGATCTTATCATGTATCATCTTCTGGTCCACTAGCTTCCCCTTTACCCCGCTCTATTTCCACCCCTTCACCCCACCACCACCCACCACCATCAACAACATCACCACCACCACCACCACCCACCAACGCTCTATTTCCACCCCTTCATCCCACCACCACCCACCACCACAACTAACAACACCACCACCACCCAGCACCCCTCTAATTCCACCCTTTCACCCACTCTATTCCCACCCCACTCTAATTTCACCCCTTCACCCCTCTCTATTTCTACCTCTTCACCCCACCAACACCCACCACCTCAACCACGAACACCAACACCCACCAAAAACAACACCCAGTACCCCTCGAATTCTACCCCTTCACCCACTATATTTCTACCACACTCTAATTCCAGTATTCCACCCCTTCACCCCTCTATATTTCCACCTCTTCACCCCACCGCCACCCACCACCTCAACCACCAACAACACCCACCAAAACCAACACCCAGCAACCCTCCAATTCCACCCCTCCACCTCGCTCTATTTCCACTCCGCTCTATTTCCACCTCTCCACCCCGCTCTATTTCCACCCCACTCCAATTCCACACCACCCTAATTCCACCCCTTCACCCCACTCTATTTCCACCCCTTCACCCCGCTTTATTTCCACCCCACTCTAATTCCACCCCTCCAGGATCCTATTCATCACCGTCGCATTCGACGGACGTCCCAACACCACAAGCCGGCAGCTATTGTTCGATAGCTCCAATTCGAGCCAGATAATCCAAGTGGCAGTTGGCAACGCCACCATCATGGACCCGCTGCTCAGCAACATGTCCTACCCATACAAGTCTGGGTGGAACTACGGTTTCACCGCTGCGGGCAAGCTCTCTTGCTTTACTATCACTTTGGACACCAACAACTTGTGCAACCCTGGTCAGGCAAACTTCGTCCCAGGGGTGGGGTGCCAATGCATCACTGCAGGCTGCCAAGCAAGACTGGCACTGCCAAGTGTGGGTGAAATGCTCTCCGTGTCTATGCTCATCGACGGAGCACTTTACAGGACAGACAATATCAGCTGTAACTCCTTCCCTAATCAACCCTTGAGAGTGGGCACCTATAACTACACCTTGGGAATTAGACAGGGTTCAGTTATCCCAGTCTTCTACGTGCCATATCCCGATTGCAATTCTGCTTTCCCTCCCCTTCCTTTGCCTCCTTCCCCTCCACCTTCTCCTAGACCTCCACCTTCTCCTCCAAGGCCCCCCCCCAGCCCTCCAATGGTGCCTTCCCCCCCTGCACCGCCCACGACACAGCTGAACGGAACCGTCACCGTGACATCAATTACAAGAATGTTCAGTGCAGTAGATGACTGCCCTAAAGGAGAGCTGCTGTTGTTGCCATACACCATTTCACGAACTTGGCAGGTGACCTGCTCCATATCCATGACCACCACTCGCAACCCTACAGTCGTGACCTCGGCCGTCTCATGGACACTCTTCACGTTTGACCAAGATTACCAATCTGGCCTGTATTACATCCGACACTCACTCCTGCAGCCCTTTTTTTGGACCGCCTTGGCCAATCAACTAGACGCTGGGTGTGGAGCAGTAGGCAGCTACTACGATGCCGGCCCAACCGAAGCCCCTTGCATTCCACCAGAGAACTCTTTCTGTGCATCAGGCCAGCCCAATGGTTTGTGCTCCAACCCCTTGTACTACCTTCCCCCTACCTACATCTGCGAAAGCCCTCCCCCCGGATTCCCCCCCCCTCCCCGTCCCTACTCTCCCCCACCACACAGGGATCGGAGGCGAAAACGAAAGGGACACAAAATCAAAGAGGTGTAGACTCCCCGAGAACAGGAGTTACACCCAGACATTCCGACGGAAGAAGGGGGTCCCCCACTCGTGCGCTGTGTTCTGCTGGGGTGGTCCCTCCCGTGCCGGGGTCCCGCAGCCGCCCCCCTTTGGGGGGTTCCACCATGGGCACCAATCCACCCCCCCAGTGACAAAGATGGAATAATGTGTTTCCCATCTCCACCGAGAAGAAGCTAGAGGCTGCCCCTCCATTTCCTCTCCACCGCCCACCGAATTATGAAATCCGACGGTAGGGGGAGATAGATGGGGCTAAATACAAAAACACACACAAAAGAGGATACAGGAGACAGAACACGATGGATGGGGTGTAAAAAAGGACCACTGGCCCCCTTGCCGGGAGGAGTTGATACATAGGAGTGCCCCTTGTTGTGCCATTCTACTACAATGGTTCTCTTCTCGCTCAACTGAAGAATCACCGGGGACGGGCTACCTCTAGGTCTCAGTGCGAGTCCTTCTCCAACACGCTTTCCCTGGTAGGTCCCTTGTAGGAATGAAATTATTATAATTTATTTATAATATCTAGCAGGTACCTAATGCGAATTATAGTTATAATCAGGGTTATAATTGTACTTACTATTAACTTATAATATAGACAGTGCGAAGCCTTCTCCAACATGCTTTCCCTGGTAGGTCCTTTGCAGGGATGGTTATTTGTTTAATATAGTTATAATATAGATATAGTTTGCGGTATGATATATCTATATAGTTATAATATCTGCAGACAGGCTACTCTAGGTCTCAGGTTGAGTCCTTCTCGACCACGCTTTCCCTGGTAGGTTCCTTGACCTTTATTAATTATTCGTCGGTCGGCTATGTTATATAATATTAGTGAATAAATAATATTATATAATATTATATAATATTAGACAGACGAGCCGTCCCACCAGAATTTTGAATGTATTCGAAAAACTAATATTATTGTGACACTATAATAATATTAGTTAATATTAGTTTTTCAAACACTAATATTAGTTGTGTTCCCAACCTATATATAGCGATCGCTAGTTCTGACCCCTTTGTAGCGAAATTATCGATATAAAAAGTAAACACAAAAATGATTGCCCTAAATGGCTATAAAAAGCTACAAAAATCTATGAAAGCTATTTACAGCACTAAAACGCTGTCCCTGGATGAGGCCTAAACCCATGAAGCTAGATCAAAAAGCACTTTGAGATTTGCAAAAAACTTCAGCTGTCCTGGGGACAGGCTACTCTAGGTCTCAGTGCGAGTCCTTCTCCAACACGCTTTCCCTGGTAGCTCCCATGCAGGGATGGTTATTTGTTTAATATGGTTATAATAGTTATAGTTATAGTTATGATATATATAGTTATGATTTCTGCAGGCAGGCTACTCTAGGTCTCAGTGCAAGTCCCTCTCAACCACGCTTTCCCTGGAAAGTTCCTTGTAGGGTCAAAATAATTGTTTGGGTTTCATTTTGACAGGGCTTTTTATTTGTAGCCCTTCTTGGTCCCCAATTTGGCCAACCCTTGGACAGGTATGGGATTTTATAATATGTTTATAATGTGTAGTGCTCATGATAATATAGTTTTAAGTACAGTTAATAAATTTAGAATATAGCTTCAGTGCGAGTCCTTCTCAAACACTCATTATTTGGTAGGTCTCTTGTAGGGATGAAATTATTATAATGTATTTATAATATCTTGTGTGAATTATAAAATAGTTATAATTGTAGTTAATGTAGTTTTAATATAGTCTCAGTGCGAGTCCTTCTCAAACATTCTTTCCTTGGTAGGTCTCTTGTAGGGATGAAATTATTATGTTTTGTTTATAATATCTATTGCAAATTATAATAGATTTATAATTCTAGTTAATGTAGTTTTAATATAGTCTCAGTGCAAGTCCTTCTCAAACACACTTTCCTTGGTAGGTCCCTTGTAGGGTCATTCGTTTATGAATTTATTAATACAGAGCTAGAACTGCATTATTCTAGGGTTTAGGGTATTAATAATATTTTTTATTAATACAGTGCTAGAACTGTATTATTATAACAAAATATTTGAAGTCTATTTTACATGGGACCTACCAGGGAAAGTAGATATAACTATATGATAACAATATCATATTATAATATAAAAACATAATGAAGTAATACAGTAAAATAATGCTATATCCGGCTTTATAATAATAGAAATACAATAATATAATGCTTACAATATCAACTATAATGTAAGAATATCATATACTGTCATAATATCGTCATAATATAGTTATATCTACATTCCCTGGTAGGCCCCTTGTAGGGATGAACTTTTTATTATATAGTATTAATATCTAGTGCTAGTTCTCTAACACACTTTCCCTGGAAGGTTCCGTTTAAGGATATAATTGCTATTATATAGTTATACCATATGATATATATAGGTAGTTGTGTATAATTATGTTATATATAGTTATATGATATGATATATATAGCTGTATACCGTATGCGCCTTAAGTATTGGCAAGATTAAGTATTGGCAAATGTCATTTCCCCCCTAAAAATTGGTCTCAGAAAAGCATGGTCCAAACTACTTTGGGGCGAAGGGTCTATGGTTTGACTGTCTCAAACTCAGACTTTGAAATCAAAGTAGGAAAGGTCTTATGTTATTAGGACATTTCCTTGTTACATGTTCACAAGTAGTCTGCCCAAGTGCTGTAAAACATGTAACAATTGAAATCGGAGAATTAAAACTTGCTAGGGCTAGTAGCCAGGACCAGTTCATGGCTCAGCAAGCCAAACTGCTGGCTGGAGCCATTTGTGACAAGTTCTAAGGTCTAGAATGTTTACAAAGTAGCCTGGCCCAAGATTGCTGAAAATGATGAAACCATGTAGTCATTCAAATAAGGGAAAACAATTTAAATGCTAGGCCCTTGAGAAGAGCACTACAGTATCTAGTTATGCCCTGAGAAGAGCACTACAGTATCTAGTTATGCCCTGAGAAGAGCACTACAGTATCTAGTTATGCTATGAGAAGAGCACTACAGTATCTAGTTATGCTATGAGAAGAGCACTACAGTATCTAGTTATGCTATGAGAAGAGCACTACAGTCTAGTTATGCTATGAGAAGAGAATAAAGATCTAGTTTGTATGAGAGAGCCATACAGTATCAGTTATGCTATGAGAAGAGCAATACAGATTAGTTATGCCTATGAGAAGAGCAATACAGTATCTAGTTATTGTAGGAGAAGAGCACAGCACTACGTTCTAGTTATGCTATGAGAAGAGCACTACAGTATCTAGTTATGCCCTGAGAAGAGCACTACAGTATTCGAGTTATGCTTATGAGAAGAGCACTACAGCATTAGTCTGCTATGAGAAGAGCACTACAAGTATCTAGTTATCACATGGGAACGAGCATACAGTATCTAGTTATGCTAGAGAAGAGCACTACAGTATAGAGTTATGCTATGAGAAGAGCACTACAGGATCTAGTTTGCTATGAGAAGAGCACTACAGTACAGTTATGCTATGAGAAGAGCACTACAGTATCTATTTATGCCATGAGGAAGAGCACTACAGTTATCTAGTATGCTATGAGAGAAGAGCATACAGTATCTAGTATGCTATGAGAAGAGCCTACAGTATCTAGTTATTGCTATGAGAAGAGCACGACAGTTATCTAGTTATGCTATGAGAAGAGAACTACAGTATCTAGTTATGCTATGAGAAGAGCACTACAAGTATCTATTTTATGCTATGAGAAGAGCATACAGTATCTGTTATGCTATGGAGAAGAGACACTACAGTAACTTAGTTATGCTATGAGAGAGCACCACAGTATCTAGTTAGCTATGAGAAGAGAACTACAGTATCTATATGCTATGAGAAGAGAACTACAGTATCTAGTTGCTATGAGAAGAGCACTACGTATCTAGTTATGCTATGAGAAGAGCAATACAGTATTAGTATTATACTACATAAGCAATACAGTATTAGTTATGTATGGAAAGAGCACTACAGTTATCTAGTTATGCTATGAGAGGAGCATACAGTATTAGTTATGATATGAGAAGAGCCACCAGTATCTAGTTATGCATGAGAAGAGCACTACAGTATTAGTTATGATATGAGAAGAGCACTTACAGTATCTAGTTATGCTATGAGAAGCGCATACAGTATCTAGTTAGCTATGATAAGAGCACTAAGTATCTAGTTATCTATGAAGAGCACACAGTATCTAGTTATGCCCCTCGAGAAGAGCACTACAGTAGTATCAGTATGGGCCCTGAGAAGGGCACTACAGATCTAGTTAGCTATGAGAGCAGCACTACAGTATCTAGTATGCTATGAGAAGGCACTACAGTTCTAGTCTGCTATGAGAAAGAGCACTACGTATCTAGTTATGCTATGAGATAGAGCATACAGATCTAGTTATTATGAGAAGAGCACTACAGTATCTGTTAGCTAGGAGAAGAGCATACAGTATTAGTGATGCCATGAGAGAGCACTACAGTATCTAGTTATGCCCTGAGAAAGCACTCAGTATATAGTGTATGCCGATTGATAAGAGCACTACAGTATCAGTTATGCAATGACAGAGAGCACTACAGTATTAGTTATGCTATGAGAAGAGCACTACAGTAGTATCTAGTTTTATTGCGATGAGAAGAGCACTACAGTTATCTAGTTATGCTATGAGAAAGAGCACTAACGATCTAGTTATGCTATGGAAGAGTAATACGGTTATCTAGTATGCCATGAGAAGAGGCACTACAGTATTAGTTATGCATGCGAGAGCATCAGTATTTAGTTATGCTATGAGAAGGGCCATACAGATCTAGTATGCTATGAGAAGAGCATACAGTATTAGTTATGCATGAGAAGAGCCATACAGATCTAGTTATGCTATGAGAAGGCTACAGTATCTAGTATGCTTATGAGAAGAGCACTACAGTATCTGTTATGCCTGAGAAGGGCCACTACAGTATCTAGTTATGCCCTGAGAGATGAGAGAGCACTACAGTGATTAGTTCTGCCCTGAGAAGAGCACGCAGTATCTCGTATGCTATGAGAAGGCACTACAGTATTAGTTATGCTATGAGAAGAGCACTACAGTATTAGTATGCATGGAGAAGAGCATACAGTATTTATGTTTATGCTCTGCGCAAGGAGAACGACAGGTATTATAGTTTATGATATGAGAAGAGCATACATGTATCTAGTTTGCTATGAGAATGAGCACTACAGTATTAGTTATGCGATGAGAATGCAGCATACAGTATCTAGTTATGCTATGAGAAGAGACTACGATGTGATCTAGTTATGCTATGAGAAGAGCCATACAGTATTCTAGTTATGCTATTGGAAGAGTAATTACATGTTATCTAGCCTGTGTGTATGAGAGAGCATACCGTATCTAGTGCTATGAGAAAGAGCATACAGTATTAGTTATGCTAGAGAAGCGCACTACAGTATCTAGTTAGCTTGCGAAGAGCACACAGTATCTAGTTATGCTATGAGACGAGCACTACGTATTAGTTATGTATGAGAAGAGCACTACAGTATCTAGTAGCTATGAGAGAGCACACAAGTATATAGCCATTGCTATGAGAGAGCACTACAGTATCTAGTATGATTGAGAAGAGCACTAAAGTAATCTAGTTATGTCTAGAGAAGAGCATGTGTGTCAGTATTAGCAATGCCATATAGCTGTAAAGAGATTCGCATTGTTATGATATGAGAATGTGAGCACTCTTCCCCCCTCCATGTGTTTATTATGCCCAACCTGAGAAGAAGCCATACAGTATCTAGTTATGCCCTGAGAAGAGCGACTACAGTATATAGTAGGAATATGAGAAGAGCAGCTACAGTATCTAGTGTCATGCTATGAGAAAGAGCCACTACAGTATCTAGTTAATTGCAGAGAGAAGAGCACTACAGTATCTAGTTATGCTATGAGAAGAGAAGAGCACTACAGTATCGAGTTATGCTATGCTATAGAAGAGCACTACAGTACTAGTTATGCTATAGAAGAGCAATACAGTATCAGTCTATGCCTGCAGGAAGAGCAATACAGTATCTAGTTATGCCCTAGAGAAGAGCAGAAGAAGCTATCTAGTTATGCCTGGACCTAGATAAGAGCACTACAGTATTAGTGATGCCTGAAAGAGCACACAGATCTAGTTATGCTATGAGAGAGACACTACAGTATCTAGTTACCTGATATGAAGAAGAGCACTACAGTATTAGGTATGCTATGAGAAGAAGCACTACAGGAGTATCTAGTTATGCTATGAGAAGAGACACAACAGTATCTAGTTATGCATGAGAAGAGCACTACAGTATCTAGGTATGCTATGAGAGAGCACTACGTATATAGTTATGCTATGAGAAGAGCACTACAGTAGATCTGTATGCTATGAGAAGGCACTCAGTATCTATTATGCTATGAGACGAGCACTACAGTCTGTTATGCCTATGAGGAAGAAGGAGCATACAGTATCTTAGTTATGACCTGAGAAGAAGCAACTAACAAGTATCCGTTATCCCTGAGAAGAGCATACAGTATCTCGTTCGCCCGAGAAGAGCACATTACAGATCTAGTTATGCTCTGAGACGAGCACTACAGTATCTAGTTATGCTATGCGACGAGCATACCAGTAGTATCCTAGTTATGCTATGAGAAGAGCACTACAGTAGCTAGGTATGCCTATGAGAAGAGCACTACAGTATCTAGTTATGCTATGAGAAGAGCACTTACAGTATATAGTTATGCTATGAGAAGAGCAATAAAGTTATTAGTTATGCTATGAGAAGAGCACTACAGATCTATTATGCTATGAGAAGAGGCATACAGATCTATGTATGCGATGAGAAGAGCACTCAGTATCTAGTATGCTATGAGAGGCACTACAGTATCTAGTATGCTGTATGAGAAGAGCACTACAGTATCTAGTTATGCTATGAGACAGCGCACTACAGTATTAGTTATGCTAGGAGAAGAAGGAGCACTACAGTATTAGTTTGCTATGAGAAGAGCCACTAACGTATTAGTATGCTATGAGAAAGAGCCCTACAGTATCTAGTTATGCTATGAGAAGAGCACTACAGTATTAGTTATGTATTGAGAAGGCCCTACAGTATCTAGTTATGCTATGAGAAGAGCAATACAGTATCTCGTTATGCTATGAGGAAGAGCACTACAGTATCTAGTTATGCTATGAGAAGAGCATAAGTATCTAGTTATGCTATGAGAAGAGACTACAGTATTCTGTTATGCTAGAAGAAGAGCACTTACAGTATCCAGTTATGCTATGAGAGAAGACTACAGTATCTAGTTATGCCCTGAGAAGAGCACTACAGTATCTAGTTATGCCCTGAGAAGAGCACTACAGTATCTAGTTATGCTATGAGAAGAGCACTACAGTATCTAGTTATGCTATGAGAAGAGCACTACAGTATTAGTTATGCTTATGAGCAGGAGCACGACAGTATCTAGTTATGCTATATGAGAAGAGCAATACCAGTATCTAGTTAGCTATGAGAAGGAGCAACCTACAGTATCTAGTTTTATGCGATGAGAAGAAGAGCACTACAGTATTAGGTATGCCTGAGAAGAGCACTACAGTATCTAGTTATGCCTGAGAAGAGCACTACAGTATCTAGTTATGCTATGAGAAGAGCACTACAGTATCTAGTTATGCCCTGAGAAGAGCACTACAGTATCTAGTTATGCCCTGAGAAGAGCACTACAGTATCTAGTTATGCTATGAGAAGAGCACTACAGTATCTAGTTATGCTATGAGAAGAGCACTACAGTATCTAGTTATGCTATGAGAAGAGCACTACAGTATCTAGTTATGCTATGAGAAGAGCACTACAGTATCTAGTTATGCTATGAGAAGAGCACTACAGTATCTAGTTATGCTATGAGAAGAGCACTACAGTATCTAGTTATGCTATGAGAAGAGCACTACAGTATCTAGTTATGCTATGAGAAGAGCACTACAGTATCTAGTTATGCCCTGAGAAGAGCACTACAGTATCTAGTTATGCTATGAGAAGAGCACTACAGTATCTAGTTATGCTATGAGAAGAGCACTACAGTATCTAGTATCGATGAGAAGAGCACTAACAGTATCTAGTTATGCTATGAGAAGAGCACTACATATTAGGATGCTATGAGAAGAGCACTACAGGCTCTAGTATGCTATGAGAAGAGCACACAGTACTAGTTTATGCTATGAGAAGAGAATACAGTATCTAGTTATGCTATGAGAAGAGCACTCAGTATCTAGTTATGCTATGAGAAAGAGCAATACAGTAGTAGTTATGCTATGAGAAGAGCACTCCAGTATTAGAGTTATGCTATACGAAGAGCACTACAGTATTAGTTGTGCATGAGAAGAGAACTACAGCTCTAGTTATGCTATGGAAGAGCACTACAGTATCTAGTTATGCTATGAGAAGGTACTAAAGTATCTAGTGATGCTATGAGAGAGCATACAGGATCTAGTTTGCTAATGGAAGAGGCACTACAGTATCTAGTTATGTTATGAGAAGAGTACTCAGTATTAGTTATGTCTGAGAAGAGAACTACAGTATCTAGTTTGCCTGAGAGAGCACTACAGATCTAGTTTGCCCTGAGAAGAAGAGCACATACAGTATTAGTATGCATAGAAGAGCAATAAGTTATCAGTTATGCTATGAGAAGAGCACTACAAATCTAGTTATGCTATGAGAAAGAGCACTTACGATCTAGTTAGCTATGAGAAGAGCACTACAGTAATCTAGTTATGCTATGAGAAGAGCCTACAGTATTAGTTAGCCTGAGAAGAGCACTACAGTATCTAGTTATGCCCTGAGAAGAGCACTACAGTATCTAGTTATGCCCTGAGAAGAGCACTACAGTATCTAGTTATGCCCTGAGAGAGCACTACGTATCTAGTTTGCTATGAGAAGAGCATACAGTATCTGTTATGCTATGAAGAGAGCACTACAGTATCTAGTTAGCCGGAGGAAGAAGCATACAGCACTAACAGTATCTAGTTATCTCCCTGAGAAAGCACTACATATCTAGTTATGCTATGAGAATATCACTACAGTATCTAGTTATGCTATGAGAAGACGCACTACAGCAATCTCGTTTATGCTAGTGAGAAGAGTCACTACAGTATCGATTTATCTATGAGAAAGCACTACAGTCTCTATTATGCTATGAGAAGAGCACTACAGTAATCTAGTTAGGCTATGAGAAGAGCACTACATTAAATCTAGTATGGCTATGAGAAGAGCACTACAGTATCTAGTTATGCGATGACAATGCACTCATATCTAGTTATGCATAATAAAGAGAAGAGCACTACAGTATCTAGTTATGATAGATAGAGCACTACAGTATCTAGTTATGATATGAGAAGAGCCTAACAGTATCTATTTATGCTATGAGAGAGCCCTACATGTAGCTATTTATGCTATGAGAAGAGCACTACAGTATCTATTATGCTTATGAGAATAGCACTACAGTTATCTATTATGCTATGAGACGATCACTACAGTATCTAGTTATGCTAGAGAGAGCACTACAGTATCAGTTATGCGTATGATGAATAGCACTACAGTATCAGTTATGCTATGAGAAGAGCAACTACAGTATCTATTAGCTATGCGAAGAGGCAACTAAGTATCTAGTTAGCTATGAGAAGAGCACTACGTATCTAGTTATGCTATGAGAAGAGCACTACATATCTATTATGCTATGAAAAGCACTACCCACCAGAGTATCCAATCAAATCTCACCCTAGTTATGCTGGAGAAGAGCACTACAGTATCTAGTTATGCTATGAGAAGCAACTCCAGTATCTAGTTATGGCTATGAGATAGAACTACAGTATCTGTTATGCTATGAGAATACACTACAGTATCTAGTTATCTATGAAAAGCACTACAGTATCTAGTTATGCTATGAGAAGACACTACATTATCTAGTTATGCTATGAGAAGAGTCTAACAGTGCTAGTTTATGCTAGGAGAAAGCCTACAGTATCCGTATGCTATGAGAAGAGTACTACAGTATCTAGTTATGCTATGAGAAAAAAGATACTACAGTATCTAGTTATAGCCCGAGAAGAGCACTAAACTACAGTATCTATTATGCCTGAGAAGAGCACTACATATCTAGTTATGGATGCCCTGATAAGAGCACTACGTATCTGTATCTAGTTATGCTATGAGAAGAGACTACAGTATCTATCTAGTTATGCTATGAGAAGAGCACTACAGTATCTAGTTATTTCTATGAGAAATCATACAGTTCTAGTTCTGCTATGGAAAAGCACGTACAGTAATCTAGTTTTATGCTATGAGAAGACACTACAGTATCTATTCTGCTATGAAATAGCACGACGTATCTAGTTATTCTATGAGAAGAGCCCTACCGTATCTAGTTATGCTAGAGAAGAGCCTACGTTCTAGTTATGCTATGAGAAGAGCACTACAGTATCTAGTTATGCTATGAAAAGCACTCCATTATCTAGTTATGCTATGAGAAGAGCAACTACATATCTAGTTATGCTTATGAGAAGAGCCACTACAGTATCTAGTTATGCTATGAGAAGAGCACTACAGTATCCTAGTTCTGCTATGAGAAGAGCACTACAGTATCTATTTATGCTATGGAAAGCACTACAGTATCTAGTTGATGCCTATATAAGATCACTACAGTATCTAGATTTCTGAATATGAGAAGAGCACTACAGACTAGTATGCTATGAAAGAGCACTCAGTATCTAGTTATGCTATGAGAAGAGCACTACAGTATCTAGTTATGCTATGAGAAGAGCACTACAGTATCTAGTTATGCTATGAGAAGAGCACTACAGTATCTAGTTATGCCCTGAGAAGAGCACTACAGTATCTAGTTATGCCCTGAGAAGAGCACTACAGTAATCTAGTTATGCTAGGAGAAGAGCCCTACAGTATCTAGTTATGCTATGAGAAGAGCACTACGTATCTAGTTATGCTATGAGAAGAGCACTACAGTATCTAGTTATGCCTATGAGAAGAGCACTACGTATTTAGTTATGCTATGAGAAGAGTACTAACAGTATCTATTTCTGCTATGAGAAGAGCACTACGTATCTATTTATGCTGTGAAAAGTACTACGTATCTAGTTATGCTATGAGAAGAGTACTACAGTAATCTAGTTTGCGCTGAGAAGAGCACTACAGGTCTCTAGTTTGCCCTGAGGAAGAGCACTACATAGCTAGTTTATGCCCGAGAAGATCACCTACAGCTATCTATTATGCTATGAGAAGATCATCTACAGTTATCTATTTATGGCATGGAGAAGCACATAAAGTATCTAGTTAGGCTATGAAAGAGCACTACAGTATCTAGTTATGCATGAGAAAGCAGCTACAGTATCTATTATGCTATAGAAGAGCACTACAGTAATCTAGTTATGCATGAGAAAAGCACTACGTATCTAGTTATGCCTATGAGAAGAGCACTACAGTATCTAGTTATGCTATGAGAGAGCACTACGTATCTAGTTATGCTATGATAAGAGCCTACATATTCTAGTTATGATATTAGAAGAGCACTACAGTATCTATTTATGATATGAGAAGAGCACTACAGTATCTAGTTATGATATGAGAAGATCCCTCACAGTATCTGTTATCATTAGAAGAGCACTACCTATCTAGTATGATATGATAATAGCACTACATGTATCTAATTATGCGATGATAAGAGCAACTACATTATCTATTTTTATGCTATGAAGAGCACTAATTAATCTAGTTCTGCTATGAAAAGAGCACTAAGTATCTAGTATGCTATGAGAAGAGCAACTACCGTATCTATTATGCTTATGAGAAGACACTACAGTATCTATTTATGCTATGAGAGAGCCCTATGTAACTCAGTACTGCTATGAGAAGAGCACTACAGTATCTATTTATGCTATAGAAGAGCACTACCATATCTAGTTTATGCATGAGACACACTACAGATCTAGGTATGCTATGAAGAACGAGCCTACAGTATCTAGTATTCTATGAGAAGGCACTACAGTATCTATTATGCCCTGAGAGAGCACTACCAGTATCTAGTTTATGCCCTGAAAACACTACGGTATCTAGATTTATGCCCCGAGAAGAGCAACTACAGTAATCTAGTTATCCCTGAGAAGACACTACAGTACTAGTTATTCTATGAGAAGAGCACTACCGTATCTAGTTATGCTATGATAAGAGCCTACAGTATCTAGTTATCTAGGAGAAGAGCACTTAAAGTAAGCTTATGCTATGAGAAGATTACTACGGCTAGCTAGTTATGCCATGAGAAAGCACTACTTCTAGTTATGCTCTAGAAGAGCACTACAGATCTAGTTATGCTTATGAGGAAGAGCTTCTACAGTATCTAGTTTTGCTATGAGAAGAGCACTACAGTATCTAGTTACCCCTGAGAAGAGCACACCTGTATCTAGTTTTTTTATGCTATGAGAAGAGCAACTACCGTATCTTTTATGCTATGAGAAAGAGCACTACGTATCTGTTATGCGTGAGAAGAGGCACTACAGTATCTATTATCTATGAGAAGAGCACTACAGTATCTAATTATGCTATGAAAGAGCACTACAGTTCTAGTTAATGTTATGAGAGAGCACTACAGTTCTAGTTATCTATGATAAAGCACTACGTATCTAGTGTGCTTGAGAAGCCACTACCGTATCTAGTTATGCCCTGCGAAGAGCACTACGTATCTAGTTAGCTATGAGAAGACAACTGCCGTATCTAGTTATGCTTGAGAAGAGGCACTAGTATCTATTTATGCTATGAGAAAGCCCTACAGTATCTATTTATGCTATGATAAGAGCACTACAGTATCTAGTTATGCTATGAGAAGAGCACGAAAACGTATCTCGTTATCTATGAAAAGCAGCACTACAGTATCTAGTTATGCTATGAGAAGAGCACTACAGTTATCTAGTGTATGCTATGAGGAAGCACTACCGTAATCTAGTTATGCGATGAGAAGAGCTTTTTTTTAATCGAGTTCTGCTATGAGAAGAGCACTACTAATCTGTTATGCTATGAGAAGAGCACTACAGTATCCTGTTATTCTAGGAGAAGCGCCACTACAGTATCCTAGTTATGCTATGAGAAATCACTACAGTATCTAGTTTATGCTAATGAGAAGAGTCCTACATATCAGTTATTCTATGAGAGAGCAACTACATATCTATTATGTATTACCAGAGATACAGTATCAGTTATGCTATGAGAAAGAGCACTACAGTATCTAGTTAATGCTATGGGAGGAAAAAGAGCCCCACTACAGTTCTAGTTATGCGATAGAAGAGCACTACAGTATCTAGTTTATCTAGAAAGAGCCCTACAGTAATCTATTTATGGCTATGAGAAGAGCACTCAGTATCTAGTTATGCTAGGAGAGCACTACAGTCTCTAGTTATGCTATGAGAAGAGCACTACGTATCCTAGTTTTTATGCCCTGAGAAGAGCACGCAGTATCTAGTTAGGCGAGAGAAGAGCACTACAGTAGCTATTTTATGATCTGAGAAGAGCACTACAGATCTAGTTATGCTATGAGAAGAGCACTACAGGATCTAGATTTAGGCCCTAGAAAGCAATACAGTAGCGAAGTTTATGCATGAGAAGCACTACAGTAATCTAGTTATCTAGGAGAAGAGCACTACAGTATCGTAGTTATGGCTAGGAAATAGCACTACAGTATCTAGTTATGCTATGATAAAGCCTACAGTACTAGTTATGGCTATGAGAAGAGCACTACGTATCTAGTTATGCTTAATGAAGAGCACTACGTACTAGTTATGCTATGAGAAGAGCACTACAGTATCGAGTTAGCCCCCTGATAAGAGCACTAAGTATCTAGTTATATCTATGAGAAGAGCACTACAGTATCTAGTTATCTATGAGAAGAGCACTACATATCTAGTTATCGTATGAGAAAGCCTACAGTATCTAGTTAATGCTATGAGAAGAGCACTACAGTATCATGTGCTTAATGAGAAGAGCATACAGTAATCATTTATGCTATGGAAGAGCCACTACAGTATCTAGTTTATGCTATGAGAGAGCCACTAAATTAGCTAGTTATGCTATGAAGAAGAGCACTACAGTATCTAGTTATGCTATGAGAAGAGCACTAAAGTATCAGTTTTTATCTAGGAGAAGAGCCTACAGTACTAGTTATCTATGAGAAAGAGCACTCAGGCCTAGTATCTTATGAGAAAACAGCACTACATATCTAGTTATGCTATGAGAAGAGAACTACAGTATCTAGTTATGCTATGAGAAGAGCACTACAGTATCTAGTTATGCTATGAGAAGAGCACTACAGTATCTAGTTATGCTATGAGAAAGCACTACATTTCTAGTTATCTATAGAAAGCAGTAACCTATCTAGTTAATGCCTTATGAGAAAGCCTAAAGTTATCTAGTGATCTATGAGAAGAGAACTACAGTACTGGTTTATGCATGAAAGGCACTACAGTATCTAGTTATGCTATGAGAAGAGCACTACAGTATCTAGTTATCTATGAAAGAGCCACTACAACAGTTCTATCTATTATGTCTATGAGAATAGTACTACAGTTCTAGTTATGCCGAATGAGAAGAGTACTACAGTATCTAGTTATGCTATGAGAAGAGCACTACATATCTATTATGCTATGAAGAGTTACTACTTCTGTTAGCTATGAGAGACACCTACAGTCATCATAGTTATGCTTGAGAAGATACTACGTATCTATTATGCTATGAGAAGAGCATACAGTATCTAGTTATGCTATGAGAAAGTACTACGGTATCTATTTATGGCTAGGAGAAAGCACGACAGTCTTAGTTTATGCTATGATAAGAGTACTACAGTATCCTATTTATGCTATAGAGAGACACAGAGTTATCTAGTTATGCTATGAGAAGAGCACTACAGTATCTAGTTATGCTATGAGAAGAGTACTACAGTATCTAGTTATGCTATGAGAAGAGTACTACAGTATCTAGTTACGCTATGAGAAGAGCTGAAGTAATCCCTACCTGTTTGAAATTATTGACCTCCCAGATATCATCGTAAGTGTCTTTACTGCCGTGTGCTACAGTATGTGGTTTCATTACCAAGGGGGGAATGGCATTCGCCCTTCCCCCCTTAGTAATGGAACCACATACCACAATATCTAGATATAATAACTGAAGAGATGAAGCATCCCTACGTGCATGAAACTATTGACCTCCCAGAAATCGGAATTAGTGCCATTAATACTTTGTGCTATATTATGTGGTTGCATTACCAAGGGGGGAATGGCATTCACCATTCTCCCCTTAGTAATGGAACCACATACCACAGCTCAGATGATCCATGGAATTCTTATTACATTTTTAGTTATCCATACAGCTATAATATTTTGTATAATGCTCAAATGATCCAAGAACCCATATCATGTCCTTATCATCACCATCATTATCATCATCGTCCTTATCATCATCACCACTAGCATCATCATTCTACCATCATCATCACCATTATCACCACCATTACCTTGACCATTACCATCATCATTATCATCGCAATTGTCATTACTGCTGTGTGCTATAGTATGTGGTTTCATTACCAAGGGGGGAATGGCATTCTCCATTCCTTCCTTAGTAATAGAAGCACATACTAAAGTTCAGGTAATCCATGTCACCAGATTATGTCCTCCTCCTCCTCATCATCATCATCATCATCATGACCATGTTCATCATCGCTATCATAATCATCATCATTATTATCTTTATTTTAGTCACTGCTTTGTGCCATAGTGTGTAGTTTCATTACCAAGGGGGGAATGGCACTCTCCATTCTCCTCTTAGTAATGGAACCACATGCTACAGCTCAGAAAATCCATGAAATTGTTATATAATTAATACACATACATAGTTATACCATGTAGTTATGTATATAGCCATAATGTGTTTCTAATGCTCCTATGATCCACGAACTCAGATCCTGTCCTTATCATCATCATCATCATCATCATCATCATCATTACGATCTTCGTCATCATCATCATCATCATCATCATTATCATCATCATCATCATCATCATCACCATCATCATCATCATCATCATCATCATCATCATCATCATCAGTACGATCTTCATCATTATTATCGCAGTCCTTATCATCATAACCATTATAATCGTCCTTATCACCATAAGCACCATCATTACAATCTTCATCATCATTAACAGCGTCATTGTCAATATCATGATCAGCATCCTTACCATCATCACCATTATCACCATCATTCCCATCATCATCCTTATTATCATTATTGCCATCACTGCTGTGTGCTGTAGTATGTGGTTTCGTTACCAAGGGGGGGATGGCACTCTCTATTCTCCCCTTAGTAATGGAACCACAGACTACAGCTATGAAGAAAACAAAGTAGTCATGAAAGGGCTCAACAGATCACTTACCCACCCACCTATTCACCCACAAATGCCCACACCGTCACATATCAACTCACCTCCAGAGGTGGTGGGACTGCTGTCCACCCGACCTATAGCAGAGTGCGTAAAGGCGGCCCGAGGGGAACTCCTCTCAGCTGCGTGTAATGCTGATAAGTGGCAGCCAGCATATTTCATCCCCATATTTCATCCCTAAACCCAAAACCCTGAACTCTAAAACCGTGTGTTACTATTTTTCATCCCCATATTTCATTCGCATGTTTCATCAGCACATTTCATCCCCGTATTTCATCCCCAATTCCATCCACATATTTAGGGCAAGGCAGAGCCTGATAGTTATATATAGATCAATCTGAGCAACACTGCATTTTTGAAAAAGGCATAGGGCACTGGGAGGAGAAAAAAAAAAATAGGTCACACCATGCCTAAAAAACCTGGGGAGGGCTGGCCTCTCCCCCCCCCTAAATATAAATGACCCCTTTTTGAAAAACTTAGATATGGATTCTGGTGGTTTACAGTATGGCGCACATAATGGCATCCTCGGAATTCCTACACAAGGATTGTGTGATAGTCAGAAATCAGTTCTGCACCCCCTCTGGGTTGGGTTGAGGGGGGGGGGGGGGGGGGGGGGGGGGGGGCCCACACCCACACCCACTCACCCACTCACCCATTCACCCACCTAAACTCACCCTTATTACCTACCCATTCACCCACCCATATTATTCACCCATACCCAGCCATTCACCCACTCGTACTCTGGGCTGGGGGTTAGGGTGTGGGGGGGGTAAATACTTATTACACGAGGTCAAAAGTGGTGCCAATAGACTACCCATATTACCCACCCATTCACCCACCCATGTTATCAACAAAAACCCAGCCATTCACCCGCACATACCCACACCTTCACCCACTCATACTCTGGGCTGGGCTGGGCTAGGTTTGTTTTGTGTGTGTGTGTGTGTGGGGGGGGGGGGGGGGTAAATACTTATTTCACGAGGTCCAAAGGGGTGCCAATAGACTACCCTTACCAAGGCCTAATTATGGGTGGTCTCAGAATGTCATTTGGAGGTCCGAGTAAAAAGTTAGCAAAAAACAAAATGAGGGCTGACCCCCCCCCCCCCCCCCCCCCTAAATGAGGTGCTCAGAATGACCTGAAAAGTAACTTTAAATATCGCCATGAAATATGCGATTACAGCCCTGTTCTCAGAAAACATCGATCGGCATGACTGACCATTTTGAGGCCTGGGCTCCTCCTGAGGGCACGTATAAAGAAACAAAGACTGGTCGTTTATATGGTAAGGGCGTTGGGTACCATATCTTATTGCAGGCTGCTTCTAGAACAATAATAGGATACTCTGATGTCTATCTGGTGTAACTGCAAATATTATGGGTATACCATTTATATATTTGGTTTATGCAGATTTATGTTTGGGGCCAGAAAGATATATTTGGTGCTCCCTGCGCATATTTCATCAGTGCATTTCATCCTTTTTATGTTGCTCAACAATCTTCTGGACATTGTCCCTGCCAGTGGTCTTGAACAGTTTGAAAAGCAGCCCACCATTGATCTTGGCCTCTGACACCTTCTCTGGGAAATTAAGACCATCTGGTCTTAATTTCCTAGAGAAGGTGTCGGAGGCCAAGATCATTGATGCGCTGCTTCATCCTTATAGTTCATCAGCATATTTCATTAGCATATTTAGGGAGCGGCAAATATTTCATTAGCATATTTCATTAGCATATTTCATCAGCATATTTAGGGAGCGGCAAATATATCTATATGGCCCAAAATATAGATAAATATATAGATATAAAGGAAGCAAATATATATTTGGTATATCCATAATATATGCAGTTAAATCAGATAGAGATCAGCATATCCCATTATTGTTCTAGATGCAGCCTGAAATGATATGTTACCCTATATGCCCTTCACCATAAGACCAGATTTTGATTTTTTTGAAGGCGCCCTGTGCCCTTTTTCAAAAAATCAGTTTTGCTCAGATAGATCTATATAGCTTCGGGCCGCCTACCCAAATTACTACCTGGAGCTCACCCTTGTAAGAAATCAAATCCCTGATTGCTACCAGGGTACTTCTAAGCGCGCGCGGCAGCGCGGTGCCGTGCTGCCTTTTTGAGCATCGCGTTATGCGCAGTTATTTCAACCCCCTGTGGGCGCAGCGCGCAGTTTTTGTGCTGTTTGCATTAAAAAGCGCTCACCAATTTGATGTTTGTGCGCTTTAAGCACAGACCAATTTGGCAAGAAGTAGTACCCTGATTGCTACCAGACAACCCAGACCTAGAGCTCACCCTTACAACCAACGGAAACAGAGACAGCTAGAACCTGATTACTACCAGAAGACTCCCTTTCTGTAATGAAAGAAGACAACCCAACTTCCGTCTATTTTAAACTTTCAATTTGAAGCCCTTCTCTCTTTTTCTGCCGCAGCTGTATTTCCAAAACTTGAATTTGGTCTACCCCGCCTTCCAGTTCACTTGCGTGAGTTACTTCACACAACCCGGGCCACCCACCAATCCAACCTTCCTCTCTTTTCCTGCCGCAGCTGTATCTCCAAAACTTGAATGTGGTCTACCCCGCCTTCCAGTTCACTTGCGTGAGTTACTTCACACAACCCGGGCCACCCACCAATCCAACCTTCCTCTCTTTTCCTGCCGCAGCTGTATCTCCAAAACTTGAATTCGGTCTACCCCGCCTTCCAGTTCACTTGTGTGAGTTACTTCACACAACCCGGGCCATCCACCAATCCAACCTTCCTCTCATTACCTGCCGCAGCTGTATCTCCAAAACTTGAATTTGGTCTACCCCGCCTTCCGATTCACTTGTGTGAGCGACTTCAGCCAACCCGGGCCACCCACCAATCCAACCTTCCTCTCTTTTCCTGCCGCAGTTGTATCTCCAAAACTTGAATTTGGTCTACCCCGCCTTCCAGTTCACTTGCGTGAGTTACTTCACACAACCCGGGCCACCCACCAATCCAACCTTCTTCTCTTTTCCTGCCGCAGCTGTATCCCCAAAACTTGAATTTGGTCTACCCCGCCTTCCAGTTCACTTGCGTGAGTTACTTCACACAACCCGGGCCACCCACCAATCCAACCTTCCTCTCTTTTCCTGCCGCAGTTGTATCTCCAAAACTTGAATTCGGTCTACCCCGCCTTCCAGTTCACTTGCGTGAGTTACTTCACACAACCCGGGCCACCCACCAATCCAACCTTCCTCTCTTTTCCTGCCGCAGCTGTATCTCCAAAACTTGAATTTGATCTACTCCGCCTTCCAGTTCACTTGTGTGAGCGACTTCAGCCAACCTGGCCACCCACCAATCCAACCTTCTTCTCTTTTCCTGCCGCAGCTGTATCTCCAAAACTTGAATTCGGTCTACCCCGCCTTCCGATTCACTTGTGTGAGCGACTTCAGCCAACCCGGGCCACCCACCAATCCAACCTTCCTCTCTTTTCCTGCCGCAGTTGTATCTCCAAAACTTGAATTTGGTCTACCCCGCCTTCCAGTTCACTTGCGTGAGTTACTTCACACAACCCGGGCCACCCACCAATCCAACCTTCCTCTCTTTTCCTGCCGCAGTTGTATCTCCAAAACTTGAATTCGGTCTACCCCGCCTTCCAGTTCACTTGCGTGAGTTACTTCACACAACCCGGGCCACCCACCAATCCAACCTTCCTCTCTTTTCCTGCCGCAGCTGTATCTCCAAAACTTGAATTTGGTCTACCCCGCCTTCCGATTCACTTGTGTGAGCGACTTCAGCCAACCTGGCCACCCACCAATCCAACCTTCTTCTCTTTTCCTGCCGCAGCTGTATCTCCAAAACTTGAATTTGGTCTACCCCGCCTTCCGATTCACTTGTGTGAGCGACTTCAGCCAACCCGGGCCACCCAACTATCTGGTATCAGCAGCCAACCTGTTCCCCGAGGATGCAGTCATCTTCATGGATAGGTTTCAAAACTCTGGCGCAGCCGCAGTGGCCATCAGTTCTGTTGGTGGACTCCAGTGTGGCGTTGCCTATACAGGAGACTCCAACATGTGCCCTAGCTCTGTCAGCCGTATTACCTTCTGGAACGGAACAAATCTCCCCATGGTGTTCTGTCCTCCTCCACCAGTCAGTCCACCTCCTCCTCCGCCGCCTCCGGTTTCACCTCCTCCACCACCCTTGCCCCCCAGACCCCCTCCAGCTCCTCCTTCACCCCCTGCCCCCCCTCCCGGACCAAGCCCACGACCACCAAGCCCCAGGCCTCCCCCAATGAATGCCCCATATTACATAGCTGTCAATGCTCCAGTATCGATGCTGGTGAGTTGATTTTTTAAACGTTGAATATTTAAATGCATTCTATTACATAGCTGTCAACGCTCCAGTATCGATGCTGGCAAGTTCCGCGTATTAAATGCTTGTATTTGCTTCTGTTTGTACTTGTATTTGCTTGCACTTGTACTTCCACTTTTACTTCTACTTGTACTTGTACTTGTATTTGCTGGCACTTGTACTTTTACTTTTACTTATACTTGTACTTGTATTTGCTTGCACTTTCACTTTTACTTGTTCTTGTACCCAATCCAGTTTTCCACACAGGTCTCCATATTCTTCGTCACAAATTATATGTTCCCAAATTCTGATGTTCAATCTTATCCCCTTCTCCTCTTTGTAGCCCTAATCCCTAAATCCAATCCCCATCCTCTTCTCCTTGTTGCCGCTTGATGAATGTGACCTCCAAGTTTCTGTCCTAGCTGGCATCCTTGCTGTCTATGGAGCTCCTAATTACTGTCCTAGCTGTCTTTTCCTAGCTGTGCTGTCTGAGCTGTCCTATCCTTGCTGTCTATGGAGCTCCTCATCACTGTCCTAGCTGTCTTGTCCTGACTTGCATCCTTGCTGTCTATGGAGCTCCTCATCACTGTCCTAGATGTCCTGTCCTGACTTGCATCCTTGCTGTCTATGGAGCTCCTCATCACTGTCCTAGCTGTCCTGTCCTGACTTGCATCCTTGCTATCTATGGAGCTCCTCATCACTGTCCTAGCTGTCCTGTCCTGACTTGCATCCTTGCTGTCTATGGAGCTCCTAATACCAATGAACTCAGGGCCTCATTGGTAAAACTTGGGGTTCCTCTTTGGCCTACCCCTGGACTGTAATATACACACATGATCATACACCTTCTGATGACCAATCCCATTCTCTTGTTTCAGCCTGATGGATGTGACTTCCAAATTTCTGTCCCAGCTGGCATCCTTGCTGTCTATGGAGCTCCTAATCACTATCCTAGCTGTTCTGTCCTACCTGTCCTATCCTAGCTGTTCTGTCCTACCTGTCCTATCCTAGCTGTTCTGTCCTACCTGTCCTATCCTAGCTGTTCTGTCCTACCTGTCCTATCCTAGCTGTTCTGTCCTACCTGTCCTATCCTAGCTGTTCTGTTCTACCTGTCCTATCCTAGCTGTTCTGTCCTACCTGTCATATCCTAGCTGTTCTGTCCTACCTGTCATATCCTTGCTGTTAATGAAGCTCCTCATACACTATCATTGATTTGTATTATCACTGTAGCACGAACTCAGGGCCCCATTGGTAAAATGATTGTTTGGGGTTCACTTCCTCAATGCTTTTCTTTTTAACCGTTCCTGTCGCGGTTTGGGCAGATCCTTTTTGCCTATTTGGCCTACCCCTGGACTGCAATATACACGCATGATCATACACCTTCTCATGACCCATCCCATCATCTTTCTCCTTGTTGCAGCCTGACGGATGTGACCTCCAAATTTCTGTCCTTTCCGGTATCCTTGCTGTTTACGGAGCTCCAAGCAGCCAGCCAGCTTGCTACTTTCCAAGCCAATTTTCCACACAGGTCTCGTTATTCTTCACCACAAATTCAGAGGCCAATGGCTTTGCAGGGCAACTGAACAGCATCATGAACCAGTATGTGTCCTGGGCAAAGGTACGCGTGGTTGCTTTTCTTGTCAGCTACCAGTAGCAGCTTCTAGGCAGCTACTGCACAGCATCATGAACCAGTGTATGTCTTGGGCAAAGGTAGCCTTGGTTGCTTTTCTTTCCAGCTACCACTATCAGCTTCTAGGCAGCTCCCCTGGCTTTGTAGATCAACTAAACAGCATCATGAACCAGTATGTGTCTTGGGCACTGAGGTAAGCTTGGTTGCTTTTCTTTTCAGTTTCTAGGCAGCTCCCCTGGCTTGCCGCCCAGCCAAACCTGTAGAAATGCTGTGCACCTGGAAGCTGACACAATCATATTTCCAATACTGTTGAAATCTTGGGGCTTGGCCCAGTGGATGGCTCAGGGAGATGCCTAGAAGCTGCTGCACATAGCGGAAAATAAAAGCTATGGGTAAGCTTGGCTGCATGCGACCCTGCCCCCTGTATTGGGCACTGGAATTTTTGGGGGTCTTCAAAACCCATTTCTGCACCCTAATAGCACCCTTCCCACCCAGAATGCACCCTTATAGGCCATACAAGGGCGCCAAAGACCCCCCTAATTTGCAGTGTGGTATGCAGTAGTGATATACATTCAATGAAGCAAAGTCCACCACAATTCGTGCTACTCATGCGATTACTCCACCGCACTACTTACACTTGATAAAGCGAAATCCACCACAATTCGTCCTACTCATGCGATAACTCCACCACACTACTTACATTTGATGAAGCGAAATCCACCACAATTTGTGCTACTCATGCGGTAACTTCAATATACTACATACATTCAAAGAAGCGAAGTCCACCACAATTCGTGCTACTCCTGCAATAAATATCCTAACTACACTCAGCTGGCCCTGATTCTGGCACAGCCACCAACTCCATAAGGTCCAACACAATTCGTGCTACTCCTGCAATAAATATCCTAACTACACTCAGCTGGCCTCGCAGTTAACACATGATTCTGGCACAGCCACCAACTCCATAAGGCCCAACACAATTTGTGCGACTCCTGCGATACCTATCCAAACTACACTCAGCTGGCCTCGCAGTTAACACATGATTCTGGCACAGCCACCAACTCCATAAGGTCCAACGCAAGTAGTGGTATTCCTCTGATAAATTTCCTAACTACACTCAGCTGGCCTTGCAGTTAACACATGATTCCGTCACAGCCCAAGCCAACACTAACCACCACCATCTTTCCTGCACCCTCAGATCCCTGCTCTTAGCACCATCTCGAGCGTGTCTCCCAAAGTTGCTGCAGTTAACAGATGATTCCGTCACAGCCCAAGCCAACACTAACTACCACCATCTTTCCTGCACCCTCAGATCCTTGCTCTTAGCACCATCTCGAGCGTGTCTCCCAAGGCCTGAAGCCCAGGCCAACACTAATTACCACCATGTTTCCTGCCCCCACAGATTCCTGCTCTTAGCACCATCTCGAGCGTATCTCCCGTGGGTTCCTCAACCTTCAGTTGCAGCCTCCAAGTGCCCAACCTCTGCCCAACCTCTGCCCAAGCCAACACTAACTTCCACCATCTTTCCTGCCCCCTCAGATTCCTGCTCTTAGCACCATCTCGAGCGTATCTACCGTGGGTGCCTCAACCTTCAATTGCAGCCTCCAAGTGCCCAACCTCTGCCCAAGCAACTCCCCCAAGTTACCTCCTGCTCCTTATGCCCCCCAGCACCCGAATGGAGTGCCAAAACCTCCCCCCGTCCACTCCCCATCAGCTCCGGTGCATCAGTCCCCCAACAGTCCTGGGGTCATGCGCAGCCCTTCTCCTCCCCCTTTGACCGGAAGTTCTCCTCCTCCCCCTCCCCCTCCTCTAGTACGCTCGGTACGTGGTTGACTGTTTGTAATTGGTAGACTGCTTGTGCTTGTTTGACTGTCTATTTTGTTTGACTGTCTGTGCTTGGTCGACTGCTTGTGCATGGTGGACAGTGTATTTTGTTTGACTGTTTGTTTTGTTTGACAATTTGTGCTTGTTTGACTGTTTGTGCTTGTTTGACTGTTTGTTTTGTTTGACTGTTTGTGCTTGTTTATATGTTTGTTTTGTTTGACTGCTTGTGCATGGTGGACAGTCTATTTTGTTTGACTGTTTGTGCTTGTTTGACTGTTTGTGCTTGTTTTTATGTTTGTTTTGTTTGACTGTGTGTGCTTGATTCTGAGACTCTTAATAAATACATAAATAAATATAACTGGTACTCATTATTACTACTACTTCTACTGTACAGCACAGTCACTACTACTACTTTTACTAAAACAATCCCAGCCTTTTTGGTCTTCCCTGTCTGGCAGTCAGCCCCTAAGCAGCAGGGGCAGGGCACTACATGACGCACGCCACTGCGTGGTAGCACGCAAGGTTTTGGAGCCCAACTGCACGATTGTCACAATGTTTTTAACCCCCTCTGGGCACTGCGCGCGGATTTCTGTGTTTACTTGAATCAAAAGCGCAACCCAAAAGGAGGCAGTTGCATCAAAAGCGCAACCCAAAATAACAAAATGTAGTACCCTGGTCTGGAGCAGCAGTCAGCTCCAAGGCAAAGGGAAATAATTGTTACAAGGTTATATATGCCGGCAATTTGGCGTCTTGACGTCTGCAGAATACAGTACCTCCCCCCGTGCGATAGCCACAGAAACCAGGGAGTGCGACAGGGTTTGGACTCAAGACCGATTATAGTCATGCCCAGGTCTCTACACCGACAGTTCAACGACTTGTCAAGATCCCCAGGCAAAGTATTGAGGCATGGTGGAATGTTAGGTAGTGGGGGGAGACCTACACAATGGTGTCTTTTGACACCTACACTTTGACAACCTGAGTCTTCGATTCTACCAACTAGCAGCACTTTTGTTTCATGCGGCACATCCCAAATTTAGTGACTCGATGTGATCCCAGTGCAACGCACTGCCCCCCAACCCGCGGAGCTCATAGCGTGGAGCCCTGGGGTGGAGCCCGGGGGGGCAGTTCTGGCTAGTTTTAACCAGACCCATGCATCTTTTGACACCACATTTTGACAACCTGGTTATTTGATTCTACCTACATACCCACCTTCTAGCCAAGTCATAGCCAGTGGGAGCCCTCAGGGTTACCCATTTGTCCGTCCGACCGACCATCCGACCGACCGTCTGACCGAGATGAAGCCTGACATGTCAGCCAACGGTCTAGTAACTAACTCGTTTCTGTTGCCACCTGTCGCTCCGTCGGAAACACCTGTCCGCCATTTCTTAACGCTGCTCAGCCCCTTTCAGTGATATACATTGGTCTAGTGGTAGACCAAATCACTCTGAGGATGAAGAGTCGGGGGTTCGACTCCCCCTTTGGTCGCTCTTGGCGTTGCAGGTCATTGTCAACCGCGATGGTATCTTGTCTAGTTGAGGTAGAAGACCGCTCCCTACCCGCGTACGACGGGCTCCCTTAACACCACGCCCCACCAGGCGTTATCATTATTAACGCTGCTCGCGACGCTGTTTATAACTTGGGTAGTGAATAGGGGGCGGCAAATATATCTATATTGCCCATAAATATAGATCTATATAGATCTATATATAGCAAATATATATTGTGTATATCTACAACATATGCAGTTACATCAGATAGACACCGGAAAATCCAGTCGAAGCGCCTGCAATATGATATGGTGCCCTATGCCAAAATTGTAAAACCATATTTTGATTTTTGTGAGGTGCCCTATGCCGATTTTCAAAATTCCAGCTTCGCCAATATAGATCTATATATATATATATATATATATAGAGAGAGAGAGAGAGAGAGAGAGAGAGAGAGAGATCTATATAGATTGATGCCTCTCCCTATAAGTGAAAAATGCTTGCTGCGCCCCAACTCTGTTTTTAGCTTTTTTATTTTTTGCTTATTGCAGCAACTTCTAGGCAGCTCCCCAAGTCAACCACTGTACTAAGCTTATTGTTTTTAAGAATACTAAAAAGCTGATTAGGCAAGCTTCCTGGTGCACTATGTACCCTTCGATTTGTCTTGATAGCCAGCCAGAAGCCTAGAAGCTGCCATGTGTAGCCAAACCAAGCACAAGAAAATAAGAAAGCAGTATGTTTCCCGTAGTTTTCAAACCTCTCAATTTTTGTGTTGATTGACATTCCTATCAGCCTATCTGGCTAGCCCCAGATTACCCTACTGATACCCCCCCGATACCCCCTTACCCCCAGATTTTCAAACCTCTCTTTTTGTGACAACTATTCTGCTCCCAAACCTATGCATGCGCACATGTTTGGATGGTACAAATTGGAATGTTGAAAATGATAATGATAATAATTGTAGCTTTTGGCCCCAAAAGCACAAACCTTGGCTCACTTTCTTGAATTGAGATGCTCATATCTGCTCTTGTGAGAATCTGCCTTCCAACTAATCCTCAAAATAAAACTATGCTAAAAAGATTCACGTGCCGACTGGTGCTTCTAACTCTGATTGACAGGAAGAGCAGTACTACGCCAGGGTTCTACAAAACGTACGTTTTTACATGGCAGCACGTAAGCTTTGGGAGCCCCCCATCTACGTGAATGACAAAAAAAGAACCCTGCTAAGCCTGGATACCCAAAGTTACATGCCAAGCACTTCCAGCACGTAACTTGAAGGCCCCCATCAACGCTTTTCACGGAACCTAAATGACAAAATGTAGTACCCTGTATCACATGAATAAGCCCCAACCATGAATAACCCTGAACCCCAAAATAGAAAAATGTAGCACCCTGTGCCACTCTACCAATGCACCTGTCTTGAACTTGGTTTCATAGCTTCAGCCAGTAATTTTGCTGCTTGCCGTCTTTGTCGGTAAAAAACAATTACCGGGGGAAATGTAAACGCGAACAAATTGCTTTTTCATTCTTACACTAATCTTTGGCTCATGTGATTCCCCTGCAGGCTTGAACTTGAACTTGAACTTGGTTGCATAGCTCCAGCCAAAAATTTGGCTGCTCGCCGTCTTAGGCAGTAAACAAATTATAACCAGGAAAATGTAAACGCGAACAAATCACTTTCGTTCCCCTGCAGGCTCCCCCTCCACCACCCAGACCCCCAACAGGCATATTGTTTGCACCTCCTCCACCTCCTTGCCGTGGACTGGGTTGTCCTAGCCCCCCCGTGGTCCGCATCTCGCCCCCCCCTCCTGGTGGTTTGCTCAACCGTGAGCGCTCTATCCTCGCACTGGCTCCCCAATATCTCTGCGATCTCGAGGTCACTGAAGCATATGTGGTGTCCATCCTGTGCCCCTCCATGCGCGCTGGCATTCAGGCCTTGTTTTCGGACATGGGTTTTACAACGGACAAGGACTGGATGTTCATGAGTGGGTGCACGGTATCCAATGCCGGCCCCCCTCGCGGCTACTTTTACAAGTTCCTGCTGACGATGACAGACGAGGCTGCCAACCGGCTATACGCCTACCTGGGCACCCCAGCCACATTTGCCCAGTTCGTGGGGGATAGCTACATCTTATGTACCTCGCAAGTACGCCTGTCTGTGATGGGTAGTGTTATTGTCGCCCAAGATGCTCCCAGGGCATACGCTCTGGACCCAGGAAATACTTCCTCTACCTGCTGGAAGCAGATTGATATCTCTCACCCAGTCAGCAGGACAGGGCGAAAGCTCCAAAGTGACTGTGGAGACAAACTTCGGGGCTAGGTTTAAACCATAAGGATTACCCCATTCAATTGCGTTTGGGGTATAATACAGTTTAAGGCATTTAATGAGGATTATTTTATTCTGCCGCATTGGTAACATGCTTTATGTTTTGCGCTCTGTGAAAAACACCAGAACAACCAATACCAGTATGCATAAAAGCATCATCACGTCAATGATTTCAATGATTTCATCCAAATTGTGTATGCTCTGTGGATAACACCATTACAACCAACATAAGTATGCATAATTGCATTTAAACATAAATGATTTCATCCAAATTGCTCCATTGAGCTATTTTGCAGAACTGCTTGACAAGGGAATTATAGGGGGTAATGTAATAGGGCCGTTTTGCTCTAAAAACTTATCCCGAAACTCTGCCTATGCTGATCAAAATCAGTCCTATAACCTATTCACGGGTATCAAGTTACTTGCATCAGTTTTTATTCTCGAAACTGGGCAAAACTTCTTCTGCGCTTTATATTTCATTTGATTTTTGTGTTCGATTGGTAATAGGCCAAGCCAATCAATGGCACTGTGAATGTGCAAAGACGTAAATGTAAATGCAATTGGATATTGACATCCAATCATGTAAATGGTAAAACCTTCCATCATATCATTCCCTCGTCCCGAGTAGGAAAAGCTTCGCCACTTCACGTATAATCCTTCCATTCAGGGCTAGTGTAGGCAGATCCACCCGCGAAAATCATCCTTATAGTAAAAACGCAATACATTTCTACAGCAACACATTTCACGTCGAACCTTGTTCATGGCGACCCATGCAGGTTTTAATTGAAGGTGATACTTGCAGCACAAGTGCTACCTTATGGTGTTTTTAGGCTTACTACGCTGGAGCCTTTGGGGGTTGCTTTTAAGGGGCAAACAGCTGCTAGTAGCACCCAGAAGGCTACTAGGAGCACCACGGTGCTACGTAAAGACACCTTTCCTTTACTGAACAACAGTCCTGATTTTTCAGACCAAACTAACACATTCTTGTACACGGAGGTGCCATATCACAAGTTGTTTACCTAGTTAAGCTAATAAGCAGAATTTATATTATATAAGCCAGGTATAAGCTTAGATATAAGCTTAGATATTATTGTTTGATATAAGCTTAAATATTCTTGTTGTATATAAGCTTTTATATTATTGCAGATGGCATGGACAAGAAATCTGTCATTGATTATGCGCTAGCCGCCCCTAGTCTTCTCAACACCCCAGGAGTCAAGTTTAGTGTGGCTCCCAAGCATGACTGCCCTCTCAGGCCCGGGGGTGGAAAGTTTGACCACATGCCTATCACACTCCACATACCAGATGCTGCCCTTAGGCCTTCTCAAGGTACTATTAGTACACCTGCTGGTGGTAAACCTTCGCCCAAACTGAAATGGAAAGACAACTATGTCCAGATGTATGCACACACAATTAAGCGTGATCCAGACGTTAACCGATTACTTGACAATGCACTCCATAGCTCATCTATGGAAGATTCAGAGAAGGGGATTGCTAGTGCTATTGAACTAGCCATAAGCAAATGCACACCATGTCACAAACCTGTAGCTAAGCGTAAGCACGGGCCCGTGAACGCATGGTATGATGATGAATGCAATCGTGCTAGACAGGCAGCAAGCCAAGCAGAACATCAACATGGCTCTAGCTCTGACTTGGCTGGTTCTATGCACAAGGAGTACAAGAGGATTCTCAGAAGAAAGAAGAGGAAGTGGCTAGAAACACGCATGGAGAACCTTCATACGAATCTTCGGCATAATCCGAAAAGTTTTTGGAAAGACGTGCGTGAGCCTAACAAGGCCACTACGGCAGATATCACAATTCATGATTGGACTGATTATTTTGCAGACCTCTTTGATGTGCAAGTAGGTATTGATCCAAGTCTGGATGCTAGGGACTTTGTCCCTCAAGCTGATGGACCTCAGATAGAGGCCGCACCAACATGGTTATGTCAAGACTTTACCACCCAGGAGGTGTTTTCTGTTCTCCAATCCCTACGGAAAAACTCCTCCCCCGGGGTAGATGGTATCCCTGCAGAATGGTACAGATTTGCTTCCCATGAGGCCAACTCCCGATTTGTACAAGCTATGACTAACCTGTTTAATCTCATCTGGAAGACTTCTTACCCTAGCCAATGGGCTGCAGCTGCCTTGGTACCCGTACCCAAATCCAAAGGCAGTGTGTATGACAAGGACAACTATCGAGGTCTTGCGGTGAGCAACTCCATAGGAAAGATCTTCTCCCTTTGCATGCTACGTAGACTAGATGATTGGTCAGAAGAATTCAACCTCAGAGCCGCTGGCCAATATGGATTTAGAAGTGGTAGGGGTACTGCAGATGCATCATTCATTCTTAACCATATTGTAGATAAATATAGAGAAAAGAAAAAACCACTCTTTGTGGCTTTTGTTGATTTCAAGAAGGCTTATGATTGGGTCAACAGAGACTTGCTATGGGATTGCTTAGCAAGGCTAGGAGTCAAGGACCCCTATCTCAGTATTCTGAAGTCCATGTATAATCATGTTGTTTTCCAAGTTCGCCTACATGGGGACATTGGATCCTCCCTTCCATCCCTTGCAGGAGTTAAACAAGGAGACCCCCTATCCCCACTCCTATTCGGTCTGTTCATTGATAGAATTGAATCGTTCCTCCAATCCAAGCTCCCAAATGTAGGGGCTGAGCTTAGGGGAAAGATTCTGCAACTGTTACTTTATACTGATGACCTAGCTATAATGGCAGAATCCCCGGCAGATATGCAAGCGATGCTTGACTGCCTGAGAGATTTCTGCGAGGCTACTAAGATGGCTGTGAATATAAAGAAAACTGAGATTGTCGTTTTCAACAAACAATTCTGTGATGAGGCCCGCATGGATCCTGATTACAGATTTGTCTATGATGGAGCACAACTTTCTACAAAGTTATCTTTTATCTACTTGGGATCCCTCTTTGTGGATGGTGACTCAAGCAATCGTGCAAAAGCTGCTTTTTCTAGGATGCTCACTAAGGCCCAAAAGGCACACCACATGCTTCGTAGGCGATGCCATACTATGGAGATATACAATATTGATATTCTCACCCACCTGTTTGATTCTCTTGTACAACCTATCCTGAATTTTGGCTGTGAGGTGTGGGCTCCTTCTATTCTGAACAACACACTTATCTCAAATGACCATGCTTGTGAGAAATGGCATAGAGGTATACTTAAACAAATGTTGGGTGTTTGCCAATCTACTACATCTAATATTATCATGGAAGAGCTGGGTAGAACCCCGTTGTGTTTTGCTTGGCTTAAACAAGCTTTGCGCTTCTGGAACAAGACCATACATAAAGAACCTGAGGATCTCATTAGAATGGCTCTTGAGGAATCTTTTGATTCCAACACTGGCTGGGTTCATGACTTGCGTTGTGCTCTCCACAAGCTAGGATCCAGTAAAAACATCAACATTTTGGAGGCTGTCGATGTCGAAGGTATTATGTCTGAAGTTTTTGAGTCATGGAGGTTTAAGTACCCAAGTGACACCAATGCAGTTAGAGACATCCCTGATGAGAGAAGGGTTGGCTTTAAACGCCTCCGATACCAAAAATGGTTCGCAGCCAACAGCAATGATGAGATTGGCTTGATTCCCTTTACATCCGCCTTACATAAGCAGGATCAGATTCGTTCTATAGCACAGTTTAGAATGGGTTCCCATTGGCTGAACACAGAAAGAATGAGGGTGGTGGATAGAGCAAACATCCCTCGCTCAATGAGACACTGTCAAATGTGTGGGTTCCAAAAAACTGAGGATGAAATGCATATGTTTGAGTGCCCTTTTTATAATGATATTCGCCTCCGCTACCAGAATCTGTTTACAGATATTTATAGGCATGTCCATGAGGATACCGACTTAACCGTATGGAATGTGGAATTCTGCGATTCCACATTCAGAACCTTTATGAATGGAAATGGCACTAAGTCTTTTTGGAGCAACCTAGCCGACTATCTTTCTACTTGTAGAAGAGCAAGACAGGAAGCCCTGGACTGCTTAGTGGCACCGTAATTTATTATCCCTTTTTTTTCTTCTTGAGACTTCTCATTTGTTAGCTTCTTACCTCCGCCACTGTAAGTGGTTGAGATCTGGGTCCTGCTCTAAGGGGTTTAATACCTACGCCACCAAAACGGTGGTTGGGAGTTTGGTTTGTTTGTCCTCGACACACCCCTGATGTAATGGGGTTTTTTGCTTTGTGGGTGCTTTTTCTTTTTGTTTAAAGCACAGAGTCTCATACACCCTCGCGGTGTCAAGTAGACTTTAACATGTAATGTAATGTAATGTAATGTAATGTAATGTAATGTAATGTAATTCTTGTTTGTTCGTTAAAAGCTTACATATTTTTGTTTGTTTACCAGGATGTGCCCGCCTTGAGGCCGCTAGCCGTCTGTGGGAAGTGTAAACATGGGTAATATTTTGCAGGGTATTACATTTTGTCAAATTGGTCAGCGCTTAAAGCGCACAAACGCAAATTTGTCAGCGCTTTGTAGTGCAACAAGCGCAAAAAATGCGTGCTGCGCCTACAGATTGAAATAACTGAGCGAAACGTGCAGTGGGGGTCAAAAAGCGTACGCGAAATCACGCTGCTTTGTAGGACCCTGATGGGTATTATTATGTAGTCAGCAGCTGCTGTACTCGTAGAGGCGATATGAATATATACGTTACAAGAGATAGGTTGTGTATGTTTAAGAAAGAGACAACCTCGGCGGCTTAGTACACCAGCAGTACAACTGACTGGCGTGGACACAGTCACTAGCTGGCTGGCGGTCACAGCCACTAGCAGGTGAATCCGCATGGCGCAGGGTACGGCTTATAAGCCGTACCATACAGGGTACTACTTCGTGCCAAATTGGCCAGCGCTTAAACCGCACAAACGTCAAGTTGGTCAGCGCTTTTTAGTGCAAAAAGCGCAAAACCTGCGCGCTGCGCCCACAGGGGGTAACAAAAACTGCGGGAAACGCTCAGAGGGGCTCAAAAAGGCAGCGCGGCACCGTAACATAGTACAAACAACTATACATTATTACTGTAGTACTTTATACCAAATGGCCACACTCCTGATTACCGGTACAAAATGTAATCTCGTGGATTAGTTTACTATTTATTTTTCATCTTGCTCCAGCCTTCAGGCAACAACCATTCAAGCTCATGTAAAAAATCGAACATACAAGCTTATTGTCTGTCGCTGGGTACTTGGGAGGTAACCTACAGCATTGCAGGGTACTTCAGGAGGACCCTCAGCTCTGCTGCCCGAGACGCAACCAACTGTATAGCCTGCGTCCTGTGACGCAAGCGACCCTTCCTTCTGGTCAACGGACACTCCCCAAGTTGCGTCCTGTGACGCAACACACGGCACCCTTTGACGTTGCGTCTGCGACGGAGGGCGCAGCGTCCTGAACAACCCTGCTGCACTGAAGTAGTGTGGCGTTCTTGTTTGTTCACCAAGTTCTCTTTCAATTAGTCCCTTCCATTCAGCCTATTTGGCTACCCCTGGACTGTACAATATATATCATACTCGCCCTTGGTCAACATCATATAAAATATACCCTCCTGACTTCCTTGGAATTCAGATTCGATCTCAAATTGTTTGGGCAAGTTGTTTTAGCCTAATTAGCTACCCCTGTAATGTATATATGTAACAGTCCAGGGGTAGGCCAAATAGGCTAAAGGGACTTGCCCACTGCCCAGCCGTGATAGGAATGGCTAAATAGATAAGGCATTGATGAACTGAACCCCAAACAATCGTTTTACCAACAGGGGCCCTGAGTTCGTGCTACAGTGTTCATTTAATTCTACAGTATAAGTAACAAACAAACAAACAAACAAACAAACAAACAAACAAACAAACAAACAAACAAACAAACACACAAACAAACAAACAAACAAACAAACAAACAAACAAACAAACAACTTGTTTGAAGAAGGATATCAGATGCACGACAGAAGCCATGCGCAATTCTGTAACCAAATTGGAGTTGAAGCAGGTCGATACTTCTTGGTACAAGGTTTGTTGCCTGCAAGTCAGGTAGCACTTCGGAAAGTAATACTGGTGAGAGCCTGTATGATATACCGATCGGGCAAAATATCGGGTGCTCGCCTTAGTTCCCGCCTTCAATGGGCTGGTCGGCCCGTAGGCAGCCAGAGTCATGCAGCGAGACCACAATCCTGTTGGTCGAAATTTCACCTGTATGTCACCTGTACGAGCCCCCGCGCCCCCCCCGGGCTGACCTCCAGGTGAGGGGACCCACCAGGGCACTATTTTGAGATTCGACGTTAAGTGAACGTGATAAATTGCCAGGGTGGCATGTACTGCCTGTACTGCTTTCAGCCGGTCACGCCTGATAAGAGTGTGCAGGTTGTTTCTCCACCGACAGCGGCATGGACCTAGGAAGCAGTGAAGCACATCGTGAAAGATGAGAGAGGAAAAGGCCACTCGGTAGGATGATGTATCTAATACCCTCATGTTATGTGATATTTGTGACTTTGTGAGGTGTACCTAGGCGTCCAGACGTAAGGTCGCGTAGCACTGTGGAACTGGAGATGTCTCAAAGGTTCCACGTGCGCGCAGACTGTATGATGCGTGAAGGATTGTGCGGCTGAGTCGGTAGGCGAGTGCAGGCATAGTATGCCCATGATCAGCACAGTCAATAAAATTAACTGCGCTCATGTCGACTGTGCAGTCAGCAGAGGAGCGAAACCAAGCTGTACTGGGTGATGGGTGTACTGCATTGATGATTTCCGAAACCGCCGCAAGGGGTTACTTACCGGCCTCGCCTATCACCTGCGCACATCCGCACAACACACTCCTCCATTTCCTTCCCTCCAACATCACTGCACATCCATCCAGAAAACCCGTTGGGACAGCGTGAATCTCTCCCGTTGATTCATCGCGTAAAATTACCCTGGGTCCACCTGTCGAACACCCACACCCCTTCCCCCCCTTCCACACACCCCATCGCCCTGTACACCCCCATACGCATCATCACCAATTATCTCAACCATATCGGAGCTATCGCACTAGCTTCCGAACCACAGCGAGGCAGATAACCTCCTGGGAACCCCCCCCGCCCGACTTCGGTGGCGTGGACCATGCTCGCTGGCACAATCGTCAGCGCGCTGGTTATCCTAGCCGCTTTGATACCACCAACAGCCGTTGAAAGTGCAGCCGAGGGCTTGGATAAGTGGTGCTCCTTACCTGGGTTCTCATCGACCCCGCATAGCGCTTCGCCAGCTTGTACTCCAGCGCCCGCCTGGACCTGCGAGGTGAGACCCCTGACTCATTAGCTCACGCCTGCGCACTTACACACCTGCGGGTGACGTATCAGAACCATCGCCTCGATAAAACGTTATATGGGATTGAGTTTCGGGACAAGACAAGGAATCAGTGCATAAGAGTAGTGATGTAATGATGATTACATTGTTCCTGGTGCCCTACTGGACTCCAATTGTGCCCGAGGTGGTTGTGGTGGTGGTGGTTGTGGTTGTGGTGGTAGTGGTGGTGTGTATTCATATGGTTGTTGTTGATGGTGGTGGTGGTGTGGTATTCATTAGACCACACCACCAACTAGACATTAAATGTAAGGTCGAATGACTACCACAACAGGTGGCGATGTGGGTGTGTGGTGTGTGCATCATAGTTGCTGATGATTCAGCATACTACTGTATGAATGCATGTATGTATGTATGTAACAGTCCAGGGGTAGGCAAGATGGGCTAAAGAGACTTGCCGAACCGTGTTTGGAAGAGCTTAAAAAGACAAGTCCTAAGCAGCGTCGCAAGCGACGCGGAAAATTGGCGGAGTGTGTTGGCGATGGAATAAAAGGTGGCAACGATGGAGCTGACCGAAGCAAGTTAGTTACGCGAACGTTGCCTGACGTGTCAGGCTTCAAGTTTTTCTTTTTTCGGTCAAACGGACAAATGGGTAAACATGGGGGCAACTGCCCCCTTGAAGAGGGGGCTCTGCCAAAAAAGCGCTGACTACTGTGAAATTTCATCACTTCAAGTCCTTCCAGGACCTTGCATACCAAATCATCAACCTGGGGGGATATAATACCATTGAAATTCATGAAGACAGCTCAAAGCCTAGGAATCCTGGGATCTTCAATCCAGGGGTCTAGGGGTCCAGGAATCCTGGGATCTTCAGTCCAGGGATCCTGGGGTCCCAAGTCCTGGGTTCTAGGGGTCCAGGAATCCTAGGATCTTCAGTCCAGGGGTCCTGGGGTCCCAAGTCCTGGGTTCTAGGGGTCCAGGAATCCTGGGATCTTCAGTCCAGGGGTCCTGGGGTCCCAAGTCCTGGGTTCTAGGGGTCCAGGAATCCTAGGATCTTCAGTCCAGGGGTCCTGGGGTCCCAAGTCCTGGGTTCTAGGGGTCCAGGAATCCTGGGATCTTCAGTCCAGGGGTCCTGGGGTCCCAAGTCCTGGGTTCTAGGGGTCCAGGAATCCTGGGATCTTCAGTCTAGGGGTCCTGGGTTCATTAGTCCAGGGGTCATAAGGTCCTAAGTCTTGGGGTCTTGGGGTCCAGGGGTCATGGGTCTTCAGTCCAGGGGTCCTCAGGTCTGCAGTGGGTCTTGGGGGTCCTAACTTGGGTCTTGGGGGTCCTAAGTCCTGGGGTCTTGGGGTCCTGGGTTGTTAAGTCCAGGGATCCTACGTCCTAGCAATCCTAGGCTCTTGAGTCCTAGGAATCCTGGGGTCCTCAGTCCTACCAATCCAAGGATCTCTAGTCCTGGGGTCCTCAGTCCTACCAATCCAAGGATCTCTAGTCCTGGGGTCCTGCGTCCTAGCAATCCTAGGCTCCTGAGTCCTAGGAATCCTGGGGTATTCACTGGGACAAACTATCATATACAATTATGAAGACAACTTCTCGATTTCAGAAATTAAGACAGCCTTGTTGTTACAGATGGCTGGGGGTCCCCATACTACACGGAGGTTTCCCCTAATCAGACACCATGTGTCCCCATTGGTATCAATTGCTTTCTGAGCAGCATGAGTGCATGTGGGGTAGTGAACACATTTGAAGAGGTATTTAGTGGTGGTGATGATCATGCATGAGTGCATGCAGGGTTGTGGACACAGTTTCTGAGCATGTAGTAGTGCATGAAGGGTTGTGAACACATTTGAAAAGGTATTTGGTGGTGGTGATGATGATGCATGAGTGCATGCATGGTTGTGAACACAGTTTCTGAGCATGTAGTAGTGCATGAAGGGTTGTGAACAGTGTTGAAGAGGTCTTTAGTGGTGGTGATGGTGGTATGGAGGTTGGGTTTAGATTAGCTATGGTGTGGTGATGGGATGTGGCCTATGGGAATGTCTTCTGCTGTAGTGCATTGCACAGTGACTTTGTAATAGGGTGGAGGGGCACAGTAACAAAATGTGGGTGAGTGTGTGTCTATCAGTTAAACATTTTTGCCTATATCCCATGTGCATACCATAAACAATTTTTGACATTTGACATTTTTGTCCATGTCCAATGTGCAGACCATCTCTACCAATTTTGACATTTGACATTTTTTGTCCATGTCCCATGTTCAGACCATTGACCAGAGGTCGAGCCAATCCAGGAAACAGAACTGCCTTCTTGCTGGTCCCATTGTATATTCAATATGAATATATTACATATTAAACTAGTGGTTGGCCCCAGTACAGCAACCTCATGCCCCGTAATAAGACGTACTATTTTTTAAAATATGACAGGCTTATATTTTTGCCCATGTCCATATGCAGAGCATTGACCACTGGTGGAGTAAATCCAGGAAACAGAACTGCCTTCTTGCTGGTCCCATTGAATATTCAATGTGAATATATTAAATATTATATTAGTGGTTGGCCCAAGCGCGAGCAACCTTATTCCCTGTAATAAGACGTAATATTTATTATTTAAATATTAAAGGCTGAAATTTTTGCCCATGTCCATGCACAGAGCATTGACCATTGGTGGAGCAAATCCAGGAACCAGAACTGCCTTCTTGCCGTCCACATTGAATATTACATATTTGATATTTATTCTTTTATATTTCTACATCGAATGTTAAAGGATATTTTTTGACCATGTCCATGCTCGCAGACCATCGACCACTGGGGGATGGAATCTAGGTCCCAGAATTGCCTTCTTGCTGATCCCATTGAATATTGCATATTATAGGCTAACTTTCTTACCATGGCCATGCAAGCAGACCGTCGACCACTGGTGGACGGAATCCAGAAACCAGAACTGCCTTCTTGCTGGTCCCATTGATCCTGGAGGCAACAGCAACAACAACTTTGGCGTTTGGAATGTCTGCCAGGGTGCAGCCGGTATTACCCGCACTCCACTGAATGATGCCACAGGGGTGCAGTACGGAGAAATCGTGTACTTCGTGGACTACAGCAGTGCTCTGCACATCACCGTTGCCATCGATGGGCAGACAGGGTCAAATCAATTGCTGTACGACTCCACTAACCCTGCCCACCGCATAAGTGTCTATGTTGATGGCGTGTCAAACCTCGGGTCTATGACCAAGATGGATCCACAGTACCAGACTAGCTGGCCTCTGGCCGGCTACCCAGGCAAATACTCATGCTTCTCCATGAGGGTCCCCTTGGACAGGGTCTGTAATCCAGACACATCATTCAGCTACCCTGGAAACAATGGTGGTAAGCCACACAGCAGTGATGTTTTACATTTGCGTTTTTCATTGTCATAGACAGGCTATAGTACCAGACTAGCTGGCCTCTGGCCGGCTACCCAGGCAAATACTCCTGCTTCTCCCAGAGCATCCCCTTGGACGGGGTCTGTAATCCTGACACACCGTTCACCTACCCTGGAAATAACGGTGGTAAGCCTCGCAGCAGTGATTTTTTACATCTGCTTTTTCATTGCCATAGACTGGCCATAGTACCAGAGTAGCTGGCCTCTAGCCGGCTACCCAGGCAACCACTCATGCTGCCCCCTGAGGGTCCATTTGGATGGGGTCTGTAATCCAGACACATTGTTCAGCTACCCTGGAAATAATGGTGGTAAGCTGCACAGCAGTGATTATTTACATTTGTGTTTTTCATTGTCATAGACAGGCCACAGTACCAGAGTAGCTGGCCTCTAGCCGGCTACCCAGGCGACCACTCATGCTTCCCCCCTGAGGGTCCATGGGATGGGGTCTGCAATCCTGACACACCGTTCACCTACCCTGGAAATAACGGTGGTAAGCCACGCAGCGGTGATTTGCCAATGAGACCTATGTATCACAACATGCAACATGTATGTACGTATCTGCAATGAAACCTATGCAACATGTATGTATGTATCTCCAATGAAACCTATGCATCAGAGCATGTAACATGTCTGTTTGTATGTATCTTAAATAAGATCTATGCATCAGAACATGCAACATGCATGTATGTATCTCCAATGAAACCTATGCATCAGAACATGTAACATGTATGTATATATCTTAAATAAGATCTATGCATCAGAACATGCAACATGCATGTATGTATCTCCAACAAAACCTATGCATCAGAACATGTAACATGTATGTATGTATCTTAAATAAGATCTATGCATCAGAACATGCAACATGCATGTATGTATCTCCAATGAAACCGATGCATCAGAACATGTAACATGTATGTATGTAAGTATCTAAAATGGAACCCATGTATCAGAGATCACAAAGCTACCATGGCAGTTGACAGTGACCGCTAAGCTAAAGCGCACCCATAGGGATCTCTTGTTTATTATGGTGTGAGCTTGTTTGTGAAATTCCCCCTGCTCTTGGATAGGTTTTGATATCCATCCTGATACACATCCTGATATCCATCCTGATACACATCCTGTTATCCATCCTGATACACATCCTGATATCCATCCTGATACACATCCTGATATCCATCCTGATACACATCCTGATATCCATCCTGATACATATCCTGATATCCATCCTGATACACATCCTGATATCCATCCTGATACATATCCTGATATCCATCCTGATACACATCCTGATATCCATCCTGATACATATCCTGATATCCATACTGATACACATCCTGATATCCATCCTGATACATATCCTGATATCCATCCTGATACACATCCTGTTATCCATCCTGATACATATCCTGATATCCATCCTGATACACATCCTGATATCCATCCTGATACATATCCTAATATCCATCCTGATACACATCCTGATATCCATCCTGATACATATCCTGATATCCATCCCGATACATATCCTGATATCCATCCTGATACATATCCTGATATCCATCCTGATACATATCCTGATATCCATCCTGATACATATCCTGATATCCATCCTGATACATATCCTGATATCCATCCTGATACATATCCTGATATCCATCCTGATACATATCCTGATATCCATCCTGATACACATCCTGATATCCATCTGATCATAGCCTGCATACACAATCCTGATATCCATCTTATACATTCCTGATCTTATCCTTATACTATCTGATATCCATCCTGATACATCTCCTGAAGCCATCCTGTATCATATCCTGATATCCATCCTGATCATATCCTGATATCCATCCTGATCACATCCTGAATTCCATCCTGATACATATCCTGATTCCATCCTATACATATCCTGATATCCCATCCTGTACACATCCTGATAGCCAATCCTGATACAGATCCTGATATCCATCCTGATACACATCCTGAATCCCTCCTGATACATATCCTATATCCAATCCTGATACACTACATCCTGATATCCTCCTCATACACAGCCCGAGTATCCATCCCTGTACATACATATCCTGATATCCATCCCGATACATATCCTGATGTCCATCCTGTTACATTCAGCTATTCTGCATACCATCCACCTGCGCTTGTGCATGGGACTGGTTCTTTCGCTGCTTTGTGATTTCATCACCAAATCTCGTTATAATACCTGAAGAGCTTAAGCAATCCCTGCGCGCATGGAAGTATTGACTTCCCAGATATCAGAATAAGTGTCATTATTGCTTTGTGCTTTAGTTTCATCATAGTATCTAGTTCTAATACCGAACTGCTGGTTCATTTTGTTCCAGCCCCACCACCTCGACACACGCACGAATGAAAGAAATCTAAAGATTTCGAAATGAGGGATTAGCCTGTCAAAAATGTCCGTGTGTGTGTCACAACATGCTTTTCAGGTTTCACTTCAAATCACAAAAAAATAAACATTATATAAGATATACCAATTATAAGACTTATTGATACCGGACATATTCTCACAAGACCACACGCACATACAGATTAATAGGACTAAATTGTTCTCACACACCACTACCCACCTCTACCCACCTCTACCCACCTCTACCCACCTCTTACAGGTTCCAACACCTGTGTGTGTAAGAACCAGACTGCTGGTTCCCTTTGCCCCTCTCTGGACCTTTCAGTCCCAGGCACTAGCTAGCGCTATCCGTCCACTACCCACCTCTACCCACCTCTACCCACATCTTACAAGTTCCAACCACTGTGTGTGCAAGAACCAGACTGCTGGTTCCCTTTGCCCCTCTCTTGACCTTTCAGCACTGGGCACTTCTACTCACCTCTTACCCCCACTACCCACCTCTATCCACCACTAACCACCTCTAACCCCCACTACCCACCTCTATCCACCACTAACCACCTCTCACCCCCACTACCCATCTCTATCCACCACTAACCACCTCTCACCCCCACTACCCACCTCTATCCACCACTAACCACCTCTCACCCCCACTACCCACCTCTATCCACCACTAACTACCTCTCACCCCCACTACCCACCTCTATCCACCACTAACCACCTCTAACCCCCACTACCCACCTCTATCCACCACTAACCACCTCTATCCACCACTAACCACCTCTAACCCCCACTACCCACCTCTATCCACCACTAACCACCTCTACCCACATCTTACAGGTTCCAACAACTGTGTGTGCAAGAACCAGACCGCTGGTTCCCTTTGCCCCTCTCTGGACCTTTCAGCCCCAGGCACCACGCTAGCCCTATCCGTCCAGATTGATGCAGGACTGTACCCAACGGCAAACCTCTCAGGATGCGGTACTCCCACTCCATTGAAAGTGGGCAACTTCAATCAGTGGGCTGGCTTCAACCTGTGGTTGGGTCTCGTGGACGTGGCCGATTGCAACGTCCCCATGTCCCCCTATCCCCCCCAACCTCCTCTTATGCCACCCTCCCCCATGCCCCCATATCCGCCATCCCCACCCCCATCAGCTCCCTCCCGTCCCCCCTCTCCCCTCCCCCCAAAGCCTCCATCATTCCCCAGCCCCCCTCCATCTCCCTTTCCCCCGCCCACCTCTGCTCTGTCAGCCGTTATCTCAATGTCGTCCACACAGCGGATGTTCAACAAAGAATCCGACTGCGCTAGGGGCCTGCAGCTCCTGGCCCCTTACACCCCACCAAGCCGGGTGTGGAGGACAGACTGCACTACCTACGCCATCTTCCAAACAACCCCTGAAGTAACAACGAGTGTTATCAAGTGGCAGCTCTACACAATTGACCCCTTTGGGACAACAGGTCTCACCTACATCCGCATTTCCCTCCAGCAACCTTACTTCTGGACTAGTCTGGCTGACACCCTCTACGCCGGGTGCGGAGCTGTGGGCTGGTATGAGGACACTGCCAACGGCAACATTTTGAATCCTCCATCAATCCCCACTCTACCTTCCCCACCCCCAAGGCCCCCCCTTCCACCTGACGTAACCAACCCTCCTCTCCCCCCTCAACCCTTGGGACCCACAAACATGTTTTGTGCAAGTGCCCTCCCAGTCGTGGGCTGCAATCTGCGATATGAACTACCCATGAACTACCAGTGCAGCCCCCCATCTCCTCCTCCTCCAGCCCCCCCCACCCCCCCAACCCCACCGCCTCCACTTCTACCCCCAAGTCCTGCTCCACCTCCCAGCCCATCTCCGCCATCCCCCCCTCCCCCCCCACCCCCTTCTCCGTCCCCTCCACCAGTTCCCCCCAGCTCCACCGCCCCCACCATGCTTTGTGCTCATCACCCTGTACAAGCCCCCAGCCAGCTTTCCGCCCTTCATCGACACGTCCTGCTACAACTACGCAACAATGCTCACGCAGGCCTTCCTCTCAGGAGTACCCTTCGTAAAGCCCTTCGTGTGTGCCGGCATCTCTCAACAAGTCATGGCTGGCACTGCTTTTGTGAACGAAGCAAGTGCCCAAGGTCTTATGACCACGTTCCGAACTTCTGTCCTGAGTTCCCTCATCATCACCGCCTTTGCTGCTACCGAGAACTGCCTAACGTACCTTACAGCCGATGCCAGTAGTTGTGGTGCGGGTATCTGGACTTGGGACAGCAGCAACCTGGCTGCCATACAGTGCCCTCCACCGCCTCCATTTCCTTCCCCCCCTCCCCCCCTCCCTCCCCCTCAGCCCCCCTCACCATCTCCCTTGCCACCAGACCCCCCTCCCCCCTCTCCTACCCCGCCCCCACCAACTCCCCCGCCACTGTTGAACATGGGCTTCTACATGACAGTCGTGTCCACATCGGAAAGCCTTGCAATCAATGCATGTGACTCATCTAAATCCGGGCTAGGCATCATTTTGGAAATATACGGGAAGCGCCACACGCCACCTTCATGCGTTCAGTATGGCCCGGCCTTCATGACCATGTCGGTCCTTTTTGGGTCAGCCCAGGAAGCAAATGTCTTCAAAGACCAAATGACTGTCAATATTGACATGTACGCGCTCTGGTTCCAGGTAAGGCGACCAATAGGGACATGTGGTGTCAGATTAGGGAAAGTCTCCGTGTAGTATGTGCCCCCCCCCCACCCACCCACCACCACCACCACCACCACCACCATCTACTACATCTTGACATGTACGCACTCTGGTTCCAGGTGAGGAATATTGGCATGTATGCTGTGTACATTTGAATTGTACCATACGCACTCTGCTTCCAGGTGAGGCTTAGGTTTGTCATGTAGATTGACATGTACATGCTCTGGTTCCAGGTGAGGAATATTGACATGTATGCTGTGTAGATTTGAAATGTACCATATGTACTCTGGTGTCCCAGGTAATGTGTGACCGATAGGGAAAATGTGGTGTCAGATTAGGGAAAGTCTCGGTGTAGTTAATGCCGATTAGGGAAAGTATCCGCGAAGTGTATATGCCCCATCCCCCCCCCCCCCCCACCACCACAGACACACACACCACCACCACCAACCACCACCATCTGCTGCATCTTGACATGTACCATACACACTCTGGTTCCAGGTAAGGTGGGACCAATAGAGAAATTGTGGTGTCCGATTAGGGAAAGTATCCGTGTAGTGTATATGCCCCCCCCCCCCCCCCCCCCCCCCCCCCCCACCACCACAACCACCACCACCATCTGCTGCATCTTGACATGTACACATTCTGGTTTCAGGTGAGGCTTAGTAGTATGTCATGTAGATTGACATGTACCATACACACTCTGGTCCCAGGTAAGGTGGGACCAATGGGGGAAATGTGGTGTCAGATAAGGGAAAGTCTCTGTGTAGTATTTGCCCCCCCCCACCCCCACCCCACCCCACACACACTACCACCACCACCTGCTACATCTTGACATGTACCATACACACTCTGGTTCCAGGTGAGGAATATTGACATGCATGCTGTGTACATTTGACACCATACCCAATCTGGTTCCTGGTGAGGCTTACGTTTGTCATATAGTTTGACATGCACCCACTCTGGTTACAGGCAAGGTGTGACCAATGGGGGACATGTGGTGTCCGATTAAGGAAAGTCTCCATGTATGTGCCCCCCCCCCCCCCACACACACACACCACCACCACCATCTGTTACATCTTGACATTGATGCATCTAGACATGTTGGCATGTATGATGTACGCACTCTGGTTCCAGGTGTGGCTTAGGTTTGTCATGTAGATTGACGTGCACACACTCTGGTTCCAGGTAAGGTGTGACCAATGGGGGAAATGTGGTGTCGGATTAGGGAAAGTCTCCATGTATGTGCCCCCCCCCCCCTTCTGCTCTACCCTGCTCATCTTCTACCTTTTCCTTTCCCTTTGATCTGCCCTGCAACAGCAGTCACTTTAGGCGCACCATCTGGGTCATTCACACATGTGCTTAAATGACTTTTATAATTAAATTGGACACATAATTCAATTCCCCTTCTTCCACCCATCCATATGTCTCCTCCTTTTTACCTCCCATCCTCACTCACTTGCAGCCCATGATCTTCTACCTTTTTCTTTCCCTTACAGCTACTCTATAACCGCCAAGTGACCTTGGAGCCCATTGGCTCACACATGTGCTCAATTAACTTGAATTAAATTGGACAAATCATTAAATCATAATAATTAAATTGGACCTTTTTCCACACATCTTCAACCCATCTTCCACCCTCCTTCCACCCATACATATGCTCCTCCCTTTTTCCTCCCACACTCACTCACGCATGCGCTCCCTCTCACACACTCACGCACTCACTCATTCACAGCCCAGGATACAATTTAATAAATCCACCAATCAAGCCAACTCCCTTCATTACATATTAACCTCCTGCCAAATGTATCAATGGAGGCATTTCTATGGAGGCATTTCTACTCTGCCCTGCTCTGCTCATCTTCTGCTCTTCTGCTCATCTTCTGCTCTGCTCTGCTCATCTTCTGCTCTGCCCTGCTCTTCTCCTGATCTGCTCTGCCCTACTCATCATATGCTCTGCCCTGTCCTTCTTTTCTGCTCATCTTCTACTTTTTCTTTTCCTTTGCAGCTGCCCTGCAACAGCACAGTTACCTTGGGAGCACCATCTGGATCCTCGGAGCCTTTGGGATGCTCTTCAGGTCATTTGCATATGTGCTGTAAGGACAAACCTAAAACCCTCGAGGCCCGGGAAATACCATCTCCACCATCTCCTCCATCCCCATATCCACCATCTCCACCTCCCAAGACCCAGCAACAGTTGCCTCCACCTCCACAATTGAAGAGGAAGAAATCCCCCCCTCCACCTCCACCTCCGCCTCCGCCTCCACCGCCCGCGAGGAAGAAGTCCCCTCCTCCACCGCTTGCACCCAGTTTTCCTGCACCACCACCCCCTACCTTCCCTGGACCATCCCCTCCACCCCCTACTGTCCCAGGGAAACCACCCCCACCCCCTTTGCAACCACCATCACCATCACCGCAACTGGACTTGTTCGTATCATGTGCTCTGACCATCCTAGTACCTCTCTCGATGTTGGGCCAGGCAAATTACGTACAAGCTGTAAACCTCACCCTCTGTCCTCCCTTGAGAAAAGGTCTCAAGATGGCATTGGAGGAAGACGGTCTGGAGGAGGGCATACACTTCGATCTTGATGACCAGTGCAAGGTGAGGGGCATGCTTTTGTTTGGTTTCAATATAGAGGGAACCATACAATTTTAACTTGGATACCAGTGCAAGGTGAAAGGCGTGGTTTTGTTTGGTTTGGTTACAATCTAGAGGGAGGCATACAATTTTGACTTGGAGACCAGTGCAGGGTGAGAGGCATGCATTTTTTTTGCTTGGTTCCAATGTAGACGGAGGCATACACTTTGATCTCGATGACCATTGCAAGGTGAGAGGCATGGTTTGGTTTGGTTACAATCTAGAGGGAACCATACAATTTTAACTTGATGACCAGTGCAAGGTGAGAGGCATGGTTTGGTTTGGTTGCAATCTAGAGGGAGGCATACAATTTGGCATTGATGACCTGTGCAAAGTGAGAGGCATGGTCTGGTTTTATTACAATCTAGAGGAAAGCATACAATTTTAACTTGGTGACCAGTGCAAGGTGAGAGGCATGGTTTGATTCGGTTTGGTTCCAATCTAGAGGGAGGCACACATTTTGATCTTGGTGACCAGGGCAAGGTGAGAGGCATGGTTTTGTTTGGTTACAATCTAGAGGGAGGCATACACTTCGATCTAGATGGCCAGTCCAAGGTGAGAGGTTTGGTTTGGTTTGATTTGGTTACAATCTAGATGGAGGCATGCTCTTTTAACTTGGTGACCTGTGCAAGGGGAGAGACATGGTTTGGTTTTTTCGGTTTGCTAAGAACCTAGAGGAGGGCAAACACTTCTAGATTTGGTGGCCAGTGGAAGGGGAGAGTCATGGTTAAATTTGATTTTATTTGAACTTGGTGACCAGTGCAAACTGGAATCGGGGGATTGTAGCATATTCTACAAGCACTCCGTGATGACCACTCACCAAGGGGGCTGCCCAGTTGTAAAAAATTCCGACTGACAAGCAAGAATTCAGATATCCAAGGGGATCATAGCAACTTCTACAAGACTCCGTGATGATCACTCACCAAGGGGGCTGCCCAGTTGTAAAAATGACCCACTGGCTGACTGACTGACTGACTGCCTGACTGACAAGCTTGCTTTGTTGAAAGCAGGTATCAGAGGTAACTGGGGATTGTAGCATCTTCTACTGGCACTCGGTGATGACGACTCACCAGGGGGCTGCCAAGTTGTACAACTGAATGACTGACTGAACCATTGAACCACTGACAAGCTTGCTTTGTTGAATGCAGGTATCCGAGGCATCAGGAGATCGAGGCATCTTCTACAAGTACTCCATGGCAACCACTCGCGAGGGGGCTGGCAAGTTGTCAAAGTTACCCACTGACTGACGGACGGACGGACTGAACCACTGAACCACTGACAAGCTTGCTTTATTGAATGCAGGTATCTGACGCATCTGAGGATCGAGGCATCTTCTACAAGTTAACCATGGTGACCACTCGCTAGGTAGCCGCCAAGTTGTAAAACTGAACCACCGACAAGCTTGCTTGCTTTGTTGAATGCAGGTATCTGCTGCAAAAGGTGATCATAGCATCTTCTACAAGGACTCAGTGATGACTCACCAGGGGGCTGCCAAGTTGTAAAACTGACCCACTGACTGACTGGCTGACCTAATGACTGATTGTCAGACCAACTAACTTGCTTGCTTGCTTGCTTGCTAGCCTGCTTGCTTGCTTGCTTGCTTGCTTGCTTGCTTGCTTGCTTGCTTGCTTGCTTGCTTGCTTGCTTGCTAGCCTGCTTGCTTGCTTGCTAGCTTGCTTGCTTGCTTGCTTGCTTGCTTGCTTGCTAGCCTGCTTGCTTGCTTGCTTGCTTGCTTGCTTGCTTGCTTGCTTGCTTGCTTGCTTGCTAGCCTGCTTGCTTGCTTGCTTGCTTGCTAGCCTGCTTGCTAGCCTGCTTGCTTGCTTACTAGCCTGCTTGCTTGCTCGCTTGCTTGCTTGCTAGCCTGCTTGCTAGCCTGCTTGCTTGCTTGCTTGCTTGCTTGCTAGCCTGCTTGCTTGCTTGCTAGCCTGCTTGCTTGCTTGCTTGCTAGGCTGCTTGCTTGCTTGCTAGGCTGCTTGCTAGCCTGCTTGCTTGCTAGCTTGCTTGCTTGCTTGCATGAATGCAGGTATCCGCTACAAAGGGGTATTGTAGCATCTTTTACAAGCGCTCTGTGAAGTCCACTCACCAAGGGGGCTGCCAAGTTGTAAAACTAACCCACTGACTGACTGAGCCACTGAACCACTGGCAAGCCTATTTTATTGAATGCAGGTATCAGAGGTAACTGGGGATTGTAGCATCATCTACAAGTACTCCATGGTGACCACTCGCGAGGGGGCTGGCAAGTTGTCAAAGTGACTGACTGACTGAACCACTGACAAGCTTGCTTTGTTGAATGCAGGTATCCGAGGCATCTTCTACAAATACTCCATGGTGACTAGTCGTGAGGGGGCTGGCAAGTTGTACAACTGACTGACTGACTGACTGACTGACTGACTAACTGACTGACTGACTGACTGACTGAGCCACTGAGCCACTGAACCTCTGACAAGCTTGCTTTAATGAATGCAGGTATCCAAGGCAACTGGGGATTGAGGCATCTTCTACAAATACTCCGTGATGATGACTCGTGAGGGGGCTGCCAAGTTGTACAACTGCCCCACTGACTGACTGACTGACTAAACCACTGACAAGCGTGCTTTGTTGAATGCAGGTATTCAGTGCAACTGGGTATTGTAGCATCTTGGACAAGCACTTTGTGATGACCACTCACCAAGGGGGCTGCCAAGTTCTAAAAATGACCCACTGACTGAACCACTGACAACCTTGCTTTGTTGAATACAGAGCAGGGCTGGGGATTGTAGCATCTTCTACCAGCACTCTGTGATGACCACTCACCAAGAGGGCTGCCAAGTTGCACAAATGACCCACTGACTGACTGACTGACTGACTGACTGACAAGCTTGCATTATTTAAAGCAGGTATCCAAGGCAACTGGGTATTGTAGCATCTTTTACAATCACTCACTGATGACCACTCACCAAGGGGGCTGCCAAATTGTAAAAATGACCCACTGACTGACTGAGCCACTGAACCACTGATAAGCTTGCTTTGTTGAATGCAGGTATCCAAGGCATCAGGAGATCGAGGCATCTTCTACAAGTACTCCATGGTGACCACTTGTGAGGGGGCTGGCAAGTTGTTTAAGTGACCAACTGACTGACTGACTGGCTGACTGAACCACTGACAAGCTTGCTTTATTGAATGCAGGTATCCGAGGCATCTGGGGATCGAGGCATCTTCTTCAAGTACTTCATGGTGACCACTCGTGAGGGGGCTGGCAAATTGTAAAAGTGGCCCACTGACTGACGGACTGACTGACTGACTGACTGACTGAAGCAGTTAACCACTGACACGCTTGCTTTATTGAATGCAGGTATCCAAGGCATCAAGGGATCAAGGCATCTTCAACAAGTACTCCATGGTGACCACTCACGAGGGGGCCGCTAAGTTGTACAACTGACTGACTGAAGCACTGACAAGCTTGCTATTTGGAATGCAGGTATCCGAGGCATCAGGGGATCGAGGCATCTTCTACAAGTACTCCATGGTGACCACTCGTGAGGGGGCTGGCAAGTTGTACAACTATGTAGGCTCTCGCTACAGCCTTGCAAAGCTTGTGTTGAACTCTCGCATCATGTGCTTGTCTGAAGTACGCCTGGAGACTCAAGGCCTCACCGTCATCACTCAGCCATCCAGGTCAGCTTGGCCTCTTAACCCTGAGGACAGTCGGCACACATGCTGGTAGTTGCCTAATTGGGCGCAGGTTCAGTCAGCCAGGGGAGATACCTAGAAGCTGCTGCTTCCCTAATTGCCTAATTGGGAGCAGGTTCAGTCAGCCAGGGGGGATGCCAAGAAGCTGCTGCTTGCCTAATTGGGAGCAGGTTAAGTCAGCCAGGGGAGATGCCAAGAAGCTGCTGCTTGCCTAATTGTCTAATTGGGAGCAGGTTCTGGAGAATTGAAGCTTGGCTGGGTAGATGTGAACAGCTATCTGGCTCTGTTGAGCTGAGTCGGCCTGTTGAGCCAAGCCAGCCTTTCCAGCAGCTTCTAGCCTGCCCGATGAGGGCAGCTTTTAGGTGTCTTGCTCTGTTGAGCTGAGTCGGCCTGTTGAGCCAAGCCAGCCTTTTCAGCAGCTTCTAGCCTGCTATGAGGGCAGCTTCTAGATGTCTTGCTCTGTTGAGCTGAGCAGGGCTTTTCTTTGTAGCTTTTCTTCGCTGCTCTCAGAGACAGTCACTGGGGCGCATCAAACTATTTCAGCATTCTGAACGGCTGATTGTGTCGATCTGCATCAAGATGCACTTGGCACTGGTAAAACAACCACGGCAATATGAACCTTGTTTTGGCCTTGTAAGAACAACCGTTAAATCAACTGGCGACTTACCCTTTAAAAGCGACCACAACCCATTTGCGCTGTTGTTCTACCAGTGTGGTCGCCTCAGCTAAGGTCGAACAGCCAGTCAGGGGAGCTGCCTCGAAGCTGCTGCTTGTAGCTGAAAAGAAAGCACTGGAGCTGAGATGAACAGGTTTTGGGGTTTACATCAGGGCCTACAATTGAGGTTTTCATCAGGGCCTGCAGTTAGGGCTATCATCAGGGCCTACAACTGAGGTTTTCATCAGGGCCTACAGTTAGGGCTCTCATCAGGGCCTACAACTTAGGTTTTCATCAGGGCCTACAGTTAGGGCTCTCATCAGGGCCTACAAATGAGGTTTTCATCAGGGCCTACAGTTAGAGCTCTCATCAGGGCCTACAGTTAGGGCTTTCATCAGGGCCTACACTGAGGCCCCAATATATTGGCAGGGCCGAAACATGCCCCCTAGTCGACTTTATACTCTCACATCTGCGTTGGGTTTGATGTGGAGACATTCTTTCATTGTTTTATTCCTTACTTGAAGTTAGAAGACTACCCCATTATTAGAAGGTAGAAGGCTACCCCCATTCTTTCCCATTCTTCGGTTTCTTATCGACTTGGGCACCCAGTTATTGACGTGGGCCTACAGTGGGCATTCATCTTCTAACCCCAGTAATTGGGACCAGTTGCAGCTCGGTCGTAAGGCACCGTACCTATTCATGTCCTTTTGTTTGCTAAAGCGAAGATAGGATAGCTAGCCCAACATTCTTTATTTGCCCTTGTGGCAGACCACACATTGGTCTACTCATGGACGTGGGGGCTAACTGTCCATACTACAGCTAACTGTCCATATTAGACATGCTAACACATTGTGTGTGAATGGATGATGTACAATACTGTATGGATTTTATGTTGGACGCCAACACATCCGTACATTGGAGACATGCTTACACATTGCGTGCATGACTTCAACCCCAACCCTCCATTGATGTGTGTGTATGTGACCCTACCCCCACCCCCACTCCTTAATTGATGTGTGTGTATGTGATCCTACCCCCACCCCCACTCCTTAGTTGATGTGTGTGTATGTGACCCTAACCCCACCCCCACTCCTTAATTGATGTGTGTGTATGTGACCCTACCCCCACCCCCACTCCTTAATTGATGTGTGTGTATGTGACCCTAACCCCACCCCCACTCCTTAATTGATGTGTGTGTATGTGACCCTAACCCCACCCCCACTCCTTAATTGATGTGTGTGTATGTGACCCTAACCCCACCGCCACTCCTTAATTGAGGTGTGTGTATGTGACTCCACCCCCACTCCTCAATTGATGTGTGTGTGTGACCACGCCCCCACTCCTTAATTGATGTGTGTTTGTGTGTGTGACCCCACCCCCACCCCCACTCCTTAATTTGTGTGTGTGTGTGACTACCCCCCACCCCCCCTTCATTAATATGTGTGTCAGTGTTTCCCAGGATTGATTTCCCTGCTATTGTGTGGAGAGTGACTGTGCGTGTGTTCATGTGTGGATTTCATTTGATTTATTATCTTCCCCTGATCAGCCCCCTCACTAGGTGGAGCCTTGTAATTTTACAATTATTCTCATATTATTATTTTGTCTCTTTCATGTTTGAATTTGGATTGCTACGTGGGATTTAGAATGCAGGGGGCTAATTCTGGCTAGTTTAGTCAGACTCATGCAGTGACGAAATGGCGAGGCATCCTTGAACAAGTCTTATCAAAATTGGCGGAGTGTATTGGCAACGGAACGAAAGGTGGCAACGATGGAGCTGACTGAAGCGAGTTAGTTGCGCGACAGTTGGCTGACGTGTCAGGCTTCAACTATTTTTTAGGTCAAACGGACAAATGGGTAAACATGGGGGCTCCCGCCCCCTTGAAGAGGGGGCTCTGCCAAAAAGAAACTGTGATATGAGCTTGCCCATGCAAAGAGCAGGACAGAACAACAGAAATTGAGGTGGCAGATAAAAAGCAAATGAGGAGCATGTGAATTTCCCTGAGCACAAAACAGGAACGGTAAATGAGGAGCATGCGAATTTCCCGGTTTTCAAATTTGCCATCGTCATCTGTGCTTTGTCATTGACACAATTCCTGATACCCACCCCTCGATTTTTGCCCCAATTAAATCACATTGAATTTGGGGGAGAAATCATTTTTATAAAACAATTGGGGTACATGACTTCAGCCTTCAGGCTGCTCAACATATTTCAAGCAACAAGGATAAGCAGCAGAAGAGTTGGTCATAAGCAGGCATTCACTACAGTGTTGTTCTAGGGAACTCCAAATCTGCATCATGAGACAACCGGTTTCAAAATTTACATTTGTGAAGCAACCTAGACCCTCTCATATGAGATGCAACAGTACTTTGCATATTATAGGAGTGGCACCACCATTCGAACAGAATTCTCCGTGTCGCTGGTTTGTGTCGGGAGACCCACCTCCTGGGGTGAATGTCCTTTCACAACTAAAAAACAAACAGACCCTCCAACTGTCAGACTCTCATCTTGAACTTGGCTACGTGGCTACATGCCTCAAGCCAGCAATTTGGCTGCTCACCGTCTTCATGCAAGACTGATGGATCGATGGACTGCCAATTATGATTTCATGTTCTTCCCGCTCCTGGCTCTTCTACCTCCCCGCCTGCCCATCAACCAACCGTCTTCCACAAGGCGCTCATCTTAGCGCCTTTCCCTGAGGGTACAAGCGGGTGTTCATCCCAGCCAAGTAGGGTGGGGAATCTGCCATGTGATGGTACGTCCGCCAGTTCCGTACGTCAGCCAGTCGACGACGTGAACAGATGACTTCGTGGATGTATGGTTCCAGCCCGAATGATGCTGAACATCGGCGGCAGCAGCTGCAACAGCAGTATTATTCAAAGCATTCCTCGTGGCCAGATTGATCGCTGGCCCCCGCCCGCTCACGGGGGGCAAGCACCAGGACGCGTCCAATAACTGGTAGAATATGATATATCTGTCGGTCACTGCGGCACAGCTTCCGTGGATAGCCCCGTCAGCTACGTCAGCTACGTCGTGGGTTCCCCCGCATGACTTGCGCCTGGCCGCAATGCCGTCCCGCTCGAAGGCACGCTGCGATTCGCATAGTGCAGCCTTGATCTCCATGACTTCTCCCATGTCGCGTTCACGCTCTGCTGCCGCTATTGCCCCTTCCCTGTGTGCGCGCATTCTTGCTGCTGGGCTGATCCTGACAGCGTCCGTTCTATCCAGCAGCAACCCTGGGCTGGTCGAGTGGTGCAACTACTCCAACCACTTCACAAGCCAAATATGCAGAGCACCAACAGAATGCCAGGTAGCGTATCGAGCGCGAACATTGAGCGTGTTCTTTGCTGGCATCAATAATTATGATGGACGTGCAAAGAACGTGTTAGCACGACGAATAGCTGACCCGGGCTGACCAGATAGATGATATCGTCAGATTTCCGAAGCAGCACCTCCAGGTCTCCGGGAGCATTATGTTCTTCGTTATCTCGAAAGAAATACGCCTAGCCTGATAGTCTCGCCTGATTGATTAATTGATCTATGCTTTCTATATGCT